>JAWQUT010000478.1:364534-388223 GCA_033807755.1 Ellobium chinense
GGGGGGGGGGGAGGAGGGAAGGGGTGCTTAACTCAGGGTGGCAGGCCTCATAAGAATAATTAATGAAACTAAGACAATACAAAAATACACATTGGTCGAGAGTTATTGAAACCTAGAGCACCTCCGGCACTGTCGGACAGCCGGCACTCCTGGACAATAATTTTAAATAATTTTTTAAAAGTTTAATATTTGCTTAATGTCATCGCTGGCGGTGTGTCTGGAAAGAGGAAGCGTGCTTGTTCCATTTCTCTTTTGTTCGTTACTTTTTACTTCCCTGTTTCCGGGTAAAATTATATTTTCCAGGCATTCCATTTCAAGTTCCCTTGCAAATAAACTTCCTAGAGTTAACTGAAACCAGTTCTGGGTCAATTGTTGGGTTAATCCAAACACTTCTCTTGTCTTCAAGGTGATATTTAGATCCTGAAAAGATTTCATAATCTATCACTTCGCGGCTTCTGTTGGTCATCTCCCATAAGTCAATCATGTTTTAAAGGGCTGTATCCGGGCTGACTAGACAATGTCCGAGACACCAGAATCGACATGTCTGACCAGTTTGTGAAATCTTGCTTTAAATACAAATAGGCAAATGAATTTTTGCCGCTGTCATTCGAAAGAAGATAAGTAATAAAGACCATTAGGGCCAACCAAAACTGAAACAATGCAGTGTAATAATAACTAATGAAGTGAGCAGGCGCCATTTCTGCTTAGGTGCCCAAGTTATGCCAAAAACCGCTCTATAAACATAAATTCAAAATTCAAATACTCCAACTGTTTACATTCAAAGGAAAATGCAGTGCTGTGGTGGGCCAAGTTTTCCATGTGCTGGCGAGTTGAGCTCAGAGATGGGAAGAAAAACAAGCACTGTGGGCAGGCAAACAGACAGAATGGCAGAGGTGACATCAGTCGGGCATGATTCTGCTTCAGCATGTGCTCAAGGCAAGCATTTTCATCCTGTAAAACAGATACAGTCACATAAAGTTGGGTGTTATGCAGACGGTTTTTAAATTACTAAACTCCAACAAAGCTCATGTCCGGTTTAAGCAAAATATAAATGTAAATAGTGATTAGACTGCATCAAGTCAAGCAATATCCCATCCAAGAGGAAAAGATGCATCAGTCATTAAAAGCGAATGTAACAGATCATACCAGTCAATCACATTCTTCTCACAAAGGAAAAGAAGGAAAGCGAAAGTGGTGATTGTTGGGAGTTTTGCCCTGCAACCCCTGGTTGACCATGCATGAATAACAAATGAGAATGGTCTTCTGTCTGAAAATGAAAAAAACAAACTGTCTATTCAAATGCAGCAGAAGAAATTATTAAAAGGGTGAAATATGTCTTGCATATTTTTGTTGAAGGAACTGTAGACATTATGATAAAACAAATCCAGGGAATAATATTGCGGGTGATTTGCATCCAGATTAGCACAAAGGCACAATCTTCTCAACACGAAGCCAGTAAAGTTACTGGACAAGCTGGTCTGCATCATAACAATAGACGCTGCTGTTAAGTAGTGTAAGCCTGCGCTTGATTTGAAAAATCGGACTGTGTTTGGTTTGAAACTCAGACTGTGTTTTACGAAAACAAATATGTCTTTTAAGTAATCTGTTCCAGTGCTGCACTTACAATTGCATCAGAATAAGTTTCAACAGCTGTATGTTAAGAAAGCAGTTAGCTATTTGCAGATGTTTCCACCATATAATGATCAGCAGGAGTGGTTCATCAGTGTTTTTATCAAAATCAGCGATTCACGCTAACAGCTTGGCAAATTTAAAAACAAAAGTAGGTGATCATGGCTCTAAAATTTTCTTACCAAAAACTTGCATCCACACAATGGGCAAAGATAACCTTGAGTGCCAGGAATGGTTCCATTGATGAGCGTAGATACTGGATTGCAGGGAGAGTGTTTCGTTTGGGCTAAGTGCTCCAAAAGAGGAGCCTGATGAGTGAAGAGTATCCCACAGTTCAGAATGGGACATCGATACAAGACATCGTCTGGTGGAGGTGGTTCACTGCATGATGTGCCAACGAGAGGCTGCTTTGGCGGTGCTGGGTTTTGTTTGTGATGAGGCACCACTTCTTCAGAGGTGCGGTGGTTTTCATCGCTTGCATATGAATGATCTGCTCTGCAAGATGACATCACTACACTCTGCTGTTCACAGTCAAAGGGGGAAACTACTGCTGGACTGTCACCAAATGATTTGTAGATCTGATTCTTGTTGCATAAGCCTGTGTTAGGAACCGCTTTCTTCCCCACAAACCGTTCAGATTTGGATCTTGAAATCTCTTCCTTCCTTGCAGACTGTGAGCTAGTGCATGAGATGTCCTTCAAACTAATGCTGCCACCCAAAGTAACAGAATTATGATGTTCAGTGCCCGTCTGGCTACAGTTATTGTTATGCAGAAACTTTGCTGAAGGAGATATGTGGTCATCCACATGCTGTCCTCCAAGGACACATCTGGTGGCGGTCAGCCTTCTAGTCTCTGAGTCTGGAATCAGCATTTTACTATCAACAGAACTACTTGCGCCACGGCATGTGGAACAGTGTGCTGTCTGGGTGTTGTTACAATTGTGGTCACTTCTGTTTTTTTGAGAACTGCAAGGTTTCTCAAATGCGTTGTTATTCATATCACAACAAGGGGCATCTGTGCTAAGGTCATATTTCTCTATGTCATTCTGACCACTAAAGCTGCTTTGAGATTTTGCATTGTTGTGGCTGTAGTCATTGGTGAAAGATGCATGATTCCCTTGTAAGGATAAATGTGGCTGCCTTGTCATTACTGCTGTCTTGTCTGATACTGGCCTACACAAATCACCATGAGAATGAGCAGAAATTTGTAGTCTTTGTACAGAAGCTGTTAGGTCATCAAACAAGATATTACCATGGTTTTCATCTCTTCTCTGTGAGCTTCTCAAACTCGGCAATGGTTGGAAGACAGGAACTGGCTGGGCCCACAAGAACTCTGTCCTGCTGAAGCCAGGGTGGTGGAATTCTGCTGTGTTACATCTGCCGTGGGTGTTGATCAAAGAATCTGATACATGAGCTAAAGGCCATGAAGAAACCTGTGCTGGAGGTCGTAAAATATTGCTGTCGCTGCTGCTGTTTGTTTCATATTCTGGTGAATTCTCTATGAACTTTTGCACATTCTTTAGAATTCCTTTTCTTGGAAGGCTCCTCTGCAGACTGAATAACCCACCTACCATGTACTGTTCACGAAACGTTCCTGGAGAAGCTCCTAAAGCTTTCATCATCTGTTTCAAACGCAGCTGATTTCTGTGCACGGTCGGGGCGAACAAACATGTCAGTGATCTTGTTGTTATGTTTTCAGCAGAAATATTCGAACATCCTGCTACATCCAAACTGCTATGACTTTTCAGTTCCATCTCTGGAAAGTAAAGTTTCAAAATCCTGCATCATGGTCAACATATTAATAATGATCTTACTATATCATGTTCTAAAGAAACCTATGTAAATTATATCCAATACAAATAAACACCTTTATGGTTCATACTATATGAATATTGAATATTCAGAGTTTTGTGTATTTGGTCTGGCTGACGATAATAGAATTTCTTAATTTAATTAACAAAAAGCACAGACTTGCTTTTGCAGTGTTAATATTTGCATATTAGTGTGATGATGCACATGAATCTAGTGTTTGTAAACTTACAACAACAAAATCAATGCTTCGAATATGACCTGCATGCATCGGTGAACAGTGTGGTAACTGTAAGGATCGTGAAAGTTAGTATTTCATGACATCTGGCAATAAATCTATTACCTCGAGAGATGTCCAGTCCCAGTGAATTGCCTGTCTTATACATCTGAAGATATGCCTCTGGCAGCGTTTCCTCTGAAGATGAGAACTTCACCATCAGATTAAACCTCACTGTCTTCTTTGGTCTCAAGCCTTTTGGTTTTTTCTTCCTCACCAAGACAGAAACCGGGTGCAGTACTGTTAATGGTTTTGTTGGATTTGGATTTGCAGTTGGCTTAGGTTTCATCCCTTTTTACCTTTTTCATCCATAATTCTGAAAAGAGACTTTAGAATCACTGGGCAGAAAGATAGTTTGCAAAGCTGCGTACTTACCCCTCTCCCCTATTTGACTCACTCTATTTGACTGCTCAATTGAACAAGGCAAGCAGAAAAGACTCGATAAGGACTATAAACCTGTAAGTTTAATTTTGGTACCAATCGCAAGTACTGGAAAAAGAGAGGAGGACAGGAGCACTCACAGAGAAGTGTCAGACACCGAATCAAGGCTATCAACTGATTTAAAATTAAATCAGTAACAGCTCGAGAGGGTCAGTGGAATCTGCTCATGTGGTTTGTTCAGATCACTTTAATTCTGCTAAGTCTACCGGTGATGGTAATGATGGTACGAGAGAGAGAGAGAGAGAGAGAGAGCAAGAGAGAATTTGCTTGATAAATGGTTATAGACAAGCAGCTTTTACGATCAGAGATAAAATTTTGCCAGTGTTTAATTCACATGACAAACTCTACTACTAGATCCACTACACTTCCATTGTAGATTGTAATACATTACTATGATGCATCCAGTCCTTTTCTGATTTGGTACATATTTCATGAAAAATCTGACCACCAAAGTGTTAAATGTTACGCTTCTTACTTCACCACCAAGTTCAAGCAATATAGTCTATCTATGATATGATAAAGTACATACTGACAGAGGGGTTTTCAATATTAATGTCTTAAGAATAAGGTACAATGGAACTAAGGGAATGGGCTGTCTTTCAAAAAGAGATATTAATGAGAATTGAATTTAAAAGATAATGTAAAATAAAGTGGTGAAATAAATTAACTGTATTTAGAAGTTTTTGAGTTTTTCTAAGATCAACACCCAAACAGAAAAAAACATGCACTGGCGTGTAATTTTGCATGCAAATATACTAGTCTAGATTAGAAAAGGACAGTGCCCACCAACATGATGTACTCTAATCTAGAACAGACAGGCCATGTCTTCCCTTAAGCGCACACATCAGTTTGTTCTCTGACAAATTTTCATCATAGAGATGTAGTCTAGTTGACTAGACTATGTCTTTTGCCTTTTGTTTTCCTTCTTGTTTCAAATTGACAGGCATCATCAAGCTCGGTCTTGCTGTCAGTGGCAATGCCATAGTCTAATTAGCATGATGGGTCATTTTCTCCTTAAATGTTCAGATAGAATTTCCTAGTCTAGATCTAGGTCTAGCCCACTTCTGCAATACCTTTACTGACAAGACCAGTTGGTACAACCCTCCGGCCTAATGTTTCATTGTTTGGTTTAAGTTATGGGCAAGGTTAGGGCAACTTTGATGGCAGAGTTTAGGGATCTTGCCGAGTTGGTCTGTGCCAAACACTGACAGTCACTGGGCAGACGTGAAGTCTTAAGGCACAGAAAAAAATGGCAACTCACGTTCACTGAGCTTATTCCCAAAGATTTGCCATTCGTAAGGTTGGTTGCCATCAACTGTCACGACTTGTAAGATTGTGGACTTCCTGTTTTCTGTTGTCGGTGTGGTTAAACGAAGTAGCGCGTCGCTTTCTATTTGTACTTGAAATTATAAGATTAATCTTTTTCGAAACCGATGCTCTGAAAATATTCATAACAAATGAAGAATAGAAGCTAGGGTGCTTGAGGTTATAAAGTTTCCTTTCTGTGAAGTAACGTGGAAAAGGACAGATATTTGTTTCGTTACAATCAAGTAGTTGGATGTTGGTCTACTTTTGCTATCATGACGTAATATGTGCAACGCAGGGTGGGCGGTGAGATTACCGATGTTTTGTAACAAAAATATCGATATATCGACATTTCAAAAAAAAAAAAGATAATAATGGAAACCTGCAGTATTTGTGCCAGACACTGCGAAATTTACATCGATATTTTATGAGAATATTACTGAGCATTGTTTCAAACCGAGAACTTCAGCATCATCACCTATTCCCTTATCAGGTTGCATGTTGAACGCTAGAAAAGGTCATTCAGCATCGTTGCACTAATGTGGTTCTTTCGATGGCAAGAGATCCCATCGTTGGCCTAGAGCTTCCATTTTCCAGGATATTTCCTTTCTTTTAAGAAATGGAAATTTACAAAAAAAATTCCTCTTACCCAGAGAAACTACGAAATTTCCTTTTTCCATTAAAGAGAAGGCCTGAGGGTTCCAGGCGCGCATTTCTATTGAAATCACCTGGGTTGGGCTTATCGCTAAGAGTGTATGTATCTCAAAGTCATCATTTCTCCTCTCTCTCTCTCTCTCTCTCTCTCTCTCTCTCTCTCTCTCTCTCTCTCTCTCTCTCTCTCTCTCTCTCTCTCTCTCTGCGTCTCTGACCACGGCTGGCTGTGGCCACTTTTAATGCATTTGTTCTCTGACCAGTTTAGGTCAAATTAGTGCTGCGCTATTTCAGGTCGGGCGTTGGAAAGAGATGGGACTGGCCAATGAGCCAACCTCATTTTCTCTGGAAATTTTACGATCAATATCTTCCCAAACTTGCTTTCTTTGTTCTTTTGTTATGGCAGTCTGGATTTTGGGGGTCCCAAATAAGTGGCCGGGCTCTCACAAGCTCAATAAGCTTCAGCTTGTAGTCGTCCATCTCGAGTACACCTGCCACACACCTCACAAAAAGTGAACAAGTTGACTTTTCAACACATGCGGTTTTCGTTACCGCTGTGCCGTGTCGTCCTATGTAAGGCGGTACTCTCTGTACATATATCCGTATTCAGGTACAATTTTTTCAATAGTTATTCAAGTTATTGTAAGGGCAGATGAACCTCTGCTCTGACCTATGCCTGTCCAATGAAGAGAGGCGAATAAAGAAAAAGACAAAATTAAGGTGGGAAGCTCATGCGATTTTGTTGTTGTTGTTGATGTTGTTGTTGTTGTTTTGGAGGAGGTGGGGGGCGACGAGGTAATTACTGTCTTGAGGCCTTACGGTTACAAATACGCAAATCTTTTAGCTAGGCCTAATATATTACTATGTATTGTCGCCTGGTGGCATTCAAATCATAATTTTCGATAACCATTCCCACTGACCCATAGTGGAGATCAGGGGCGAATGCTGACTTTCTCAACAGGGTAATCACAGTTGAACAATCATGATTGTCACTTATAGTCACGTATGCGGTATTAGTCGAAAGTGCTATGATACCCGTTCGTAGAGTCACATTTGATATTCACAGTAAGATACTGTAACACAGAGTATGGACTTAAAAAATCCGTAGGCATCATCACAATTCCTGAAAAGCTACAACAAAAGTTTGAGTAGTTAGAAACACGTTGGCTGAAAAGGCACAAAAAAGTACAGATTAGTTACAGGGCCATGATCGCCAAAAATACATGTAGATCTATATTATCACTTACCAGGGTGTAATGGCTCCAAAATTGTAGAATTTAGGTCCAATTAGGCTAGACCTAGCAGGCCTAGGCTAATAAATAAAACATTGGGAACACGACCTTGCAGGAAAAACCCATCCAGACCGTAGGAGAATGACAATCTGTCAATCTTTCAAAAAAGAATGACATTAAGGTTGCTTGGGTAGCAGACTGACTAACATCTTTGGACAAACCGCATCTATGCTCAACGACTCCCTCCCCCTCCCCCTCTAGCCAAATATCCAGACCTAAAACAAGAAGATATTAATTTTATAGAAAACGTAATTTTCAGGCCCAGTCTACACCATGAAGCCGAGTCCACTTTTTTGCAAATGGGTAGGCCTATGTGAGTATTGCCATCGTCAAACCTTGCCAATTTTGAGAACAGGGGGGCCAACTGAATTACTTTCCCAAGACGTTTTGTCATTCATGTTATTTCCCAAGAAGAATTTATGTTTATTTAATAAGTTTGTTTGTATGTTTCGTAAAGTCATAAACCTCCTTCATAAAAAGTTAAATCTACCCCAAGGTGCCTTCCCCAACCAAAGATTTTGGGAATCAGCTACATTGCACTATAAAATAGGCAACGTGGCAACACCAGACTGGGCTTGTGAATGGAGATGTGTGGTGAGACTGTTTATGTGGCTTTCTGTAAGTGTGGATTCATTTCTAAACTGAGCGAAAAATAAAAGTGTTCGTAAACTTGTGACTGAAGGCATGTCACTTGTCAGCAACAGTGTTAATTATTGTTGAATAAAGAGGCCCTTCATAATAATGAATTTCACTAAATGCTATAGAATAGTGTCTCGTTTTACCAATATGTTATTTTTTGTTCCGCATCACATTAAACCGCAATAGGTGAAAGTGCCACAAATCAAGCGGAGACCTTGATTAGCAGCTTTTTTTAACTAGCCGGTGAAATTTCCTTGCTTTCATTGAGTTTTTTTGTGAGGCCCCTCCACATTTGGCTGTAGGGGTGTCCAGGTTCTTCTTTATCCCTATTAATCGGTGAATAGAGCAGAGAAAATTTGAGGGGTATCAGGTTCTGAACGTAGATCAAAGCAAGAATAGGCCTGACAAAGAGCAAATAAATAGGATTCGGCGGTGTTCTTGTTTAACTTGCCAAGAAGGCCAAGGTCGACCAACGGCATTTTCGGCTGGTAATCACTAATCAGTGATTATTTGATTATATGGACCCTTCGCCCCTGATGCCGTTCCAACTTGTCACGTGTCGCGTCTCCTATGTGAGGGGAGGGGGGAGGGGTCAAGACCTGTCGCACATCGCGTGCCGACATGTCGTGAGTCGTGTGCCGTGTGCCGTCCTATGGAAGGCCGGCCTAAGGTTTCACCGCCTTTCCATTCATGATACTCAGGAGTGATCTGTCGTAGGCTTCCCACCCTCATGTTTTGGGGTTTTTTTGCCTCCTGTGTACCTTTCCCTTTATCCTATTTTGCTCCTACTTTATTTTGAGGCATCTAATCCTCTAACACCGCTTCCCCCCCCCCCNCCCCCCCTTTTTTTCACATTGCGGAGGTGCTAGTTACGGTCCAGGAAGGTCTGTTATAAGATGTTTACTTTCATTATTGTGTTCTTTTAAACTGCAAAGTAGACAGTAGATCTTAGTCTGCTGCAAGCTGTGAAGAATTTTGAGACTGGAGGGCTGGAATGTTGGAGATGTGGCAATAATAGTGATAAATGCTTCTATACATTTTTTTAAGCCATTGGAAACAAATGTTTCTATACATCTTTTCGTCAATAGAAACAGTCTAAGCAGTCTGCGTCCTACATTAATGTTCTCATGTCAAGGATTTCGATTTACTATCCTTTGCTCCTGCAGTGCTTTTCAAATCTTGTTTTACCAATGTTTGATAGGAATGGTCTGCTGAATTCATCTGCATTTGAAAGGAGCTGTAGCTTTGTCAACCTGTTCTTTTTTTTTTATTGGCACTGTCTCGTTAGCTCATCTGTAGCCTTCAGCTCTTCTCCAGATTTCGACAATGTGTTGAGACGCAGGTGGGCCAAATCGACGGTCTTCAGGAATCTTTTCCCAGGTCTTGATGGTTGGGATAAGACAACATGGCTTCCATGTTAGCTTTCAAGCCGTTGATCTTGCACGTTTTCATGCTGGACGTGCATACATCCATGAACCGCAGATGTCACCTTCCTATGGACGTGAGGCATTTTTCTGTTCGCCGTCGAGCAGTTGCTTTTCGTATGCGGAGTGTCGTTCAAACGCATCACATGGACAGGCCATTGAAAAGATTTCTTGACGATGATTCTCATCAGCGGCAGCTCGGGACCCAAAAACTGCCCGTGCTCCCCTCCCAGCTCCCTTATTATTCACCCTTCGCCTTTTTTTTAGGACACGAAATATATATCACCCCTCGCTTGATATAGTCTAACTCAGATATAGTCTAGATCTAGCTAGATTCCAGATGGATAGCGATAAGGTTATCATCCCAGCTGCCAACAATGGCGCGTATGGCAATATTATGAGCGTACTGCAAAACTGCAAAAGTTGAGTGCAATTTTGAATGCATGCAACAAAACACTGTAAAAGTGTCTGAATTTGACTCGAAGACTGTATTTTCTAAAATCAATTTTTTGTTTTAACCCGAATCCTAACCGGCACAGCAGAAGTTGTAGTTAATGACGGGCCGCCACCGACTCCCGTCGCGCATGGCAATTGTGCTCTTTCCAGAACATCTATATTGGTCTTTTCATCTTGCTGTTTGATCCTGAACAATTCTTACGTTTTCTGACAAAAGAGCTTATCTTTGTCAAAACTGCATTTGAGACAATTGAGTGGTTCTGTTAGAATACAACTCTTTCCTTCACCGAAATTTTGGTCTAATTTCTATAAATATGTCTTGGACATTTGTATTTTCGCACACCTTTTTTGTTTGGAGATGAGTATTGATATACAGATCATGAGTATGCAAGAAAAGATCATTTGGGCGGGAAAACCAACATAAGCCTTTCTATCAGAAGACGTCAGATTTTTCAAAAGCGTTGCAGATGGAAAGTAATCAGTCTATGTTGATACTTCATATGTTCATGTTTCAGCTCTCCGAGTAGTGTGATCAGTATGTATGCTTCATAGATCAGTTCTAATTCGATGGTAAGGTTGGTAGGTAAAATAAGAGGATAAAGAACAGAATTTTGGGTAGCCTGAAAGAAATTCTGTACGAAAATACGAGGCTCGTTCATTAAGTTCTGACAAGGATCTCTATCTCTTAATCACTAATTAGGGGAAGTCTGCTTCACCGAAACTGGTCAATCTGAAAAACTGCTTCAGCCGAAAGATTTTTAAAGTCCCAGCCACTGCATGTTCTTTCCAGCATCACTCAGTTTTACATGAAAAAGAAATAGCTTGACTATCTTTTTTTTTTCAAACATTTTCCTTCATTCAGTCATCTGACATTTCCCAGAATGCAAAGGCAGCGTGGCATGTAATACTCAAGATACACACTGAATGCCCGAAAGTTTAAGCAAAGGGACTGAGTAAACAAATGAAAGAACAAATTTATTTTTCATAATTCCCAAGTACCTCTGCCTATCTCAAAATGAATGTACATAATGATAGTTAAAAAATACACTAAAATAACATAACTATTCAACACTGTTCTGACGTTTAGCCACTTATGAAGCCCCAGCACCAGCCTCTTACGTCATAAATTTCGTTTAA
The DNA here is from genome assembly GCA_033807755.1 of Ellobium chinense. Lineage (NCBI taxonomy): Eukaryota > Metazoa > Mollusca > Gastropoda > Ellobiida > Ellobiidae > Ellobium > Ellobium chinense. The sequence continues at coordinate 375,595 of JAWQUT010000478.1, forward strand.
AGGAAGCGCACAGGCGGGCATCATCACCACCATCATCATCGTCATGTTGCACCAGCATTTGCATTTTACAGTATCTAAATCTAGATCTTTGTCATCTCTTTCATTTGTTTGACATAAAGTAATTGCAATTTAAGCTTGGATGAGTCACCAAGCACTAGATAATCGTTATTATCATTGCCTCTGCCATCATTATTGTTGTCTACCAGCACTGCCTCCCTCAGTCCTCCCCACTTACCAGATAGAGGCACTTCAAATCAGCCTGCTGTACTCTGTATGTTGTTATTTTTTATTAATTTATTATATTTTATTTCATATCTTTGAAAGGAGCCAAACGTCAAGGGAAGTTATGTTTGCGAGAGAAGCTCTATTCGTGAAATTCCCGAAACCAGATCCTCGTGAATAAAGAACACTTATACAAAACAGTAATCATCATCATCATTAAACAAACCATAACCATCAGCTTCCATATCGTCAGTAGCCAGAGCAAAAAAAGTAAATGTGTCAGTCATGATCAGTGCTTTTAATTCAACTTTAGTAATAGAAATAAATCTTAAACAAACTAAGAAGAAAAAAAGAGAGGTTTTTAATTAAATCAAAAATCCACTTTTACCACAATCAGCAAGACAATATGAATGGGGGGGGGGNGGGGGGGGGGGGGGGAGGCATTTTGGTATTTCAACTTGTTATACACCTTTAGTTTACTCTCAACACAGCGTCATAGGCTGGAATATGGAAAATTTAAACAAAAGTATCTGCAAACGAAGCAGTAGAACAAGTTTCACTGAGTGAGGCCAAATATATGTTCTACTCAGTCGATGAAGTGTTTTATTAAGACCAGCAATTAATAATGATTACATCTTTTTGTTTGCATGTTCTTTATCGCCGTGTTTGAAAGGGGGCTAGGTGGAGAGGCAAACGACTTTTTTTTTTTTTCAGACATTATTTTCATTCGCAGATATCAGAAATAGCTGAGTTACTCCATCTCCATCTATATTATCACATGGACAAAGGCGTATTAGCAGTAGTCGATTGTTGGCTGAAAAACCGTTGATATAGCGCTCGACACTCCTGCGACAGAATGGATGTGTCAGAAATGAGCATGTGTCCAAAACGCCAGGGTTGGACAGAACTGAGATCATATGAATACAGCTCGTGAACGTAAGTTCAGTTCACGTTAACTTGGTCTGAGCTTAATGGCTATTTTGGACGAACTGATCTGGATCTGAACTGCAGCTATTTTGGGTGCTCTATCTGAGCTCTAATTTTCTACCAAATATTCATCTCAGTTCACATCAAAAACCAGAACTGAATGCCGACTCCTAACATCAAGGGGAAGGAAAAGGAAAGTGCAAAGGGAAAGAAAAAAGGAAGGGAAAAGCGAAACATTCAGTGTCAAAAAAGCAAGATTCTGACTGGTCCTGTCCAGTGTACAATAAGAATGTTGTGGGTAAAATGAGAAGTTGTGAAAGTTGTGGTGTCTGGTTCAATGGAGACTGTGTTGGACTGATGGAAGACATTGACTCTTTTGTGTGCCTGATTCGACGATTAATTCCTTGATTGTTTGATATTCTTTGTGTAAATAAAGACATCCCTGAACTTCTAATAATTGTTTAACTTCCATAGTATGCCATATTATGAGCATCACTGAAGTGGGCCTTATAAGGGCAAGGAATAGATAATAAGAAATAAGGCCCAAAATAAATATTGGGCTGGCCTAAGAAACCTGACTGTCAATGAGGCAGCTCTAAACCTGACAACTTAATATCTCATTATTGGATAAGTCAAGTGATTTAATTCGCCCAGGTATTCACAACCTTCTCGGTTTGCATCTCTTAAAGTGGTGAGTTCATCTGGACGTCCATAGTGCACCCACTCTTTATGCTCCTCTTGCACTGAGCGCTGAGTAATTCTGCAAATTTATGCATCTAAGTGTTTTGAGGCAATCTGATCAAGAAAAGAATGAAGAAATAAAGAAGTATTGTTTTGTTCCAGCTCTGCATCAGAGCTTAGCTGTTGCCTGAAAATGATCAGCTGCCATCTGGGCCAGCCGTTTACGGTCAACCTTGAGGTTCTGCACCAGGGGAAACTCATCCAGGAAGAACACATGCTGCGGTACGGGTAACTCAGCATTCCTCGGATAAGACAACATGGCTTCCATGTTAGCTTTCAAGCCGTCTTCTGTTAAAGAGCTGCCTGGCGTCTTTACAATGCATGCGCACACATTTTCACCCTTTACGGGGTCAGGAACAGGAACAACGACAACGTCGTCAACATCTGGACACCTTCTGATGACCATCTCGATAGCTGTCGGGTAAATTACGACAGAACCATGAAGTATGACGTCATCTTTGCGCCCTTTTATGATAAGGCGGCTGTCGGAGGAGATGACACCCACGTCACGTGTCACAAAAAACCCATCATTCGTGAAAGATGACTTTGTCTTTTCTACACTCTTCAAATATCCGTCAAACATGCTTGGAGATTTAACCACGATGTTCCCAACCTGGCCCCGTTTCAGTGTGTTCCCGTCATCGTCTCTTACTTGAATCTCTACACCCTCATATGGAGAGCCAACATCGCCATCGACGTAGTCTTGAGCATCTTGTACTAGTTTCCTGCTCACGTCTCCTGTCTCTGTCAGCCCATAAATTACCACGAGTGCGGGACACAAATGTTGCAGCATTACATTCACGAGCTTTTTGTGGACGAGGACACCACCAATGCAGATTATGCTCAACATATATTTGCCAGGGCAGTCAACACTGACGATGCCGTCCACTTCTGATGGCGTCAGGTAAGCTGCAATGAGGCGTTCATTCTGAAAAGCATGCCAGTACAGAGTAAACAAAGCACCTGTGTCCTCAGGATAATTAAGTTCGTCTATGAAAACAAGGCATGTGCCATGTGTGAGATAAACAAACGGGAAGCCGCTGAACCAACCATGCTTTACCGTGCTGAAGTAACGGCTTGGTACAGTCGTAATTACAGCGGATCTGCCATGCGCAATATTCATCATAGACTTGTGAGAACGGGGTAGCAGTTTCTGCATTCCTGTCGTGCCAGTTGTAGAGAAGATGTAGGCCCAATCGAGGGGTGTGATTCCATGGTCAATGTGATCGCCTTGAAAGAACTTAATGTACTGCATGAAATTGGGAACATCCGGTATTTCCTCTCGTTGCCAGTCAGAGCAGCGGGACACGATGATGATAAGCGACACCGACTTTGCATTATTCGATGCGAATTTCTTGGCTAGATTATCTTTTCTGTCTCCAGGAACAATGCCTTTCTTGACTAGTGCCCAGTCCACGTTATCCTTCGCAGGGTAAATGATAATACATTTGCTTTGGCATCGGTTGAGAGTAGAGTAAAAGATTTCTCCAGAAGTAAGAGCGGGGATGGCATTGACCACAGCAGCTCCGGCCAAGATGACGCCCATGTCAGTAATGATGCGTTCGATGCTGTTGGGCAGCGTATTGGTCACTACATCTCCTCGTTTAATGCCATGTTGCCTCAGCACCTGCGCAAATCTGTATCAAATTGAAGAGATTTATAATTCCAGACATTCAAATAAGTGTTAACGAACTTGGAGTGTTCTGAAACATACTAAAATGTCCCCACCCAGGCTTTCCTCCTCAGCCAACGAAATTTTCTTCATTTTTAAGGGATACCAATCATGAATTTACCCATATTGAACAGCCAGCGGCACCCCGTCACTGGGCCAAAGTTTGCCCAGGCATTACTTGTCTTCCTCTACTAATAGCAAGAAACGGTCATAATTAAGAGTTTCTTTCTTTCTCTCTCTCTTTCTTTCTTTCTTTCTTTCTTTCTTTCTTTCTTCTTCCTTTCTTTGAAAGAATTTCAACTGAAGGGATGTTCGCAATAACAGATCTACAAGAAGTGCGATCCAAAAGTATGCGGACAGTATCTGTAAAATCCGGTAAACTTACTGTAAATATTACATTCCGCCATCACCTTTGAAGCAGTCCAGCTGGGAGTCAGCACAGTGATTCCAGCAACGCTGTTATGCCTGGAACACCCCTGGAAGTCTTTATATCTCACCATATTATGCACCATCTGTGTTTCGGCCTGTATCTCTTTAGTAATCTCAAATCTCCTTCTTTCATGCTGTATAGTCATCGCTGAGAAGTGGAAGAAATCACTACAGCAAAGTCCGGGAAATGCGGAGGGTGGGTGACATCTGACATCGGTTATGTTGACTGTGACCAATATCTGCAGAACTCTGAGGGCAGTATGTGCTGACACGTTTTGTCATGGTGCCGCAACTAGTCACAGTTGTGGGTCGCCTCTCTTCCACTACAGTATTTGGCGCAACCGTGTCAGGACTCCACAGTGAAAGTCGGCATTGACCATCTGCATAACTCCATGCGACAGCTTTTCCTCCTCCTCCTCCTTCTTCTTCTTCTTCTTAAGGATGAAAATTCGTCTGAGAGGAAGGAGATTTGAGACAATAAAAGCGATACAGGCGGAATCGCAGACAGTGCTTGACAGTTCACACATAAAAGACTTCCAGGGGTGCTTCATGTTTGTCAGCTGCGTTGGAGTATTGTGTCGACCCAGAAGCGGATTAGCTCGAACAAGCTGGAGGAATGTTATACCCAGGGTAAGTCTACGAACTTTTATAGGTTCAGTCCGGGGATTTTTGGATCGCACCTCCTATATCAATATTATCTAGTTCCTTGTTCAATAATAATCTACTTATTAGAAAAAAAAACAAAAAAACAAACTAATATAAGGCAGGGAAAAACAGCGCGGACAGAAACAGCTATAGTCTAGTAAGCAATGGATTTGGTCCCCTGTTACGAACAGATTTTTCTAATGGGCAGCTTTTATTTAGAGTGAATAAAAGTTCCTCTCCTTTCATTAGACGGTCGCTTAGCTGGGATTGTTGTTGTTGTTGTTGTTGTTGTTGTTGTTGTTGTTGTTGTTGTTGTTGTTTAGACATACTACGGCCTGCGTAACCTGGGACTGCTGAACTATCTTAGGCACCTATTTAACAATAGAGAGACAATAGAGATTTTTGCCTACTGGGGTGATCCACAGTTTCAGATTTACGCGATTTAGGAAGCTAACCTTGAAGCGTAGAGAACCAAATCGCTCCTGGACAGGGCAGTTCTCTCGTTTCCCTTGCCGTAGGACACAAACGCATCGGTAGCAGCGGCTTGGTCTTTCCACCACAATATCCGTTTGATGATTGTGTCATCATCTGCATGATATGGATACTCCATAACGACAGACGAGCCTCGGTGTGCACAGCAGCTTTCTTGAGATAGAATGACAATTAAAGTGAATGTTGAGAGTCTATTAGGGCGAGCAGGCCAATAATTCCTCCAACCTCCCCTCCCCTCCCCTCCACTCCTCTCTCAAGTCCCAGGAAACTGCCCAAAGTTACGGTCTGCATCTTCTCTTGATTAACGAATGTGAAGGTTTCTTTCAAAGGGCTACTTCTGTATTATGTACTGACTACATCAGTTTTACTCTTCTACTGCATTAACAAAAGTAGAAAGATACAGTATGTAATAGAAAGTGTCGTTCTTGCATCACAGTGTCGTCCACACTCTAGAAAAGGAATAAATGAGGGGCGGGAAGAGGGGAAGGATTAGAGAAGATGGACTCTGACCTAAGTGTGCACATCTACACAGGTTGTTTGGTACTCCCCAGATGCAGCTTGTGAATGCAATACACTCGTGCGCTGCTCACCAAAATATAAAGTAAACTGGGAAATCGCTCGCTATATTACACCCAATGATTATAACAATGCAAAAATTATGTCTATCTCTGTGAGCCACCAATGACTGCATTGCACCTGTTACAGTTAGAAAAAAGTTTGCCTACTTCGCTGTTATGCATCATCTATCCTTTGCTTAGACCAGACAATGGTAGTAGCTATCCGTATAATATTACGGTATTGGTATTGATTTCAGAGGATATTTTAATTTTTCTTTCTCTTTCCCAGTGACAGGATGCATTGCACTCACTTGTGGCAAACAAGTCTTAGATTCTGATATGCTATTGTCAGAAAAAAACAAACAAAAACGGCATATCCAAATGGGATATGGAGACTTTTTAAATGTACCCCCAGATCAATATATCAAAATAACAAGTTAACAGGAAGTCGTAGATCTTGACATTCAAAGAATACATGGAGTTTCTGGGTACACAAGCAAAGCATGATGCCCATTTGACAGTACAGATCCCAACTACAAAACAGCAGGGATAAGCAATTTGTCAGAGACAAACATGCATGGAAATACGCCAAATTATTTTCACAAATCTCGTGCAAAAATAGTCGCTTTGCCTTAAGATTAGGTCTCCAATTTTTCTTCAGGCTGGTTTTGACCGTGTGCTAATAAATAGGCCAAGCACATTCTACTTTTATACTACAAAATTCAAACTATACCTGAAACTTTAAGATTGAATGTTTCATCTAAATCACTGGTCTTTTTTCTACACCCTGATATTGGCTGGCAGGGCCCCCTCGAAAAAAAGAGATGTTATATCTTAGGGGATTAACGGATTCTACACAAGCAGTGATTTGGCCTATGAATAGGTGCCTGAAACCTTCAGGTAAGTGGCAGAAAGTTCATGGGCATTTTTGTTGTTGTTGTTTTTGTTGTTGTTTTTGTTGTTGTTTTTGTTGTTGTTGTTGTTGTTGTTGTTGTTGTTGTTGTTGTTGTTGTTGTTGTTGTTGTTGTTAATAGAAAGTGGATCTTAGGTGCTGTTCTTGCCTCAGTTTTGCTTCCTTGCTTTATTTTTCACGCATTTGATTTCAGAAAAACTGGGGTAGAGGAAAGGGGGAAGAGGAGAAGGACGGGAAAGGCATATTTTACCGCATTTGTCCTCAGCATCAGTTCGATAACATTACAAAATACGATAAGAAAAAAAACAGGAGAGGCTCTCCAGAAATACATGTATCACGACTGGTCAAATGTCGCTCGCTCTAAGCGTGTAACTGAATTCGTCAAAGCACCCAGCAAATTTGCGGGAACGTATGGACAGTAAATTACCAAACCACATCTTTACGCATTTACACAGGCTCCTCATTTAGTAATAATTGTATTCAAACATGTCATTGTAAAGCTGAGGAGATAAAAAAAAACAAACCGCTAAACGATTTTTCTTGGCGCAAGCCCTCTTAAAGAAGAAGAAGAATAAGTCTAATATTATTAATTTGAAAACTTTGGCCTGATATAATGCCACCTTGGCTACAGACAGCACATAATTAGTGACGTCATATGCATATATTAAGAACAAATAATGGAAATTGGACAATTCATTTTGTAAAAATTCGATCATATGAGGTAAACAGCCGCTGACCAAAAAAAGTACCAACTATAACCTACATTGAAAACGTGACTCACACAGCTAGTTTGAATGAAATCAGGAAAGATATAAACCCACACGGCGTGTTACAAACAGAAATCCGAAATTTTTCCTACTAAATCTTCTATAATATTCCATGTCAATCTTACCTTGGAAGTTCACGTAGGCCTAGTCTATACGTATACCTGCACTGTCCTTTGCCCTTTGTGTCAAGTTCTCTCTCTCTCTCTCGCTCTCTCTCTCTCACTGTGAAAGAAGTTACCTTGCAAAGGCCACCTGATCGAATAACAGATGTCAACAGTGAGTGGTACAAATTATTCTAACCTTCTCACTTTCTCATGCCATGTATTCACTGGGGCTACCATGGGCAGCACGTGTTGTATTTAAACAACAACAAAAAAATATATATATGAGGAGGAGGGTTAGGAGGGATAAAAAGTGGGAGGGGTGCGGATGAATACAACAACAACGATAAAAAAAAATCAAATCACGATAGGAAAAAAATATCAGAAAAAGACGGGATGATACCTCTTCTTCCTCCACCTCCACCCCCACCCCGTACCCCACTTTACTTTCCCCCCTCTCCCTCTTCCATCTAGCAGTCCACGTGTAAAACGAAACCAATATTATTTTTCTAGTCAGGCAGATCCATTTTAATTTCATGTTACCAGGCAATGCTATTGTAAACCTATGCCGTTACTATTGTTCTCGGAAAGGTATCATGTGACAAGAAGAATCAATTATTATACGGTGACGCCTTGATTAAGTCGCTTCTTAAATTTTTCACATTGTACTTTCATTTTATCATTAACCATAATATGAATAATAAATCTTCAATCATAACACATTTACGTGATCAAACAATGTTTCCTATTGAAGATCGCATTTTCATTTGTTTCCCTATAGCCCCACAGCCTTCAATCATAACACTTTTACGTGATCAAACAATGTTTCCTATTGAAGATCGCATTTTCATTTGTTTCCCTATAGCTCCACAGCCTTTTATTAGTAAGTTTCGGATTATCATATTACTGAAGGACGTAAAGCGAAAGAAAAAGAAAATACACACACAAAAATATTATTCCAAAACTTGAAAAAAAAGGAAACAAATAGTCCTGGTGCTGGCAGGATTCCCTTGTCCATCCGAGGTTAAGAAAGACACTTGAGATTTTATGAATCTATACCACAAGGCGCTTCAAAAATGCCAGGGTGTCAAATTGAAATCAATTACGTTTTCTTTTTTACAGCCATTCAAAGATAAAAATATGGGTTGTTAATTTAAGAAATAATTGAAACCACGATTTTGCCATCCTGAGACATCAAGAAATTATGATATAATATGAAAAACGGAATGTCAGTCCTCTTGGCTACACAAGCAAAAGGAAAGGAAAGCACTGGCACACTAAAATGATGTTTTTACACGAAAATGTGTCCTAAATTTATGTTCACTTTGAAACAAGCGTCACATAGCTAAAACTATAGGCATTTAATATGATAGTTGGAGCTTTCATATTTTCCCAAAAACTTTCTATAAATAAGCGGACAAAATAACGTAGGCTACATTTAAGACGAATGTTATATCTGTCTTACTTATGATATGCAGTGTGGCCATGTGGTTATTGCATCGGACTCAGAATCTAAATGTCATGGGTTTGCATCCCGCCCTGGAGAGTATAAATGCCTTGGAAAAATACTGTATTTCATTCACATTTTCCTCGGCTTACCCGTCTGTTAAATGGGTTTCTGGCTATAGGCAGCAAAAGATATTGTGAGAATACTAACAATCAGTGCCTGAAACAGACGTTGGCACTGTATGTTCCCCGAGGAATTGAGAACCGTCTTAGAGTGGTCTAGCCTGCTGAGGTAAATTATAATGTAAGGTCGCGTGAGCGGGTAATAGCCTGGACATGACACATCAAAACTGCATTATTATTATTGTAATTTTCATAACACTGGGGTCGACTCGGCATAAAACTAAAAGCAACAGGTGGAACACAGGAAAAAGATACAGTTCGTGGGCTATATCATTATGATGTAGATCAAAGACTAGGAAATACATGTACACGCATTAATTTTAATAGGCAAGATCTAAGCTTAGATCAACCCATATAAATGTTCACAGTTGTAGCCCCACTGTATCTGCAGCACTGTCTTCCCATCAGCCACTCTGAAAAATGTTGCTACTAGTATTGAGTAGATCGACTGGGAAGAATGCGCAATAATATCACTCTGAATTTAAATGGCATCTTAAAGACCGTAACTGACTTGGCAGTAATACTGATCGCTATCTGGGTGATGATAATATACTCTAAAAACTACGTAATGATTATTATATATTTATACATTTATCAGCCTATTTTTTGTTAGAATAACAAGCAGACATTTTTCTTAGGAACAAGAGCCCAGATTCAGTACTGTACATGTGGTGTTTCAGAAATCCCAAAACTCAACTGTAACTGACATGTCAAAGTACGTTACTAACGTAGCATGTGCGAACTAATGACCAATGCATTAAAGTTCTCGATAAGTGTCAACATTTGGTTACTAATGTAGCATGTGCGAACTAATAACCAATGCATTAAAGTTCTCGATAAGTGTCAATCAACAGTACGTTACTAATGTAGCATATGCGAACTAATGACCAATGCATGAACGTTCTCGATAAATATCAACAGTACGTTACTAACGTAGAATGTGCAAACTAATGACCAATACATAAAAGTTCTCGAGAAGTTGTATAAAGTTGATTTTGCTACAACTACGCAGTTCAAAATCACTTTTTTCTTGAGTTTTGCAATGTATTTCAAAGGCATTTAATGACGTTAATAGTATATTTTTCGCATCACTGTGTAATTGAAATGGCCGATACAAATATAATAATGAAGCGCAACGTCATCTTCATTGCTCATATTTAAGTGTCTGAGCTGGAAGTTCAAAGAGAAGAATCCATATATTTTTCCCTCGCATCCAAAACTCTCCCAAAAATTCTATTGTTCAAATACTGTCCAGAGATTGTGCAATTGCTCTTTTCAGGCTTGACTCTATAGGAGCCTATAGTTTGGAACAGTTCCGTTATAATAATGTGAGAGAAGTGCCGTGGCGTCTCGTATTCGCTCCCATGGGTTCAGAGCTTTAGAATACCTTGAGTGTTTGTGGGCATCCGTGAGATACAGGGAATTTGATTGCTGATTGGTGTCCGCCCTTGATTGTCGCAGCATTGGAGTCCGTGGAGCAACTCTTTCCATACGAGAGTTACATTTTTTTTTTGCTGTTTCCAAAAGGCAAGAAACAGAGAATCGGCGCTAAGTGAGAAGAAACAGGGCATAGCCTACATCTGCAGCCATACAGACTGATGTTCGACTGGACTTTTAGTTATTTGCAAAATATGGGTGGAAAGGCTTGCCGATGACAGTACCGCTCTTGTAACGATACGGTTCACGAAGTCTTGTGTTACCACCAGCTCTATTCTGTAATAAGAGACTGCTGGCATAATCAGGGGCGTAGCCTGGATGATTTTTGGTAATCTAGTTGTTTTGTGTTGTTGTTGTTGTTGTTGTTTTTTTTTTTGGGGGGGGGCGGGGGTGGTCGAAGTTGATGGCTTCTAAATAATACAAAAAAATGTATTTGGATGTCAATCCTGGTACAGTGTAGACTACGCCTACCAGCCCCTCGCCGAAAAAAAGAAAAAAACAACTCGCAAAGTGTATTGAAAGGATCTTGCGTTAACAAAAAAAAAAATCGTTAGAACAGCAGGTGAGCAGATTTTTCTCCCCCTTTTTCAAAAAAGTTTCTCTCTTTACATGGCCTTTGGATGCACTGCACTGATGATATGGGAGCGCTGAATCTGTGAGACTGAATAGATTTTCAGATTATCGGGGAAGAAAACTTACTAACGCTGATAAAACCGTATTGCCAATGCTTGTAAATGGCTCATAGGTGAAATAGGACGGAGGTGACGTTTGAACATTATAGAAAACACTGAAGATTAATTAAATTGTATTCGACAGATAGATAATATGTTGATAATCTCAGATTCACAGATTATATGGACGCTACACCCCTGATGAAAAAAACTTCAATTCCATAGCGGTTCAGATACTCTTCCCTCGTGACAACGTGTTTAGACTTTTGATGGGGTTCTTTGTACTATCATATAAATTATACACCGAAAATTACATACAGAAACATTTTATGGCATGGCCTCCGATAGGTTTTAAACTGATTCGTCATCCGATATAGTTTAGGGCCAGTCAGAATCGATGAATAAAACATACACACATACACATGATATAACTTTATGGACAAACGCCGAAATGAATACTGTACATTTGGATATACGGTGGAGCATGCTAATCCGGACACATTTTAGTACGTAAACACGGATACCGAGTAAATTATTTTTGGTCCCGATGTTTCTTCTCTGATGGTAGTCTACATAATGTATGGTTAATATGTATTTCTGTTCACAATTTCACGTATGTTCGGTCCCAAGGTGTATGCATTTTCCGCGCTCCACTGTACTTAAATATCTTATGAAAATTCTTTATTTGAAACTGCCACAAGACCAAAGCACGTCACAATACACGTAGTTGGCTTAAATACATGCGAGTCTTCTTGATATTGCAAACTATTCTTCAGACGAAAGAGTCCATAATGTCCCATAAATTTCATGGAAGATCTACCCGTAAGTCTATGATGAGTGATTTTTGCTTCACTGATGGTGTATGCCTTCTCTCCCCTCCCCACTTCGCCCCTCCCTCCAAAAAATCCCGAACCCCACACATAAATATGTCAATCTTTTTTACACAGAACAAGCAGCACGAGATATTTCGGGTAGAAAAAAAGAGAAATCTGTCATACTGTAAAGGGCCATCAGTTCGCCAACTGATTAATAAAGGTACGCCCGGGGTATAGGAGAGGCATTATGGGATCGACGATTTGAATTCAATACTATGATTTACACTGGAGTGCTATTTTTCCGAAGTTTACATGTAAAACAATTCATACTGTACAGAAACATTTCTGACCACTAGTTTACTGTTCATTCGAGTATTACCATCAAGAAGACTAATATTAATGTATCAAAACGTCTAGCATTTGAAATGTGAAAGCACACATTCATCTGAATGAAGGCAATGCTGAATTCTTCCAGCCAGATTGCCGAGGCGGGGGGAGGGGTGGCATGAAAGGTCGAAGATTATGTTCCCCTTATTATATGGAAGACAACGGGAAACAATTTCTGCCCCCCACTCCCCCCCCCCCCCCCCCCCCCCCCCCCCCCCCAAAAA
>JAWQUT010000478.1:388381-417850 GCA_033807755.1 Ellobium chinense
CCCACCCTCCCTTCCGCACCGTATCTTTGTTTGTTTCGGAAAACCCCCGGAAACGATCAAGGTATCAAAGGAATAAGATGGTATAGTCCTGGTGCTGGCAGGATTCCCGTGTCCATCTGAGGTTAAGAAAGACACCCGACATTTTATGATTCTACACCACAAGATGCTTAAAAAGAGCCAGGGTGCCAAGCTGAAATCAGTTACGTTTTCTTTTATTGCTACTTAAAGACATAAACGTGGCTTATCAATTCAAGAAATAATTGAAATCACATTTTGCCATCCTGCAACATCAAAAATGCATTAAACCATATGATTTGATGTAGTATGAAAGACAGAACGTCTACCTACAAGGCTAGGGGGCTGAAGGCCGAGGGGAAAGTACTGTATATGCGCACTAATAAATAATATTGATGTTTGTCCTAAATTGACGTTCATCTGAAATTAGCGTCACAAGGTTAAAGCCGTAGACAATTTAATATGGCAGTTAGAGCTCTTATACTTTCCCAAAAACTTTCTAAGTGTATTCTACGCATTCAAATGCCCATACACATACCACGTGCGATAATATAGGACCTGGCCTCACAAATATTGCCATACCCTCTTAATCTGGACATGAACCTCAAACACGAATAAAGTGCCAATCATCGAACTAAGCAACACATAAAAGATGATGTTGCTATCCAAATGCAAGTTTTATGGAACAACAAATTAACCCTCTAGTGCCCAGCCCTATTTACAATGGCACAAAAAGTCCGAGCTCCAGTTTTTTTGATCACTTTTGGATCCACTATGCTGGAACAAGCATCAAAATGATAATGTGGTTTATAAGTCTCATATCCAGGCTAATGCCCGCTCATGCGACTTCACACTATTATGGTGGGGTGATGATCTTGGTTTGCTTTTTCTTTGTTCCACGAAATGTATCAGATCTGATACGCTGGGCACTAGAGGGTTAATGAAGATGACCAGCATAATAATATTGTCTTTATGCTTTTTTAAAGGTCATGCATGTGTAAGATAACTACACCTAGCCACATACATACATTGCTTATTAATAAAGTCAAGGCACAACATGAGCAGATTTGAAGGTAGAGGCAAATATGATAAACAGCTGGTAACCACAATTTTCTGTTCATTAAAGCGGACATGGTACAAATATGCTGTTTATCACCCTGGTGTTTTTCATTTTGGTCACAATAAAGCAAATACGAGTCACTAATGAGGGGGGTACAGTTATTCATTTGCCATTGACTGCTAAACTGTTAAAGCGATTCTATCGATGTTAACGTCATAATAATTAAGAGAAAATGGGCCATATTAAAATCGAAAGTTTGTAAACAATGACGCAATCATGACGTCATGAGAAGAACCGAGAAATGAGTGAAGTGTAATTCCCAATGTATATGGATTTTTTTGACCTTGTTGTTAATATATATATGGCTAAAGGTGTCTCGAAATCTGACGAAGTCTCATATGTTCACCTGAATGGCAGGGAATGAACAATTTGGTTTTATGAATTATCTGTTGCTTATTCTTGGGGATGTGGTAAAAATGTGAATAGAGCTGTCTGTGATCAAGAGACTGATGTACAGTATAAATGTTATTGACCGTGCACATCAAAATAGTATACTCTCAGATTCATGTGCTTTTTGCAATTAGATCAAACTGGTCTAAACGTCATCTAAAATTGAATTACACTGTACCATGCTGTCGCTGAGAAACAGGCTAGAACATGCTTATTGTGGTATTGTAAAGCACAAGTATTGCAAGGACATAATGATGTGTCTTTGTGCTCAACTACGAATGAAGGTTATTTATGTACGTGTATACCTATATTATCTTCTATACGAGTCTGTGATAGTGTCAGTATGCACGTAATCTAAGGATTTCTTTTTAGCTTATCGTGAACAGACACATAGCCGTAGAATAAACATCTAGAACGCTGAAAATGTCTCATATCTACAGTAAGGAATCAACAACTTAATGTCATGCTTAGTGCGCAATGGTACCTCGGTATTTAGTACTCATGTAATAAATATACAATATACCTAGTCATTAAGTATGATTCAACCCGCATGGATTCATTATTTTTCTATCATTTCATTATTCAGGTGGACCAAGATATTACGAGTACCCGAATAATTAATCAGTGTGGTTTTTCCACACCAGGACATACAGTTTATTACAGTAATACTGTAATTGTGATATACAATGTGCTTAGGGCGTACTATAAATAATCAAGAATATATATAATGTAATATTGTATCACAGTGAATATTTCTAAATGATAATGATATTGATAAATCATTCTCTTGCTCTGACACGTGTTTTTCAAGCATGAGACTGGAATAATTTTTACCTAAACAGTAAGATGTATTGTACCAAATTATAGGTAAAGGTTGAAAGATAATGGTTAACAATTTGTAGAGCTTTGCTGCTGCTGCTGGTGACCTAAGTCACAGTATTCGTGCGCAGATACTTTCCGCTCAGCGTTCGGCCACCTAGCCTTGTAGTTTGTAGGTAGCCATTGTCTTTCATACTGCATCAAATCATATGGTTTAATACATTTTTGATGTTAGAGGATGGCAAAATGTAATTTCAATTACTTCTTAAATTGATAACCAATAAGTGGCAATAAAAAGAAAACGTATTTGATTTCAGCTTGACACCCTGGCGTTTTTTAAGCGTCTTGTGGTGTGGAATCATAAAATGTCGGGTGTCGTTCTTTACCTCGGATGGATACGGGAACTCTGCCAGCACCAGGACTAGTACTAGAGTGAGAGTTTCAAAGATCTTTCAATATCTGAAAAAAAAAGGTGTTTTGTTTTGTATTTTGCCTGTTTTACTCATCTTGTGCACAAAAGCGACTGCCACATGCCAGAGGCAAGTGGTTATGTTAAAAAAAAGCTTCATCCATATCAGTTTCCTTGCAAGAACATGACTAAATCTATTTCTAAAATTACATGTATAAGAAAGATAACAAACCCAAGTTTATTGCATAAACAAATTTACTTTCTCAATTACAAGGGTAGCGTAGGTATCTCTTAAGCAAGAATGAGAACTTAGCATATTCTGCTCATTCACCCAAACAAACACTTAAAAAAAAAAAAAAGAGAGAGAATCACTGAAAGAAATCATTGGCCAACATGTATAATGCAGGCAGATAACAATTATCAACAACAACAACAAAAAACTCTTTATATTATATGGAATTAGGTTCTTGATGTACATGTATGTGAATATGCCATACTGCTAGTCATCACTAAACACAGTAAGAACAAAAGAATTACTGGGTAACAGGAAAGACAAAGAAAGAGATGTGAAGTGCATTTGAAGGTAAAAAAAAAACCAACAACAAGAAAACATAAGACTAGGGGAAAGACAGGGCAAGAATACGAGTTATCAGGTAACAGGAAAGACCAGAAATAAAGACATGAGACATCAAGTCAGAGAGCAAAAGTAAAAACAGAAATAGGAGATACAGATACAATCACAGAGATAAAGACAGAAGATGTGTACTTTTTGTTTAACCCTTTATTTACCAGATCACTTGCCATTACCTGTCCACGAGTTTTACTGCACTGCCCGCTAAACACCTTTTACTGTATTTCATGGCCAAAATAGAAAAAACAAATTTTTCGGACATCTACTTTGATTTTGACAATTGTACCCCAGACATGGTATTTAGAATAAAGCAAAGAATGCCTGGGCTGGTACTTAAAGGGTTAAACTAACTGCTGTCTGGAATTTGAAAATACAGTATCTCAAAGGCAACATCTAAGTATTCTTGTGGCATCTAGGACATTCTTCTATTCTGTATCTTATTTGTTTAGTCACATTGCCACTCTATATTTTCAAATTTCCACTTGACAGAAACACCAAATTTGTTTTGCAAATACAATCTGTACATTAAATATATACTGTGCTGCCGTTTTATGGACAGAAGGACAAAGAGGCCACAATAGGCAAAACTAAGTGTAAAGAAATGAAATCAGCTTATCAAGGCCCACACTCTTAGTTAGATCCTGCAACTCTAACTTAACAGGGAACAGAGTTGAGACCACATGGCAAACCCCCTCCTATCCCTTCCCCAAATGCTACCAAAGCTGAAATCATTTTTCATATCCTCTGAACATTTTGCTAAGCGGCGCTTTCATCCGTTTGTCTTAAAACGGCAGTGTGCATTATGTAAATGTATTAAACGCAAGATGAACAATGCCTAAACTGGACGCAGAAGGGAATGGAAACAATTATAGGCATGAAAGAAAAAAATGTGGAAAACCACCCTCATCCTTAGCAGTTGGGGATAATGACTAAAAAAATTCATCAGCTGTCAGTATGTATCTAGACAAAAATATATCAGCTGTGTGTTTTACTATTCATACATGCTTAATCTGCTCTCCATATTTACAAGAGGAATAAGGAGAACATTTTAAAAAAAAAATATTCTCCACTGCAGCCACAACGTTACTCTTAGGATAAGTATTCCCAGGATGGGAGGAAATGATTTCTGGAGTACAGACTGTACTGCGTTACTTGAAAAAAATAAAATATACCAAGTTTTCAAACTGTTGTTGTATTCCCTAGTTGTGTTTTCTTGACAAAACTTTTACACAATGAGCACTGATGAGATTCAATAGTCTTGTTACTTCTTGCATCACATTGATACTTCATGTGCGTTTACATTCAAGCCTTCCACAAAATGGGAACATTTTTATGCTTGTTGTCCACCCATATAACGCACAAAATAACTTGTTATATGATGCTCAGTAAACATTTCATGAGTCATAAAGCATACATACAGCACAAAAAGTATTCTTCATTCATTCATTCTCATGGTCCTGCAATAGGCACTTCAGCCTGAAGGATCAATAGCAGAGTTTCCTAGTTCCAAAACGTGCCACAACAGAAAAAAAAAACAACAACAGAAAAGCTCATCATTCTTCGATTGATCAGACATCTTATGCTTGCAATCAGTAGTAAATATGGTGAAGCAGGCCATGCCTAGAAATAAAGGTAAAAAACTTTCCCCAAGCAGGAATGGCATCCACTTTCTCAGAGGAATACTGTCTGGAAAATCTTAACTTATATCGCCATTGGTTTTGAGTAGCCAAAACTCTCAACTGCCATCACCTTTAGATGTTCTTCACCTAAGAGGGCTCTCCTGAAAATAAATACGGGGTGGGGAAAGAAGGCAAGGGGGGAGGGGGGAGAATGACATTGTTTATCATACAGGAGGCAACTGAAAACATGCACTCTTAATCATGTCCAAAATGCAGCCTCTTCTGACCTTCACAGACTCCTTCTCATCTATTAAATAACTGTAATTCTTACATACTAGTAATGCATAGTAGTTCACAGCTTAAACCTTGACTACCTTTTCCCATGATGACTGCTTGCAACAAATTACGGGAAACACTTTACTTTGGAGATATCTTTAAAAAAAAAAATAAAAAAACAATCCTCGACGCATGGTCACGTCTATCAGCTTTTCACTGATGTTTCACACTAGTACAGTCTGGAATTCTGCATAAATACATTCTGTTTATATGTGATCAAACAGCCTTACACATAATGCCACTAAATCACCACCCAGCTATCAGTTTTTCATCACTGGGAGAGAGGAAGTAACTCCACTGAAATAACAACATGTTGATTTTAAAAGTTCATTAAAAAACACTGTCTACAAAACTGCGATCAACCTTGGCAATTCAAAGGATAAATAAACAAAATTTTAGTTGAAATTGCACAAAATGTGATAATGCCATCAAAATATTCATTTTCCTTGGCCAAATCAAGGACCTCAATAAGTTATTGACAGTGACACTGCCAAAGCAACCTGTGTAGAGGAACACTGATAACACACCCAACCTTTAGACAAGCCACTGAGGGTGTGTTAATCCAGAGTGCTTTTAATAAGATACTATGAAGGTGGGACTGTTGAATGGGAGTGTATTGAACAGGGGATTGTGTTATGTCATGGTTGTGATAACAGACTCTGGATTAACCATTGATGCGCAACAATTTTTAGTGTTATCCCGATAATGGTTACATGTGCAACAGTAACAATGGAAAATTCATTTCTTCCCTAGTCTGGATACTCCGACAAAATCAGTATAAAAATACAGTCAAATGTGAAAACAAAAGAAGTGAGTCTGTCACTGGTGCTCAAGACACATTACCTTTGCTTAAAACATACTTTATCACAACTCTCTGAAATGGTATGTCTTGCAGCAAGTCAAAATCAGGCTAATTTTGCTAAAGTAGGAACTGGAATATGAGCCTGGAAGATGAATATGACCATATTGTTTTCTTTTTTTTTTGTTTTGGTGGAAATCAAGAGTAAAATCATTTCTGTACACAAAAACATTCTTTTATGGGCAACCGACCATTATTGTGGATAACTTTAGAGTTTTTGTAAGGGGTATAAACTGAATTATATAGTATAAATTTGTTCTTCAAACATGATTTTCTCAGAATTTTGTTTTCATTGTAAGGGATGACTCGCTGCCACCCCAAACAACTATATCTCAGGCTAGAACAGTGCTAGGTCAAAATTACTTTTAAACCTAATGAAAGACCATATATCATCATATCACATCAATAATAAGATTTAGTGCGCGACTTAAGCCTCATTTTGACTGGCTGCATGACATATAGATAATGGCACATCACAATGTGACCCAAAGTAACTCTGACATACCATATGTCCATATGCTTACAAAATTCTTCATCTGACACAAGAATCACAACATTATATTACTTCTGACCACAGACATCCCTAAATTGAGCATCACATTTAAACTTCCAATTCATTCTTGACAAGAAAGAGAATGCACTGATCTTAAATCTGTGATCAGGGATGGCATCAGCACATGGCAAAATTTTCAGACACCATAATTAACAGGCCTCTGTACAGAACAGAAAGCATTCGCCATTGCTTCTGTTCAGTTTCATTAAAGTATTATTTTCCGGTCACCCAAAAATTTACGGCATTCTGCTAGCCCTGTACGACTCACAACATACTTCTGTGTTAAATATGAAGGTTGTATGTGCAACTCTTGAATTATTGTTCACAATCATTTTTATAACAGAAACAAAGCAACAGAGCCAAGCAAATAAATATGAAAAAACATGGAGACTATAATTCTACAGTGTCTACATTTGCGGACCATTTCCCCCCTTTTAAAGCACTCCATATACATTATATTGTAAATGAGATGATAAAACTATGACACATGCAGATATTACAGGATAATTCCACTGAAACTGAAGAAATAAAACCACACTTACCACAAAAGACAAAAAGCGAAAAATCAATAATTATTTCCTCAATTCTGGTTGAATTATGATGGTCTGCAATACTGTTCAGTGCTTAGCTCTGTAAAAAAAACCTATCTTGGGGTGAGCAACAACAGGTATGCCCCTCACTTTCATAACCCTCTGTGAACATTGTGATGTTTCAAACATATTTTGCTTTCCCTATCTCAACACTGATCTCAACCTGCCTTCTCTGAAAGATAACAATCTCTGATTTCGAAGAATTATGTGAGGACTGGCATCCCTGCAATAAAAATCTTTGAAAACTACTCATCCCATGATCCAAATCAATGGAGTTTTTTATTTGTTCCTCTTTTTCTGGCAACCTATATATTACTGGTCAGACCTAAGTGAGATTTTATCCTTAAAGCGCCTGGCCCTTTCAGAGCTATCACAATACAAATTATTGTGACCATCTCACCATTTCATGCCTACCAAGAAAAGGCCTCACATAAACAGTAACTGACATCATTATGTTAGCTTCACATGCAAACAGGATCAAGTACCTTGCCAAAATGGCTAAATAATTCTGCTGCAAATGAAATCACACAATGAGGGACTGAAACTTCCAAGGATCTGCCTGAATTCCATGGACTGCCCATACCTTTCATAGAATATTTGTCCATTTCTAAAATGTTTCAATAACACATGCATTATGACACAAACCCAATTACAAGAAATTCCATGACTTTATGGTTTTCTTTACTCTCCCAGTACTGCTGTTTCACACTATGTCTTGCTGTTTTGGGGCAAATTACTTTGGGAATGTCCCTGAAAAGGACAATGTAGCCAAACTCAAAGACCTTGCTTAAATGTAGAAAGAAAGAACATGGAATGGCATTAAGAAAATACATAGCTTGAGTTAAAAAAAAAAAACTACATAAAATAAGGCGCTGACAGTCATCTAAAAAGCTGAAAGCTTACATCACTCCATTATGTTGAAAATATGCCCAGTTTATCGAAATGGTCTGTACCATTCTGTGAGAAAGTCTAAGACATACTTTACAATATCATGGTCAAATATTTGCAATGCACAAGGATCACCTTTCGTATTGAAAACACCACATTAAATTCAGAAGCAATAACAACTCTTTCACAAGATGAGTGTATGGTGTAGAAAGATATCAATGACAGGTATGATTTAATTCTTTCACACACACCTGTCCATATGCACACATACACGCAAATGCACAATGAGGAGGATGAAATCTCAAATAGGGTTAATGATGATATTGAGAATGGTGTTTGATGATAATGACGATGGTCTGCGATGCATCTCCTTTTAGTACCATCTACTTTGACACACAATGCCCATAGATTCCACTTCAAACAATAATAATTGCCTGTGTATTTTTCCAGATGACAGAAAACTTAATGATAAAATTAATTTTTTAAGGAACTGAACTAGCATAGGATTTCTCAATAATGAAATGTCTTAAAACTTAGCATCTATGAAAGACGACTGTGGTATCTTCATTGTGTCAAATTTAGATAATGCAGCGAGATCAAACACAATGAAGAAGCTTAATCCCCTTTTGTGTAACAATCCAACTCAAGAAAACTTCAGGATTTAATCATACACGCCCTATAATCAATCATATATAAACAAATAGCTGTATGGAAAGCATACCTTACCAACATATCATGGCCTGAAATTCTGAGTCTTCTACAAATGACCTCTACTCTTTGAGAGATGATAGTAAGGAGAAAGAAAGAAAAGTAAAACTGGAGCAGACAGAAAAGTGATGCTAGCTATGCTCTTTGCTTCATGGACAGTGTCTGTCTCTTAAGGCTGAAATCTATCCTGGGATGAAGGGAATGGACAATGTTAATACTTTGCTTACCAGTTTCAATGAATATAAATTCTTCAGTACACTTCCTTCACAATCACTTTCCACTACATACTGTCAAATTTGGAGAGTATATTCTAAATTCGAAAACTTCCAAAATCTTAACAACAAAAACAGTTCTCCTGCCTAGGCCACTCTTGTGTTGAGCATCTCACAGGATATAACTGATTTCTGTATCCTACAGAGTGGTTTCATGTCTGTTGGTTTACATGTAGCTTCCATCAAATATGCATTATTCTAGATTACATATAGTTTAATGAGTCTGAAGTAAAAATAGCTGGAATTTAAGACAATGATATCCTGAAAAACTGATATGCAAAGTGTTCAAGTATATTTTAAACCATAGCTATTGGTGTGCAGAATACTTCTCTATTCATGGTCATGTCATTAACCTTTCCAAAACACTGCATTTAGGAGACAGAGACCTTAGTGACCTTTTCATGCCTGCCAATAAGAGGTTGTAAAGAAATGACGTTGTCCTAGACACTAGTAAGAAAACTGACCAATATTAGATACACTGCAAGGGACAAAGGGAAACTTTTGAAAATATGTTTTAGGAAGCTTTAAAAATGTGTTTTATATGACCTGATCATCAAACTCCAATTTATGTTAAGACATCCTGGAGTCCAAAACTAAACCCCAAAAATTATCAGGAAGCTCATTTAAATTTAAAACTGAAGTCTACTACAGGCAGAAAAGGGGGAAAAAGCTTTCTTAAGTCTTCAATGAGGAAGTTAATCAATACCAGAGACACTGGATAGTCTCCACACATGAGCATCTGGAGGAGAAATGTTCAACTTGACTGTGTCATCACCTTTCTGAATATGAACTGGTATCAAAAGCTTTCATCTACACAGACTAAGCAAGATAAGCGACGGCTTCTTTGACACACAAATGCCTAACCTTTGTGCAGATAATTTCAGAGACACTCTTCTTTATTATGAAAAAGCTTATTCAAACAGTCAAAGAAGTGCTGAGTTCTGCTCACCTTCCTTAATTAATAATATTCAGTGAACAAAAATGCTATTTAAACATGCAGAAATCCTTGATTATTTGTAAGAACAATACAAAGCAAAGGCATTAATATCTGAAAAGCAAAAATAGTAACTATAAATATAACATTCCACCAATCTAACACTGTAATTTCAGTAAACACAGGTCTTCCAAAAAAGTGGCATGTCTGAATAATATACAGTAATACACTGCCTGAAACTCTGAGTCAATTTCTTTTGGAGAAGGAATATCACCATCAACACTGAAGAAATGCGCCATCTCCAACGAGACAGTCTGCATGTCAAAGACACAGAGATGCAAAGGCTGATTCCATGATGATGTGGGGTGGCGATAATGAAGTCAAAACCAAGCAGCAACAGCAGGCATCCCTCTGTCATTCCATTTTCAAGAGCTCTATGTCGAAAATTAGGGTGGCATTTTTTGGAATAGTGAAACAGGTTAAGGCTAATAGTGATTTCAATTTCTTGCTGCTCTCCTAGTATTAGATATAGCCTAGATGCATGTATGCACTGTTTGTATCATGTTTACAGGTTATGGATTCCAGCAATTTCATATTCTGCAAACTCTTGACTTACCCTACAAGTGATGGATCATCTCATATAAATTTTATGGATTAACAGTAGGTACATTTTATACCAGGTGTAATAAAATCAGAGGAAAGTACTGGGGCTGCTGAATGTTTTGCAATAATTCTAGTTAAGTATTATGGAGTTAACTGTAGCAGCTTAGGGATGAACAAATATGAAAAAGAAACTGAATAAACAGATACTTATACCAGCAAATATTTAGAACTGATTCAGCACACATTAGACTAATGATAATGAAATGTATTCAGAGTTTAAAAAAAAATATGTTTGATAAATCCCAGCTATTTCCACTGACACTGTAAATCCTGCTATTTCCAGCTAAATTTCTCTTTTGAAATTCCTGCTCTACATCAGTCTTTAACTGACAATCGTATCGTTTGTCAACCTGAACTTCTATAAATATATAAAAATCTCTTTCTTCAAAAAGGATATGCACCAGGGTATCCTCTGGCGCCATAAGCAAAATCTGGGGAACACACAAGCCTTGCTCTTTCTCCTCGGCTCATCTGAAAAACAAAATGTAACTAGAAAATGTCCTCTCATTCCAATAACGAATATGACTATATGTCTTGCAGCCGTCAAAAAGAGGAAGTTTCAATCTCTTTTTGGCCAATTCAATTTATTGTTAAGACACAAAAGCTTAACTTGTGTATTTTCATCAGATGAAAAAAATTTAAGCTCACATTGTTCTGGCCTGAGATATAGCTGTTTGAAGTGGCCAGGGGTTATCCCATGCAATGTAAAAACCTGAGATTTGCAATTGAAGAAAAGTTTTATTCAGCTGACAACAGTTAAAACAAAGATGGCTGAAATGCAAGAAAGAAAGAGAAGTTTCGTTTATTATTAACAAACTAGCCCTAATCTGAAGTAAAACCTTGGCTTAACTGAGAAAGAAAATATTATCTAGGTGATCACATCAACTCACATCAGCACACACCACTGTATAATTCACTAAATGCAGATCCAATATTATGACTAAACCCTGCTTCATAAGACCATGGCTTATGTCAATAGGCTTGGGATAAGGGGAAGAAGAGGGGCAGAAATTCCACAGGGTCAAATTTTCATGAAAAATCATGAGTGGCTTTGGAATGGTGAAGCAAGTTAAGGCTAATAGTGATTCTAATTTCTTGCTCCTGCACTGTTAGATAATGGAGGATATAAATTTTATGAGCACCCTTATAATGGTTTCCCATGTGTGTATGAGCACAAAGGTCTAGAGTGATAGTAATCCAGCTGAAGTGATGCTACAGGAACACTGATAAAATATATTTCTTCGCAAAAAAAAAACCAACAGCACTTTACAGCAGCCTAGATTCGTACGCAACTCATTTTCCTGAGGCCTTTGAACTCTCAGATATGCTCAGAACGGATGCCATAAACTTCACAGTGCCATGCTGAAGAGTCACCTCCCTTTAAAAATTCCTTCACTGTGGACAATGTTGGTTCCATGGATTTCATTTAAACATTGTACATAAGTCATCTAACATGCCTCATAAAAACTCAATACAATTGCCTGCAAAAATTAATACTGGATAGCCCTATTCATCTTCAAAGCCTCATATCTCAGTTCCTAGTTTAGCAACATAAACCTCATTTTGACTGATTGCAAATATGTCAAAAATTGCCAAAATGACCAGTTTGCACAGAATGCCTATGCAGAGCAAACGTGATTTTATCTAACATGACATTTACTCAGAGTACATCTATCCTGAGACTGATTCTCTTGTATTTTAGGGGGAAAAGCCCATATTCTCACAGCTGCTTTGAGAAATTTTGTTCGCATATAATACACTTGAATACAATTATTATATGATATTAGCAGGACATCCCGCATGGTTTGTTTTAACCCTTTCGCTACACATGACATACATGTCCATTCTTACTCTTACTGGCAAAATCTCACAATTCTTCCATTAAGTGCTTGACTGAGGGGTAGGGGCAGCATTAAGTACCAGTGTTTCAGGATAATGCCGTCTAATGCTTAAGAAACATGAGGTAATGAAAGGGTTAAACACATTTTGTAGTATTATTGTGACTAATGTGAGTCAGCTATTACTTCAAGAATTGGAAAGTGCTTAAAAATAGTGCTAGTTTCATGTACTCATTTTTGTAATAAGTGTGTCTCAACCCACTGTTAAGAAAAATTCATCAGTCATCTTCTCTCACATCTACCTGATCAACTTACCTTGGAAACACCTTCATCCCAGCCTAAAAGAGGAAGAAAGATACAAAAGCACTTTATGAACCAAATTCGCCTCCTTCATAAATGAAATTAAAGTAAATTAATATGGTAATAATAAGATAAAAGGAATTAACACTTCAAAATCAAGACATGGAAAACCAAACTGAAAACAAAATATAAAAAAATTCGCTTCAAACAGAAATTGTTAATAAGTGTCAAAACTAGGTTTGATGATTCTCTCTATTTCTAACCTCTCTATGTTTCAACTTTAAAATTGTCCCTTTATTGATCAGATCACAAAAATGCCAGAGACCAGCAGTGTTTCTTGTTATCTTGTTATTGTTAGAGCATAGCTAAACTTCATTTTAATACTCACAGACAAATTATTAGAATTTTAACCCATTCAATCCCAGACCTTCAACGTCAAAAAAAATTTTCTGTTTTCCAGTACTTTTCTCCTCTGAAAATTATCTATGGTGCATACCGAGACAATCTGGCAAAGGAAGAGCATCGTTCTGATACCGCATACATATGTAATATGACGCAATAAAAACAGCTGGGTGACTGGGATTTGCTTTTGCATCTAGAGTTATTCCCCTTCCCTGAACAGCAACAGCTTGTGGCAAAAATGATGATGTCACTGAAGTTCCAGCAACTACAGGCACCTTTATCTGACAAGTCAATGTATTATTCAGCTTTAATTAAGGTTTTGGTCATTCAAATTCAAAAGTAAAGTTTGACTTTGTAACCCAGTATTCTGCATTTTTATTGCTTCAGCATGATTTTGTTTGACACAGCTGCCATTTACAGTGGAATTAAAAGTTATTACCCGTTTTATCACCTGTCTGCAGAGTACTAGCTAGACAGCTTTGCCATATGGGAAGAATGTATTTGACGTAAACTTATTAGAACAAGAACAATTTCATGCATTGGATGTAAGAATTCAGACTTTACATAAAGTAACGCTGTAGGTTGTCTGGGGCAGGCAGAGGCATTATATCATGCTGACAGACACTTCAAATACTGTTTTATTGGATTAACAGGGTATCCCATGATTTAACATGGTCTGTAGGATGCTGCAACTTTCCTTTCAGTAATTGAGATCTATGACAAGGGGAATAATCAAACTCTGAAGCTAATAGAAAATCACAGACTAGGGCTGTTGGACTGAATCAGTGGCAGCACTGGTGGGCTTTCTAGGACCGAATGGTTTAAACAAATTCAATAACCATTCTCACAAAATAATGGACAAAGATTGACAATACTCTGTCACAGCTTCGCGCTGGAACCTGGATAAATAACATACCTTTTATGACTTCTCCCTTCCCTATCCGAAATTTGAAGGGGCTTCCTCTATCACGGGAAGAATCTATTTTCTGTCCATCCACCAAGGATGCTGCAAATATGTAAGAGTACATTATAACAGTGCATGAACTGAGAGGAACTGTGATCCTATAATATTTTACAGGCAGTTATCACATCGTCATTGTTTCACATCTCTTGCAAACTTACACACTCACAAGCATGAATACACTCTCATACAAACTACTACCAATCCATGCATACTTTACAAATTTATTTGATAACAAGCATATTTTCAACAGAATGCTTTATGAGATAACAGAATAATGAAACTTTCAATAATTAGAAGAGTGATTTCCATAAAAATTCCAATCACAAACTTGCAATTACTGTAGCGAAATTTTGGCAGAACCATAGCAGTTTTTTTTCTTCGGAATGAAAGACTATTTATGACAATACTGTACAACATGTCAGTCAGTACTACATACATGTACTCTTAAAACTGTCAACAAGTAACACATGCTGCCATCTGAAAGCAGAATGAAGTATCTTCGTAATTCCTCATTTTCAGATTCCAGACTTAACTTTCATAAGACAGCCTCTGAGTACAGTTTAACACATACATTTCAAATATTATGGAGGTTTCTCTGTTAATGAGTTAGACCTATATTTAGTTAATGCAAATAAGAAAGCATTTTAAGATAAACATTTTGGTAGAAAATCATTAAAAAAAAGGTATGCCACACTCTGCTGAACTTTTTACAGTGTGCGACTAACCTGTATCATCTTATCCCCACAAAATGCAGTGCAATGCAAGCGATTTCTAATTATGGAGACTGGCCTTTGAAAAATGCAGATTTGTTGCTTTGGCATTGACTTCCTGACTACATTTATTAGTTACACTACAATTTCATGCTTACTATGTTTAGAATAATAACGATTGTACATGGTCCTGTTTTGTGCATGAGAAACATAATCATGAACAGTAAAGCATAAATTACTGTTGTCTTGATAGCACAGATCACACAAACCAGTTTGCAACTGTTCAAGATCTTTATTCATCACTACTCTGCTTACCTGTATAATGTATCACAACCGTTTGACCTGTTTTGGGGTATGTCGCACCTGCCAAGAAGAAGCAAATTAATATGGATACATGATAATGATAAAATGTATTCTAAACAATTCTTACTAAGAATAAGAGGCATTCCAGATCACACATATTCTATAAATTGTAGTGTCACTCCTTAAACTTTAAGTCTTAAACCTTTGACACAAATATTTGGGTGTTTTGAAAATGCTTAGATAAATTGTGAGAGTTGCCAAAACAATTAATAAAATCCGCCAAAATGTTGATAAATTTGCTACACATAGGTTGGGTACAGTCAAAGGATTAAAGTTTTGCACTTGCTATTATTCTGCCTCAGTTTACAGAGAACAGTGACTGCCACTGTATAAACCTCCTTTATTGTGCTACTGAAGTTTATTGTTGAGTATAAACCTAGAATGCCCCATCATGGTGCCAGCAAATCAAATCATTTGTCACCTAAACAATATTTCCACAGATTCAAAGGGCGTAGAGAATCAAATTGTATGATCAGGGATTTATACCAGTATGTATTTTGCCTCATCATCATCCTCCACTGCATTTCCAAATTATAGACTAAAACGTAAAATTAAGCAGCAGTCTTCAGATGCATTAGGCCAGATGCCATATATAAGCATTAGCATGATGCTGCAAGCACTAGGCCACTACTTGAATGACTGCTAGGCCATTAGGCTAAGAGTTGTTGTGGTATGCAGGCTGCATTAAACCCATTTACTGAGTCATTACGCAAAGACAGGCCCTGCTAGCCCAGCCAGGATGAAATTTTTGTCTTTCCTTGACTTCACTAATAATTTAAGTGTCCTCTCTGTTTAATGGGTATGGTTATGGTTATGGTTATGGCCAAGGCCACTATATAAGACAACTAGCAGTAGTGTTTAGTTGCTTAGCCTATGCAAGGCTTCATGGTGCTGACTGTTTAAAGGAGTTCCCCAAGAAACAAAGGTCAGAGTGATGTCAGAGCAGTTGGATCAGGTTTCTGGGCTGAGGTGGTTCTCTACATCCAATTTATGTTTCCACTTATGCTTGTAGCCATAAAAAAATATCTTTATAGTTCTGCATTCAGAAAGTTGGCTCGACATTTTGATGTATTCTACAGCTTGATTTACAGTCCCCATTTAAACCCTTATCAAACAACATCCTCATGGAGATGGTCCAAAACCAAAGTTTGCATGAAGGACAGAGACAAGCAAATATACAATAACCAGCTAAAGCATCCTGGCAACCTGGCAGCTATAACACACATAGCCCAGGCCTAGATTTAGTGCATGATGACCATTGGCAGTTCACAAATCATCATACAGATGTTCAGAAAAAGTTTGTAAGAACCCAAGAAAATGACCCGGACTCATCTACTGATCTGTTGTTAGTTTGAAACAATTTCAAATAGGTCAAAGGAAATACCTTATTATAAATGCTATTTAGATTTTCTTCATACAGAAGAATGACAGATCTATTCATATGGGAAATTGCTTACAGTTTTATCATCTCCTTTTTTTCAATCAGTGAAAGAAAACCGAATTTTAAGATTTCTGTGGGTCAAACTGACATTCCAAGGAAGCCCTGGTTGAGTTTCATAGCCTTGTGCAGTTTTGTGCACAAGAGTCTCATTATGATAATCCATCACTCAATCTTGCCCAACTTCATGAATACAGATTGATAAAGATATTTTGTGTGGATACCGGCATAAGCAAGAAATCTAATAATGAAAACACAGATTAGTCTGAGAAAACAACAGCTAGTTCAGAAATAAGAAACGGCTGTGATGACATTACACTGACCCTCATCCTCTGGTGCCCTGAAAAAAGCAAGGGACCTTTACCAAAAATAACTGCCATTGCCTAGCACAGCCTTGCCTCACCCAGATTAGGCATCAAAAACTGTTACTAGTTCTCCTGCCTGGTGGCATGGGTCACAGCCATACCCAAAATATAAAGAGGTCAACTAAACTTATCAGTGAAGTATAAGAAAGACAAAAATCTCATGATTGTTATGTTATTGTTAGTGAAGCTTTTCTTTTTTAGTAGTGACTTGACACTCAGGATGTAAAAGTTCAGTGCATGAGGTCCATACAGGCCTACTAGTACTACAACAACAGTGCCTAACCTAGCACCAAGCAGACAGTGATGGCCTTTTGCTTATATTGTATCATGTTTATGGCATCTTGTCTAGTTATCTATTGAAAAGTTACTTGTTTTAATTTAGTTTACAATTTGGAGATGCAGTACAAACCAGAACAAATGATAAAAGAAAACCTAAGTGTTTCCACTTATACAATCATCTGCCGGGTATATCTTTTACTTAGTAGTGTTATGTGGATTTCATTTTTTAACTGACTGGGACTGACTGGATTAGTCAAAACTGCTACTCTGGACAAAGTGCATTCATTTTAGCATTATCATTTGAAAATGGTTACTGTATTTAAAAGCACAGTGCTGCCATCAACATTTTCAGAAGCTGTTGTTATGAGGTGGTAAGACCTTTAAAATACTAAAGAAGCTGGTTGCTTATTACCTGAAATATACTGCCGCTTAGATTTAGAAATTTAATACTGTTGTAAGCCTTTAAGTTTTTAAAGGACTAATGGCAAGATCATTTTTCTGAGCAGCAATATGTATTATCTAAGATTTGACTTCAGCCAACCATTCAAAAGTCAAATTTTCAGATGAAATTAGGAATGACAGGCAAGATGCCAGACTGCATAAAATATGTGCAGGAAATGGTCAGTGACTTATGACCAAAGACCACAGGAAGATACAAACCAGCAGTTAATTGTTAAGCAGCAAATGTGAGATGACAGAATACAAGAAAGAATTTTCGCCCTAAGACTGACATCACACTGAGGTAAGTGGTCTACATCTAGACTAGACTTGTATTCAAGACATTCAGTGACCTTTCTTCTGCGTTCTAATCCTGTGAATAATCTAATCAACCACATAAAAAAAAATAACAAATAGTTTCTTAGTGAACTCTTACCATGCGTTACTATCCAGTTCTGAATATCATTACTATCGTAAATGCCTGATATTTCATTTCCTGTTTATCTGGGAATGCAAAAGCACAAGACGACTTTCACAGACAACAAGCCAGACCTCTATGCCTGGCTGGCTTGCCCTGCCCTAAGGAATCTGTATACTCTACATTACACTGCACACTTACTCTCAGCTGATGAACGAACAGTGAGAAAAACATAGGCAACAAGTGGAATGTTTGACCTTGAAAGGTATTATTCTGCATGAAAGAATATTTTTTTTTGCATTCAGTTGATTTTATCTGACTCATAAGGTCACTGTGACAATAACTTGACCGTGCCGCTAGGGTACTGTGGCCTTGTGCTGGGTAGAGGGTAGACAGTCTAGACTGGTATGAGAGCGAGACATTGATTAAGCTAAACAGAACAAAAACAAAATGTATACCGTCTCCAGGGCTTATAATTTCTTTTTCCACCCCCATCGGCTGGCGGACACAGTCATTGAGCTGCGGCTTCGAGCTTGAGACACCGCACACTTTGACAAAGACACCCAGTAGGCCCTGCACTAAGTTTGACACTCTCTTCCACTTTCTGTTTGCCAGTCTACCAGTCTTTTCTGACACATGCGTATCAGTTTATTTATTGGCGATTCATCTGTCATGATCAGACTGTGAGAAATGGATTAACTTATATATAAAGATCTAGAGTTATTTGTTATAATATATAATACCGAAACACTTTGCATAGTAAAATCCAGATATTTCTACATCTAAAATGTTTAATGTGTGAAAAGAACATTAAGAGAATGCCACCTGGCAACTGTTGATATCTTTCTGCAGAAAACGATTCAACGCGATTGATAACTGCTACCACACGATTAGTTTGTGGCACTTTTGGACGCCATACCGTTCTGATATTGACAGTGTTCATCGAAAAGAGAACAAAGTTGGTCGGAATAAAGTAGAGAGGGTGTGATTTAGCAAGAGCAAGTGCTCAGATATATGAGAATTTGACATGCCCCAGAGCAGCAAGACATTTGCACAAAGGCTTCAGAGAACACTGCATCGGTAAAATGATATCTCTGTACCCAGACCAACCTATACTGGCAGTGCATATTGTCATCGACTTCAGGCAGACAAATTTAAGCCTCTGCACAGGTAACTCTAGTCTGAACACCTCAGTGCTGTAGTTTGAGGAGATTAATTAATCTGCCTGACAATGCTGTTGCACCCTTTAATGGGTCCTAAACTGAAGCCACGACATAATTATGTTATTTCATCTTTTGTCATGAGTTCATGGCTCATGTAAAAGATTCATGTCTTCAGGGCTCAAGTAAAAGTACATGACTACCGGGTGTCTGTTTGATCTTCCAAAGCCAAGTGAAATTAAAATTATTTTAAAAGTGTATATTTCGACATGATTTTAATGGCACTTGATCGACAACGTTTTAATGTGTGTGTGTGTGTGTGTGTGTGTGTGTGTGTGTGTGTGTGTGTGTGTGTGTGTCGCTTACGTATGTTATGAAAGCTTAACACGTCCTGTTGAGTGCAAACCTGTTAAAAGAATGTATACTGCAAAATGTTAGACTACTTACTGACACACAGACAAACCACAGAGTCCCCAGTTTTACTGAGGCAAAGAAAATTCACATATCTTTCATTCATTGATCTGAGAACCACTCACTGTCATGCACTGATGCAATGTAATCTTATTTGGATTAGAATAGGTGTGTTTGCAATTTGAACTAATGTATTAATTTCTCACGGATAGCAGCAAAAGTTGCAACTATGTTCAGTACATGTACCTGGGAGTGCTGTCTAGCATCGTTCTGTGCGAGTTTTCCCGTGAAGACGAGTTCAATTTTACAGTGATCTCCCTTGTACTGCCAAATAGACATACCATGTAATAATACAGAGTTAAATAATGTATTATTTGAACATGATTATAGGCCTAATATTATCCAGTAAGATAAGAGTTTTGTATCTGATATAAAGACTGTCGATGCTAAAAAAAAAGTCATCAAATACAGATATCTGTGCCTTTGATACTGCTTATCCTTCTTCCGAAATGCTATTCACAATTTATTTAGATCAACATAATAAGTACAAATGCCAAGATCACTGATGTTAGACTGCTGGGGGAAACAATAAATTTGTAGACGGGGTGCATTCATACTAGCGACTAAACAGTAACAAAAGAGAATGGGGAAAATGGTACCCGGTTTCAGTGATCTTACCGAAATATTTCCCAAATGAGTCTCATATTCTGATATTCTCTGACTTTCAGGTTTACAGAATAGTTTCTTGCTTTCCCATTAGTAAACTGAGCAATTCAGAATCAACTGCCTGGGATGTTTTATTCCCGCTCCTGACATATTTTTCCCCACTAACTTTGGACTTTTATGGTGGACAGGAAAGGGATTGGAGGGTTGGAGCATTGGAATGCTGCTTAATGAAATATCATTATGATGCCTAATCATATCACTTCCAAATGATTTTTTTCCCCCGCTCGAACACGTTTCGCATTTCGCATCATGACAGTAGCGTATTTTTGGAAGGGGCATTATTTGGTATTCGTTGCTACTTCGTCCATGCTTCAACTCAAGTTCCTCGATCAATAACATCCACAATAAGCAATCCTAGCGATTTCGATATCCTTGCACCACACCTATATTAATTTATTTATTCGGGTTCTTTCATCTGGGCTAACCCATGGGTTTACATTTGTTAATTTGCCCTCTTTACAGGACAATACTGCTCTTCTTTAACTGAAATTTCAGTTCTTTTGTTTTTTCGGTAAAGATACTCGCATAATCAATCTAGGTTGTATCGAGGTGTAAATAAGTATTTAGTTCGTCCACACTTGCGATACTTTCCTAACTCTTGCGGATTTCGCGGCAAGAAAAGTAAAAATACAATCAGCTGAATCGGCAGTGGTCGTGGTTGTTATTTCACAAGCAAGGGAAGGAAAAAGAACGGTAAAATTAAATCGTAGTTAATTGTGCCTTCTGAGTGCATAGTTAGCGCAAAGAAAGACTTATTCTAGACTTTTCAGACTGATGGCAAAGCTCAAAAAACTTTTCGTTGTACGGGTTGTACGCACATAATGTATAAGTTATAATATTAAAATTGATGTTCTGACTGAGTGTAGGCTGTAGGCGAGTTTGTTGTTAGTAATCTAATGTATTTTTGGAGAAAGATCTTGTTTTGCACATTGTCACAATATGAGGATTGGAAGAAGGGATCCTCTGATCAAGGAAAATGAGAAATGCATCTCCTTCCCAGACTAGACTAGTCGGGATAATTAGGGAATAGAACCGATCCTGTGGCTCCGCTAAACCAATGATTAAATGAACTGCATTTTAATAAGCGGTCCTGTCCCTGAAACTACTGTAAGTGTTAATGACTGGTCTGGTACTTAGTGGTAGTCTAAAATTACATCTCTCATATTCATGTCTAAGCATTTTTAACTGACCCCAAAGAATTGAATACCCCCTATAAGTATAGGCTATGACTTAAAGATATATAATTATAAATCAAGATCCTATCAGATTACTGATCACTGAACATTGTGTTTTATAACATTCCAGTTTTTAAGATTTGGTGGATAATCTAGAACAAGCAAGACAAAAAGATGGATGACTTTGACCAAACACAAGCAATAGCTCTCGAAGATTTTGGGGAGGATGATGATGCCACTGATGATCTGGAACCTGATGAAGACAAGAAACCGGTTGGTATTTATTATAATTTATGGAAGGATTTCCATATTTGGTAACTCCTACAACTACGGTCAGTACCATAATTCCGAATAACGTACTAATACAACCCTGACCCTAACCCTACCCCCTAATCCTAACCGTCCCTACCCTTAACCCTAACACTAATGCCCATGGAGCCAGGAGCATCAGTCGAAGCGAGCCTAACTCCTTATCGCTAGTTACCACATATCATTATATGGAAATCCTCCCTAATTTATACTATTTATATTATACTTCTGTGATATTTCAAAATATTTGATTACTAATGTTACTACAAAAAAATACAAGTCTGAAGTCTGAATGAAGTGAGTGCAGCTAGGAATACAACAACATACAAACACTAGTGATTTGTCTCAGTGTCAAGATTGGTGAAGTGAGAGCTGAGATGTTGGTTTTGCTTGTTTAGTTACATTATTTAATTTCATATTATTCATCGTAGAGTAGAAGTAAATGGTGCTGTGTCAAGCAGTAAGAGGTTTCATGTTTGAGGGGGTATATTTTGTTTCAGATGTTTGGTCGTTTTCGATCCTAGAGAAGGAAATTTCATCTTTACAATTACATGTCGAAATTTGACCCAAAATCTTGAATTAGTCAAAGTATGAAAAAATTGAAATGGATCATGTATATTTTACATATCACTCCTGAGTGTGAAACTAATAAAATTTCAGTGTTCTTTCATTTACTTCTCTTACCCAATACAAACATCATCCAGTGCATTTGTGTATTTATACGTGCAACACTGTTCCATGTGCTGTTCCATGTGCTGTTCCAAGTTTTGTATTATGAATGAGATGTAGAACACTGTATGGCATAGTAAAACAGTTTTTGGTTGGATAAATAAGATTTATCTTTTTTTCAGTTTTACTATTATTTTTTTTTCAGTTTTACTGCAAAACCCATGCAGTATACAGTAAAACATTAAAATTGCCTAGACATTATGCTGGCATCAGGAAAAATTTGCTGTCTTTGTTTGTGATGCAGTGTATTGCCATCAATAATGAATAGTCACACGTTCTGGATAATTTCAGGCTGCTTACATCAAGGTTCAGTTTCAAAAGGGTTTGACAGAAACATCACACCCATTGTATGAAGGTGAGTCTCATATTTTACAAACTACAAAACCAAGTCAGAGAAATATCTCAACAGTCATATAAAATTTTTCCTTACTAGAACTCTAACCCATCCTGTTCATGCATGGGGCAGAGAGATTTGCAACAACAGGTGGACATAGGAGGATTGGTTAAAAAAAAACAAATTGTATTTGAATTAGATATTTTCAAGTTCAATACTGATTTTCCTTTAATAATAATCCCCCTCTTACTCATCTTCTGCAACTTTAGTTTGCTTAGACAGGTTTAGTTTCATGTTATGGGACTTTTTGGTCAAAAGTGGTGTGCGTTAGGTTGTAGGTCATGTGGCTGTTAATTTGCAGCTTATTGTTGATATCTTGGCATTTTGCATCAAACAGTGATCCAGTCATTCACCAAACACCCAAAAAGCACAACTAATAAGGTGTCTTCTGAAATTTTTGATTGTATATTTAATGGCTTCTTTACATAGTTCTTGATGTCACAGATTTAAACTGTAATTTGTTTCTATAGCTAAATCATAACCTTGTGTGGGTATGTGTGTTGGTTTTTTTAAAATATAATTTCCCAAATTAAAGCAGTTGGAGAAAATAAAAGAGGAGAGGACATGTTATAAATTTTAGAATATGCCAACTGTTTTCAGCTTTTGAGACAACATATCCCTGACAACTTGATTATTATGTGCACCTTTTCTTTTCTTTCAGGGGACAACATAATTGGAAGGTCAGCAGACACTTGTCATGTTTGCATTCCATCAAAGGTATGAAATAGATCTATATAATTAGAGCGGTTGATGGTGAGGGAGTGGGGGGAGGGATGTGCTCATTGCAAACATTTTTGGAGATTATTAATGCCTCATCCACAGTCCATATTTCCAGTATCATGAGCCTTCATAAATTTTGTAGGAGCAGATTTAGCATCAGTGTCTGCTCACTGAAGGAGTAGGTATAAGATATATAGTAAATTGGTGAGTTTTTAGAAGTCTGTGCCATTGTGGTCTTTTTGTTTTAGATTCAGTCCATATTTCTACAACTCCAATAGTGCCATGCAAGTGCTTGAATTTCGATTCCGTTGGAATTTAAGGACAGTGAGGGTTATCGCTTTAGGGTTGTGGGCTTGGATTATTATTTTTTAATTACTTTATTATGACAGTTTCTGTGTTAGTCATCAGTATGTCATGTATCATATGTTCACTGGTAAGGTATTTCTGTTCAAAGAATGGTGGCTGTTTAATAGTATGCAGATATTGAGAAAGAAATAGTATAAAAGCAAGTTGTGATCTAGGATGACAGAGTTATTGGAGGGAAGAGATAACTTTATTTTCCTGGATGTGAACTCACCCAGGATTAATTTATACGATTAAGTGATCTCATGGAATATCAAAACATTTGTCTCTAAGCAACTAAATGTTTCTCTGTCTCTGAAAGATATCTTTTCATTTTTCCTCATGTCTGCAGTCACTATCCAAAGAACATGCTTGCATCCAGATTGTTGCTGACAGTCATATGATTTTTGATAAAGGCAGCCGCAACAAAACTCGCCGCGGCAAGGTAATTATGTTTGTCACTTTCGTCAGATTTGTGCACTAATGTTATTTTCCGTAAATTATAGATGATTTAGAATCATTTAACATTATAATAATTTAGATTATATTCAGAATTGGAGATGGTGGATACCTATCAGTATTGTAGGCTGTATGAATTTAAATGGTGTAGTCTGTATTAATTTTAAATGGTGGAGGCTGTATGAATTTACTTGGGAGGAAGGAGGAAGCAGGAAATGAGATGCCTGCAGTTTGTGCGCTGCATATTGTCCATGTTGAAGAAAATGTATTCTACAAGGAATACAATTTTCAGAAAGATGGTATCGTGTGCAATCCTTTTCTTAGCATGAAGTGATGAAGAGATTTGATTCATCATACCATTATAACATCCCTAAGTATTTTAGCTTGCTCATCTGCTACTGTGATCAGATCTGGTAAAAAATTCATAACAAACTGATACTAAACCTAGTGAAGATCTGAGATGTAAATTGTGGAACAGGACTTTATGTGATTGATGATAGATAAACATGTAACTTTTCTAAGGTGCATAAATGATATGGCTGCTCTCCTCAGCTGTTCCTAAGCCCAGAAGTGCGATATGAGCTGAAGCATGATGATGAAATTACCTTTGCTGATGTTAAGTGCATCTACCAGTTCGCTAAACAGGTAACAGCTTAACCGTTTCTGGTGCTTAATATTGCATGTAGATTAACCAGACCAAGGGATTTAAGTTTATTTAAATGTTAAAATACTAAGGATATCAGTTTATTTAATTGTTTGTCAGAATGTATATTGTCATGGTTTTAAGGGAGCAGTCTTATTTGGAGACTGTGAACACATTATCATGTACAACTGTTTTAAGAAAGGTTTTTGCATAATACCTTTTTATTGGTTATTAGAAATTTGGGTGAAAGTTTTGACCCACATGTGTGTCTGTTTAACAGATTGATACAGTGGCAGAGACAGGCTCAGAGACAGATGGGTCAGAGTCACTGTTGCTGAAACATGATGTCACAGATGAGGACTCCTTCAATCGTTCTGGCAAGGAAGGAAATATCAACAACCATAATACAGTCAGTGTTATAATGATAACCTATAGGGATGTGTGTGCTTATAAAGGAGATATAAGCTGGTTTGGGAACTTTTGTGGGGGAAATTGTGTTTTATAGTTTATGGCTTCAGACAATTAAAGCTCTTTGTTTCAGACAACTAAAGCTCCATATTATTTATTTAATATTAAGAAATTAGGGTCAGTGTTGATGTTTATAGAACAGAATGTTTCATTTGAGAGAGTACTGTGTTCTGTAGCAAAAGTACTCACCAATAACTTAAATCTTCTGGTGAAAATTACTTGTGGTTATAAAGTGAACAATTAATATGATGTTACTTTGTTGCCTATATCATATCCCCATTCAGAGATTGGTAGATCACCCTTTTCATGAAATCGTTGTGATTGAAGGAAATATTTAGAAGGCACAACTTAAAGATGAAGAGTTGTCCCTTAAAAAATAGGTGGCCCTTGCACTGTCTTACATTTGAACAAGTCAGTGATTGATTTATTGTTTTTTCATGCTTTGTTTTCAGACACACACTGGTGATAAAGGAAATGCATCAGGTAGGCAACAGAAAGCTTTACTGAAGCTTTACCAGAGTGATAACATTTTTTTTCTTTCATTTTCTTTAGTAGCATACTCCGCCACAACAAATTCAGAGACCGATGCAGAGTCAAGCAGTGGTTTACTGCAGCTTGAGTGAGATGGGGGCTCACATTCACTGATTTTTGTATTTAATCCTTAGTGTTATTGTGATGCAACATCCACATATTACTTATGAAAGTATGCAACTTGCAGGTGATATCACTTCAGTGTTTTCTTGCCTTTACAGCATTTGTGGTGAAAGATACACCAGAAGCCATGAAATCCACTCCAGTGCATTCCAGTAAAGGTATTAAGCTGCTGTTCGAATTACATTTTGTATTAGTTCAGAAAACCAGAATGTGTTCAAGGTGCCTAAATACAAGTGGGTTTTGATGTGCATAGTTCGAGACCAATATTCATAACAAAATTACAGCTAAAAATATATGGTTGCCCCAATTCTTATGGTTATACTGAATGTGCTAACACTTTCCCAGTTCCCAGCAGTGTATCTTCGCCATTATTTCATTCTTTACTTACCAATCTTTTTGGCGATCGTTGAATTATTGAGATCTAATAATATGGTTATACCAACTGTAATCCCTATGCACATTATCCTGCCACTATCCACGGCGACTAAAACTACCCAAATTCGAGCTGTTTAGCTTCTCCTTTGATCCCCCTCGCCTACCGCACAGGCAACCGATACCCAGCAATTAGCCTGTCACCTGCCAATTTATTGCTCTGCGAGTGGTGAAAGTAGGGGGAGATAACTGCGTTGGATATAAATGTTAACTGTAAGATGCTTTTGGTACTAGTATTGTGCAAGACAAAGACCCTGGACATCGAATTTTTCTTCAAAGTCGTTTTCTCTGGCTTTTACACTTGCTTTTGGTGTTTTTTTGAGTGAAATCCATTGGAAAATAACCTTTTGACAACTGTTTTTTGGGTGTGTGTGAAATCTATTGTGCAGAAGTAATTATATTATGTAAATGTGATTTTTTAGCCTTATACCACTGTGGTGGTTCCAGTTTTGTACCTCCACGAATTCAGGATTGGTTNGAAGCTTACTTGCATAAAACAATTAATCTAATATTACTTTTTAATATCAAGGAACCAGTATTTGCAAGCCGAATTTATCACATGACTATTTTCACTCAGGCTACTCTGCCATGTCGTTTCAGCACCCCCACAAACTTTAGTATTCTCTGAGTCTGAGAGTGAAGATGATGATGAGAAAGTTGTCAAGGATAAGAAGAAAACAATGGTGCAGGAGACACTGCTGTGTGAGGACAGTGGTAAGGATGTTCTGTTAGTGGTGTATATGTATTCATGGAAAATCCTGCATAGAAGTAACTATAGTACCTCGCTAGAAGTGGTGATCCATTCAGGCTCTCCCAGTTACAGATGCAAACTTACCTCTGTGGGGTTGTGTGAAGACTGTAAATTTCCTCTGAATAAATATTATAGTTGCAGGTAATGTATAAGTGAAAACTTAACAGGTAATCTATCAAGGTAATCGAAGTAAGTGTGATGTAACTCTTCCGCGACCCACATCATCAGAATCTTAAGAGAGAAACCAAGAAATTGCCCTGATACACAGCATAATTGAAATAAAAGCATACAATTTGTGGTGTCTCCAAAACTTACTTTTTTGTGTGCTATTCTAGTCTTGTTGTGTTAAAACACATTGTTGGTTGAATGATAATATTGGATATAATTGTGTCCTCCATAGATCCAGAGGCAAGCCATGACCACGAAGCTTTCACTGCGGCCACTCAGGCATATGTTGCTGGAAATCATGATGATGATGCAGACACTGATGGTAAGATGTCAGTTTTATATCAGAATGGGCCTACAAATGTTTTGATATGCCATAGACCAGAC
This sequence comes from Ellobium chinense, assembly GCA_033807755.1. NCBI lineage: Eukaryota > Metazoa > Mollusca > Gastropoda > Ellobiida > Ellobiidae > Ellobium > Ellobium chinense. The sequence goes on from JAWQUT010000478.1 coordinate 416,628, forward strand.
TTAACCCTATTAGCGCCCAGTGCAATTGTCCAAATGGCGAGGGGGATTTTGCTGAATTTGATATGTTTTTATTTTATTCTACATGATGTGCCAGTCAATTATACTAGTGTAAAAAAATATATTTTTGGAAAGGAAAAGGGATAATCTTTTTAAATATTTACCATTGGTGACCTTCAAGTCATTTATGTGATCACATGACCTCTCAAAATTCAAAATGGCCGACAATTTTCTTTTTCTGTCATCTTTGGGCTCACCAAATGTATGAATAAAATCAAGGAAGTCCAAAGTTTACTGTCTCATTAGATAGATACATCCATGTCCTTTCCAAAAATATATAACTGCAATAGGTTTGTCGCTATCATTGTTGTCAAGATAAAAAACCTGGAAGCTATTACACTATCTCTTTATCTTGCAGCGGTGTCAATGGCGTACTTTCGCTTTCTCCAGCTGACACTGTTTCGTTTTTTTCAACGCAAATGAGGTATCGTTCAAAAGCTTATTCAGTTCCGGTTGAAAGGGAATAAGTCCCGGGGCGGTCAAGGGGATATATATAACGCCAATTAAATTGTCGAATTCCGGCATTTGACCCTGGGGCGTGACTATATCGCCGATTATATCGGCGAAGGGCGCTATTAGGGTTAATACAGATACACTGCATGCATACACAGATACTGAGTAGGTTATGTTTTATTTCAAATTTTTCTTCTCTTGGTATACAACAATTATTTTCAGTTGATAGGTTCACATACGAGGCTTATCCGGTAATTACCCGGGTTTTCCCGATATCTAGAAAACTAATCAATGTTTTTAAAATAAAAAAAGTGCATTTGCTTTTTGCACTAATGCACTTACTGAACGCAAATTTTCAAGTGCCTTGGTGAACGGATGCAGTATTTATGGCCATGCAAAGATGGCGACCCCTTTACAGAATTGGTCAAAGTTTGAAGTGAGAGCTGTGATTCGATTTTTACATGCAAAGGGTATAAAAATTTGTGAAATTCACAGAGAAATTTCCACTGTCTATGGAGAACAAGCCATCAGCAAGACCCAGGTGGGTTAATGGTGCAAGTCCTTTAGGGAGGGACGAACAAGCATAGAAAATGAACCTCGCACTGGACGTCCGCAAACATTGTAGACAGGTGCCAACGTTGCACTGTTGAGGCGTTTGTCCTCTGTGATCGGAGGGTAAAAATACGGGACATCGCTGTTGCCCTGGACATTCC
>JAWQUT010000478.1:417937-454621 GCA_033807755.1 Ellobium chinense
ATTCTACATGATGTGCCAGTCAATTATACTAGTGTAAAAAAATATATTTTTGGAAAGGAAAAGGGATAATCTTTTTAAATATTTATCATTGGTGACCTTCAAGTCATTTATGTGATCACATGACCTCTCAAAATTCAAAATGGCCGACAATTTTCTTTTTCTGTCATCTTTGGGCTCACCAAATGTATGAATAAAATCAAGGAAGTCCAAAGTTTATTGTCTCATTAGATAGATACATCCATGTCCTTTCCAAAAATATATAACTGCAATAGGTTTGTCGCTATCATTGTCGTCAAGATAAAAAACCTGGAAGCTATTACGCTATCTCTTTATCTTGCAGCGGTGTCAATAGCGTACTTTCGCTTTCTCCAGCTGACACTGTTTCGTTTTTTTCAACGCAAATGAGGTATCGTTCAAAAGCTTATTCAGTTCCGGTTGAAAGGGAATAAGTCCCGGGGTGGTCAAGGGGATATAACTATGAAAAAATGCGTCCCGCAAATACGCCGATTCCGGCATTTGGCCCTGGGGCGTGACTATATCGCCGATTATATCAGCGAAGGGCGCTATTAGGGTTAATACGGATACACTGCATGCATACACAGATACTGAGTAGGTTATGTTTTATTCCAAAGTTTTCTTCTCTTTGTATACAACAATTATTTTCAGTTGATAGGTTCACATACATTCAGATGCTTAATAGGAATGCGTTCTTAATCCTGATACTTTCTTTAAGATTGTAATTTACACATGATTAGATGCATATGTTTCCACACCAGCCAGTCAGTGTATTGTCATAGTAAATTGCTGCCAGGTGAGTGTTGTCACAGTCTGCTTAAAATCTTGTATTATCCCGCCCTTTCCCACCTTCCAGACACAGTGGCACTTCTCTTGTTGACGCCTGCATGGCAATAGTTGAGCATTACTTAGCCTATGTTATTATGCAAGTTCTTCGCACAAAGATGTAAAACTGTATCCATCACTCTGTGTTATCTTTTTGTGTTTTTTTTTCTTTTATTGGTCAAGTTCAAGATATTTTGTTGTCCCAGGTCCAGTTTGTTGTTGTTGGCATTGTTAATAGGAGGATGATTAGGGGGAGGGGGTGGGGGATGGGGCAATCCTGAGATGTATGCACTTTCTGTAAAGCTCCTTTGTACATCAGAGGGTTAGGACTCATTTCAGATTTACTTCATTTGTCTTTCCTCCCCACTTTGTAGACCTACTTGTCTTTCATATGTGCTTACTCTGTTCATGTTTGTTTATTGTACAAATAAGATACTATACAAATACTATAAGATGTTTTAGAACTGATATATATTTTTCCGGCAATGGTTTAATTTTGGATGTGATTAGAGAAGGTAGATACCATCATTTCTATTTGGTGTGGAATGTTGTCCGTGAAATGTGGTCAGGGATTATAATATTCTCTTTACACTGTAGAAGAAACAGCCCGAGCAGATCTGATTGGTGCAGCAACCCAAGCTTATGTTGGTGTGCATGATGATGATGATGATGAAGATGATGATGAGGATGAGAAAAAGGCATTGGCATGTGAACCCACTCAAGCATTCATACAGGTTAGTATGTACAGTAATGTTATCATTTTATGACTGAAATTTGGGTTCCCCACTTCCTTGAAGCGTTGAAAGTTTGTGGATCCATAACTTTTTAAGTGATGAGCAGCAATGGTAGACTTAAGATTAGCAACAAGTTGTTAGTTAAGATAAAGCAAAGTTTTGTTGAAGTTTTTACCAGTACACCTAAAGATTACTCAATCTGCTATATATTTGATGAATTTGGTTGACTGTGTGTCAGAGCATTTCAGATTCTGCACCAGAATCTTCTTTATAAAGTTTTATATTTCACATTTTGGCAATAACAGGTTTCACACATGGAGGGATGTCATCGTGAATGTTCAGTACTTTAGAAACAATTATTCACAGACCTATCACTCTTGAAATGTGATTATCTTTGATATTAAAATCTGTTACAGCCACGAAAATCACCTGTAATAAAGGGCGGAATTTTGAAATCTTCACACAAGACGTCCAGTCAACTTGCAGGAACTCAGAGTTTTGAAGTTGGATCAAAAGAGGGTGAAGAGGGTAGGTCAAGCATATGGTACTATTCTGTTTCTAGCCTGTAGTGAAAAATAATAAACATGAGTTTAAAAACCTCTGCAAACATTGCAAGGTTAGTTCTGTCACTCAGGTTCTCTTTTGTGTTTATTGTTATAAGATTTGTATTTTTATGTCAGTTTGTCAGGCCTTGATTCAGATTTCCGGCCTATCACATTTAGACACAGTGCTTCAGTGCTGACTTGCATAAAACAAATGGGATTGTTTACAAGTATTATGATAGCATGATGAGAAATAATTCCTTGTAGATCATAAAAATGTTTGAGCTTGCACATTAATTCCAATACACACACTGAACTGGCCTTAAATTCTGGACATGATGCCAAAATTTGTATTTCACCTAATTTGTCAAATAAAATTTCATATATGGATACTAGTTATATCTGATTCAGAGTTGATTAAAAATATTTTGGATTTTTTTAGATATTGAACCAACCAATGAATCATGTTTCTTTAATCCTTTCACATTACACCGGTCACTGTTCAATCATTCCTACTGAATGCTATTTCTCCACAGTGTCCATTCCTAGTTTAGATCAGTATCTGGAAACGGTTCATAAGCAAAATATAACCAGTTGTCTGACTGGAGCATTGTGAAGTGAAGGGTTAGTAACAAACTGCTTACTGTGAACCGACTGGAAAATTAGGAGCTCCGCAGAGGCACAATGTGATTTGATTCCATGCTATGACACTAAGATTAATACTTCTTTAGCTTAGCATATCTTATATTATTTCTTCCACAGGCACTCAGGCTTTTGATGAAGTTGAAAACAAAACGAATATTCACAATGATTCTGGTGACTCAGCTACAAGACCCACCCAAGTGTTTGATGAAGAGGATGATGATGATGACACAGAAAACAATGAAGCGGCAGGATTGTTTGCTGTGTCAACAATGGCTTGTGATTTTGGAGACAATGGTGATGATGAAGATGAGGATGCAGAGGAGGAGGCGGCTGACAGAGACATCGCCGGTGCAGATGATCCTACTCAACTCTTTGACTTGGATGCACCCACCCAGAAAATTGCGCCCAAAAAGGACGAAAATGCAAACTCAGATACTGTAGACATTAATTCTGATGCTACAGTGGCTATATCAGAAATTGATACTCACAGAAATCAAAGGAAGAACACCAAGAAAATTTCAGAAGAAGCTCCAACTATTGCTGTTGATGACACACTGCCAGCAGAAGCTGTGGTCAATACATCTAGGAACGTTAAATCAGAGGCAGACAGCACAAGTGATATGCCGACACAGGTTTTTGATGAAACCTTACCTGTTACAGATAAGGCTAGTCCAGGCAAAAATGAGCCTACAAAAGCAAGAAGGGGAAGAAGTAAAAAAGGTGTGGAAGAAGAGACTGATACTATGGCTGTTGACAGCACGTTGCCAGTATCAGAGATCTCAAAGAGCCGAAGAGGCAGGAGTGGGGGTCCTCAGCAAACAGCTGCTGCTCCTACTGTCAATATTACAGACACTGTTGTTTTCACAGAAGATGACAAAGCCGCAGATAGTGATGAACCTACACAAGCAGTGTCTGATGAACCCACTCAGAAATTTGATGCTGTTGACAGCACTTTGCCTGTGTCAGAAGTTAGGAGGAAAACAGCACCAGCAAAAAGAGGAAGAGGCAGAGGACGTCACCAGACTTCCGCCCCTACTCTCAGTGTTGCAGACACTGTTGCCATTTCAGAGGACAGTGGAGATGGGGGTGGTGATGAGCCTACTCAAGTGTATGGTGACATTACGAATGAGCCAACCCAAGCGTACACTGCTCACACTGAGGATGGTGACTCAAACACAGCCTCAAATAAAATGACCAAGCATAAGAAACAGCTAAGACAAGATCTCTCAGAGGAGGAGGAAGAAGATGATGAGAAGCCTTGGGCTCACCAGGCCAAATCGGAAGAGCCAACACAGGATTATGGTGCTGCTGCTGATGATGATAATGAGGAAGGTGCTACCCAACCTTATGGTGTTGATGGTATGTTTGTTTTGTAGTGATTATAACAGCTTATCATACCCCAAGATACACAACATGATGTACAAATCCTTAAGGCAGCTGCAAAGTACATATCAGTATCATTACATGGCTTTGAGCCAAAAAGCAAAAACTCAAGAAATGTTGGATTAGTAACAACAACAAATTATTATCAGCCATCAGTGTACTCATGTCTGCCAGGTTTTATAAGGCAGTGAATAACAATGAACAACGATAGGATATTTAGGCATGCACTGGTTTGTGAAAGTTGGGATGATTTCTACTATTCATAATGTCAGGACTTGATCTTTCTTGATAGTTTTATAGTACAGGCTTACTGTTTCAGTTGCTTTCATCTCTCAGTAGATTGTGATGGTGTCAGAATAGTTATAATACTGTTTGAGCGTACCAGATCTCTATTCCTGTCAGTTATTACAAGAAATCTTATAAGGTTTTCCATCTTCAAAATAGCTGAAAATTTTGCATTGAGTCCAAATTTATAATGTACACTTTGCTTAGGAAGGAAGACCTTTCAGTGTTTGTTTACAAGTCCTCGTTCACTCAGGTTTTCATTCACTGTCAAGTTTTCACTGCATCATTCCTTTAGATGACAAAGATGAAAGTGATGATGATGGAGGCAAGGCTGGGGTTGAAGAACCAACTCAGGCATATGGTCTTGGAATCAGGGATGAGGATGCAACCCAGGCTTATGAGGAGGACAATGATGATGCTGATGATGAAGCTGCTACTCAAGCTTTTGGTGTGGAAGACCCAACACAGAAGTACAATATGGTAGTTGAGGATGATGAGGAAGATAGTAAGGCTGGTCCAAAAAGTGCCCAGAAAGTTAGGTGAGCATTGTCTATTAGTAAAATGGACTTATGCAAATTTGTGTAAATAATTCTGGAAGAACCATGCAAAGTATCATGCAGATTTCACCTGAATTTTTATATTAAAGTTTTTATGAATGATCAGCATGCAGCACTACCATGTGGTCAGCAGAAGCATAGAATATTTACATGCATTCTTATTCTGTAGACCTCCGTGTATGACATTGTAAAACAATTTCTCTACAGGGTAAATAAAGTCATCTCGTCTTCGTCTTTAGACTGGGAACAGAGGAGGTTTAATGAATCGGTACAAATGATGAATTCAGTGACTTTATTATTTACTGGTTCTGTTTTTTTGTCTCAGTCTTACAGATCAAGATCCAAGTGTTTTCCCATTTTGTAACTAAATGGCCAACATGGCTCAAATCACAGTATAATAACAATTTAATGCACAGTTACTTGTAGGGTTTGGCTCATACACAGCATATTTGCTCTATAGTTTTTTTGGTTTTTTTTTAAAATCCTGTTTCCTCTTCATTTCTCTATTGGAGTCCTCAGAAGATACATAAAAGAAAAGGCCTTTCAGAAGCAAACCAGAGTTTTATATCAATATTTCATGCAACTTTGAAGGCTGCATCTTGCCTCTAAGTGTATTTCTGATGGACTTTCATATGAGTTTGCCTTGTACAAATTGAACAACTAAAATTGCCTTATTTTTCAGTGTGAAAGACCCCACCCCTGACATGGGCTCTGATGATGATTCTGATTTGGAAGAGGAATCAGTGCTGAGAACTGACTCAGGGCTTTCTAGTGACCCAACTCAGGTGAGGATATAATACAGGCACCATTTCTATGATTTACAAAGGTTGCAGCAGGATAAATTATTGGTACTGAGAGACTAAACAATGTGAGGAAATTTATGAAACTGTAAGTTGCATATTTTATGCAGGTGTTTTAGTTGTTGTGATTATACTATTATCATAAAATCATTAAATTGGGCTAAACTCATATGTTAGACCATTTTGGAGATCCAGAAGCGGGACTTTAATGTTTACAGCTGTTGTTTGAGTGACGAGTGAGTAAACTTTAGATTACCCATCCCTTTTGAAATTTATGACAGAGGACTGCAGCCATTAAAACTGAGTGTTAACATCTTGTCTGCTCCATGTTTTTGAACTAGTATTCTTCTGTTGGTAAAAGACTCCAACTCCTGCAGCTGATCTTTTTTTAGTGCTCCTTGGTCATCATCATTGTGTTTAGTGATGATTTATTCAACATTTTTGTCAGCTGATTGAATCTCATGATGTTGGCGACACAAATAAGAGTAAACCTACAGAACCTGAACCCACTCTGGCATATGATATGGCTGTTGAAGAGAAGCCAAGCAAACCCAGAAGAGGTCGACAATCGAAGGCAGGAAGGGATGCCACTTGTGCAAGTAATGACAACAGTGCTCAGCCAACTCTTGCATATGATATGGCTGTTGAGGAGGAACCCAGCAAACCCCAGAGAGGGAGGCCATCTAGGGCACGAGGACAAAGTAAAGGTAAGAGTTATTGTTAGAATAGAGATGCAGCAGAATCTGTAAAATTTATCCTTTAATTACCACTAAGTTTGAGTGTTGATTTTCCTGAATGATACGTGGATTTCATTTTTAAGCGTGAGAAAAATCACTCTCATATCTGTTAAGGATAGAAAGTTATGAATATTCACAGAAGGCCTGCCTGATGTATTGTGTCATTTTAAATTACTTGAGGATTATTAAAGTTGGTACTGTCTGTCCTTTTACAAAAGATGTGAAAGAGACAAACTCCTCATTGTGTGCAGAAGTAACTAAGAACTGGAAATGGTTTTCAGAGGCTTTTGTAGTTTACTAAAAAAATTAAAGATACTTTTGAACTTATCTAGATGAAATACTCAGATAAAATGGATCTGAGGAGCTGTAGTTTTAGAAGACCAAATTCAAGGTAAATCTAAGTTTAGTGTACTACTTTACACTCACAGTCTGTTCATTCTCTGAGTCTCTTTTTTCAAACTATTAACTCTCGTAATGCTTTGCCTCCATTATGCCCCCATCTGGAAACACTGACTTCTTACAACATGTTATTGCCCTGCTGGGCCGAGTGCCGTGACCACTTTGATACCTTTTGAGCTAGAATGCGCCTTGCTTTCCTGAAAAGCGTCATCCGCATCACCCGTAGGTAGTAGTAAGAGCAACTTGATCTAGCTTTAGCACTACAAAGTTTAATAATGATTTTCATTGGCTTTTTCAGTGACTGTGTCAGACTCCACTACAAGCTCCTCTAAAGAAATTTCACCAGAAATCCCTTCTGTAAATGAAAAGGTGAAGGAAGAGACAGTAGAATCTGGCTCTAGTGTCTCTGCAACAGGTTAGTCAGGTTTGAAATATGTCGAAAGCAAACAGATCAAACTGTGTTGACAGAGCTATAGCTGCTTATAACATAATCTGCAGTTTTGTGTATGTTTTTGGTGTGTGTGGTGGTTGTGGTGAGGAGGAGAGCATAAATACAAAATTTATTAGTTAGGTGGATATGTTAACCTGAAATGGCCAACTAGTTAGAGAATTATGCTCTGTCACTTCTAATATGGATCTTAAATTCACATTGGCTCTTCATTGCTGTGCCGTTCAAAAAAATATTTGCGGTTATTAATTTCCCCAGGCATTGCTGTGAAAACTGGCAGTCTGTCGGACACAGAGGAGGTAACAGTTTGTTTCAGATTTTAGATTTATTGCATATAAATGATTGTGAAATGTTAACATTCTCTGGCCAGAAAAAGATTTATTATCTATAAATTTGCTGTATCAGACTACTGTAAAATATTTCTTTATGATATGATACATTCATGTATCGCTGTTTACAGTTTTGTTGTTAAGACATAAAAACTTCTTACCATTAGTTCAGCGTCACAATCATTGTCCATTTTCCAGTCTGTTCATAATCCTTTGCGAAGGCATAGGAAGATGAGATAAGATAAGGTACACTTGATTGATCCTTCACAGGAAATTTATCTTGGCTGAGTATAACACAATACAATAAGTATTGTGCCTGACATTTCTGTTCCCTCATATCAGATGCACTTGTAGATTTCGCACGCTATACCATCTGTGCTGATAAGTGTCAGGGGCATTCACATTTTTTAGTAAACCTCCCAGATGGTCCCTGACAGCATGGTGGATAATGGTGAAGATGTGAGGCCAGCAGTAATACAACTGCCATCCCGATCACCACTCAAGCCAGTTTTGGTGGACAGGAGCAGGTCGCCATCCCCAGCACCTAAACACGTTGCATTTGCAGAGGCAAGCTTGGCTGTGTGAAAACTTTCAACATTCTGTTTCCCCTTTGTTGTGGTCTGGAGAGTAATTACCCTGTTATTTTCTTTTCTTTCTTTTCTGTATCCAAAGTTATGGGTTCGCATAATGGGATAATTTATAAATTGTGTATATTTCAGTAAATTCAGTTTTATCAGCACTGATAGACTTTCATGTAGTGTCTGCTTTTGACCTGGAAATTTTAGTTTTAGAACAGCTTTATTAGCCCAGCAGTGAATATATATATGTTTTCATTTATTTTCATGATGCCTTAGCCATCCAAAGAAGAAAAAGAGACTGAGGAAGTAGAGACAGGTAGAAGAGGACGCACAAGAACTTCACCAGCTAAGAAATCTCAGGAAGCAGGTAGATTTTACCAACATGATATGATGCATACTTTATAAGTTGTCTCAAATTATTCAAAATCTGGCTTGTTTTGTGTGCAGTGACTTAGTCAGATTTTATAATTTACTGGTTACCCTAGCTAAAGAGGCCTTACAGGTAAACAGGCTTGCATAGTTTGTAGTAAGATTACAAGGTTTATCTTTGAGGATTTTAGGCAAGGCTTGTCATGATAATGAGAGAACAGGTCTAATACTGTAACTATCTTGGAATGACTGATGGTGGCAGAAATATTAGTTAATACCACTTCCAGGTATTAGGAGGAACTGTCAGTATGCTTTTTTTTGTGCATGACAGTGAGACCTCAGAGATCAATGTATGTAAATGCAGTATTGTTGTCATCAGGTTCACTTTCCCCAAAGGCTAAGAAGCTAGAAGCTAAGCAACCACATCTTCAAGCTTCAGATAAGAGCAAGAGGGGCAAAGCCAAAGCAGTGGTTGAACCAGCTGAAGAAGACATACCAGGAGAAGAAACTAAGAAAGAAGATGAAGAGATAAAGGCAGGAGGTGAAAAGCAGAAAGCGGAGGTTACAGATAAGAAGACAGCTGCAGGATCCTCTCGTAGAGTGAGCACAAGGAAAGCAGCTGCGAGTTCAGGAGAAAATGCCACAGATACAAGCAAAACAGATGAGGGAGAGAGTCAGGATGATTCCATGCGAACAGGAGTGAAAGAGAAGAGAGGACAAGTCTCAGCCTCTGAAAGCAAGAAAGCAGAGGTGGATGAAACATCTCAGCCAAGCACCAGGAGGGGCAAACATTCAGCAGCAGCCAAGGGCATCAACAACACAGCAGAGCAAGTCACTACAAAAGTAGCTGAAGATTCTCAGCCAAGTATCAGGAAGGGAAGGAAGTCTGCTGTCATTCATGAAGAGATTGCAGGAAATGTTGATGCCACAGAGAATGAAAATTCTCAGACAATTACCAGGAAGGGGAGAAGATCAGTGGCTGCCAAGGCACTTGAGGACACAGTTGTTTCTGCTGCAGGAGCAGAAATTTCAGGTAGTCAGACAAGAGGAAAGAGAGGAGCATCTGTTCAACAAACAGTGACTCCTTCTCCTGGTCCCAGTCCAAAAAAGAAACCAAAGAAGGCTGACCAACCCAAGAATGCTGAGAAAAAAGATGCTGATGGCAACGAAACTGATGAAACAGCCTCCATTGCCTCATCCATGAATGATACTGACTCAAAAGTTGATGTAGAAATGAAGGATAGAGAAAAAGAGACAGGAGCGAAAAGAGGGAAGAGGGTAACTAGAGAGAAGATGAAGCAGGAAGAGGTGAAAAGTAGTGCCGCTGAGGAGTCTTCTGGTCGACGTGTCAGCTCTCGAGGAAGACAGATTTCAGCAAACCCATACATGAAAGACTTTGAAACTGGCACTAAAGCAGGTAGGCATTTTGTTTTATACTTTAACAGAGACCTGCCACAGGGAAGTGCTATAGTACATGCAAGTCATAACTTAAAGATGCTAGGTTGAGATGCACAGTTCAACATTATACCCCTATGACTCATATTTTGAAATCAGATATCTTTAAGAATTTCATTTCTCCCTTATTTGTCTTTAGCCATACATCTGAAGTTACTTATATTTTGGCATTGGGAATTTGCACCTTTACTGAAGAGCAGGTTGTCTTTGATATGGTGTGCACTTTCGTGCAGACATTGAATATAATAATATAGTGATCAGTCTTGTGCCAGATTAACTATTCCTGGCTTTGTTTGAGACTCTTGCCAAGTGTGTTATATATGTTTTAATTTGTTGGTTTCATATTCTCAGTATGCACTAAAGTCACAAATCATGTAGCCTATATTAGGTTCAGTTTGCAAGAACTTTGACTTTGGGAAATACATTCCAGCCTTACTTAACATTTCCGAGTTTTTCTTAAATCCTATAGCAAATCACCTAAATAACCATGCATTTACAGGTAAACATGGAAGATCATCATCAGCAACTTCGGACAAAGATACAACAGCACCGAAGAGTCAGACTGAAGTAAAGACACCAGCTAATAGCACGACACATGCCGCCAGAGGCAAGCGTGGAAAAGCAAAGTTAAGTGAAGTTGCTAAGGTGGAGGATGAAGACCAGGATTTCGAAGATTCAGAGCTGCCACCTCCAGCATCAACAGGCAAATCAAAAAAGATCTTAACTAAAGAAAGTAAGCTTGCAGGAGGGGATACTAAAGAATTGAAAGGCGGTAAAGCATCAAATTCCAGACCTATTGCAGAAGACAATGCAGAAAATGATAAAAATGGTACAGCCGTCTCTGCAGAGAAAACCACCAGAGCCACAAGAAAGAGGGGAAGAAAATCATCAGTGTCATCTGAGATGAGTGAGCAGAATGAAGAGGTTGAGAAAAATGACTCACAAGTATCGGATCGATTAGGAAATGACAGTGAAGTTGATGGCAGCTCGCAGCCTGCCACAAAGGGACGTGGGAGAAAAGGGAGGGCTCCTGCTGTTCCAGCATCTACTCCTCAGAAGAAAGCACGGCTGACCACATCTGCCACTCCAGCTTCCCAAAGAAAGTCCGCACCGTCATCATCTCCTGCTACTCCAGCTTCCCAGAGAAAGTCAGCTCTGCCATCATCTCCAGCCACCCCAGCAGAAAAAGCTGTGATTCACTCAGAAACAACGCATAGTCCTGCCTTGCGGAAATCAACAATGGACCACAAGCCCAAAGTCATGTTCACAGGGGTCATAGATGAGCAAGGAGAAAAGGTAAGGATAAGTGTGTGAAAGATGTGAATCAGTGAAGGGCAGAATTAAGATTGTGACATGAGAATGTCAGGTCTAACCCTTGATATACATAGCTAGAGAAGCAGGGCAAAGTCCTCATAATACCAGGAAGAAAAAGGACTCAGACTTATGTCAGAATCTAAAGAGGAACTGGAAGACATAGAGAGATAGAAGAGTATTCAGTCTTGCCTGTCCTCTCAGACAAGAAATTTTTATAAATAATTTAATGTGTAATAATCCTTTGCTACCTTACTCCGTGTTACATTATATACCAACTCCACAGTTTTATGCCCTGAAAATACAGTTATCCACTTTTGATATTCGTTGAAGTGTCTTTTGATTTTTTTATATGAATTTCAAACAATTAGAGCAGGGTATTTTATTTATAAGTCCATTTTTGGAGGAAGAAACAGTACAGTTTGGTATGACAACAAACTTAAACTTAAGAGCTCATATTTGTTGTTTGACGATAGTTATAGAGAAGCAATATGATTGAGAAATGGCAGTAATTTAGCTTTGCTTTTTCTTTTTTTTTTGAAGATTAAAGCACTGATCTGAGTACGTCACTATTTTTTATTAGATTTCTGTATGTAAGACCTTATGTTCAGTTTTTGTTATGCAGTAAATCTGGGCTGATATTTCTTCCCCCAAAAGAAGCGAAATACTTGTCTTTACAGTGTCGGAAGAATTATTTAGCAATGAATTTTTAAAGGAAGTGCCTTCATTGCAGATTGTGAAAGACTTAGGGGGTGAACTGGCAAGCAGTATTCAGGATTGCACTCATTTGGTGACAGACAAGGTAACTAACTCTCTCTCTCTCTCTCTGTCTTTCTCTCTCTCTCTCTCTCTCTCTCTCTCTAACTTCTCCCTCCTTCCTTCCCCTCTCTTCTGTAGACAAATACTGAATCTCATGAAGCACATCAGTTTCTTTGAATGCATTTCAATATCCAACATGTATTCACAACAATATGATAACTGTGATGTACTCCCGCCCATCCTCTTTTTATACCCTGCTGTCTCTTTCTGTCACTATCTCAGTCAGATTATGTGACAGATAAGTTATTGTTCAGGCATTAGCATATCCAGGCAAGCAGCTAAAAATCAGGTACTCCCTTAAATTACTGGTTATAAGGAAATACCAGTGAAAGAGCTAAAACATTAGCTGGCCGTCCGGAGCTTTGTGTATCACCCCTGTCCATTTCGTTTTTTCGTTTTCTCCATTTGACGCATGTAATAATAATGTATTCATTTCAGATACGAAGGACGGTAAAGTTTCTCAGTGGTCTTGCCAAGGGACTGTTCATTGTTTCACCTCAGTGGCTAGAGAGCTGTAAACAGGCTGGGACATTCTTAGGCATGTGGAAAGACATTTTTATCATTATATATAATATACTTTACTCAGAATAGTCATGCTGTTCTTCACTTGAAAGGAAATTGTTAAAGCAATGATTGAGAGTTATAATGGTATTGTGACTTTTATGTGCTGGATTGAGATGGTAACACTGTAATTGTTAGATATTCAAACATGTTGGGTGAAAAAAGTTAGCTGAAAGTGCAACTTATTCCTGGTGTGCCATCCCATGCCTGGAATTCATTAACGCGTCTTGGGTAATTCAGTGTATTAGGAGGTACTAGTATTAATATGCTGTCTCCTTGTAAAGCAAAATATAGTTTTGTTTATGGTTAATAGCACATTTCTAATATTGTCTCTTTTCTCTTCCACACAGATGGCCACAAATTCTTGGTATCAGACCCTGCCATGGAGAAGCAGTATAAATTCATCTTATCTACATCAGTAGCCAAGGCATTAAACAACCCTCTTCTCACTGGCTACAAAGTTCATGTCTCCAAATCTGTTAAACCTGATCCAATACAGATGCAAGGTACTTCAGCACAAACTTACCACCTACAAACAACTCTGCCTTTACCATACCAGAGGGCAGTTGGGAAAATCGTGTCTCCATTACTATAACTGTGCTTTGGCTAGCCTTCTTTTCATCCTTTTTCCCCTCATTTTTTCAATTTTGGGAACAGTTTCTGTGCCTGTATAAGTACAAAATCTGAATGTGCTTGAATGACTGGACCTTACTTTTATATAAACATAGTGGGACATTCTTTTTTTTTTTTTTGTTTAGATCCATCTATTTTAAATTTAATCTCGGAAATGAATTCAAAATATGTTGTGATTTTCTAACTTTACGAGTCCGCTTAACTCCAGTTCGCTGGGACCACCCCAATGAGTTGGAGAAATCAGAATTCGACTAACGATTTCCAAGGAGAGTCAACCGTATGTGAGCGAGCGAGCACCCTGGGGAGGTCACGAGGGCAATTTAAAAGGGGATGTAACGAAAGATGGCATATTGGGGAAGTATTTTAAATGGGATTATTTCTTTTTATAAGAAATCGCTCTGAGTAGTAGCTTAATAGATGAAGAGGCCGCCGCTTTTTCCTCTTGTTCCCGGTTTTTCAAGATCGTATAAAGCGTGCTAACGGGAACTCCATATTTCTCAGCTATGACATTCTTCGACATCGTACCTCTGTCGATTTCCTGGAGCATGTTAATATTCGACTCAATGGAAAGAGTCTTGAGGTTTCTCTTTACACGATTAGAGGAAGCCATTATTTAGAGGACAAATTCAATTTAATTCAAGTTGAAAATGATAAAGATGAGTCAACCGTGCGCGAGCAAGCGAGCACACTGTGGAGGTCACAAGGGCAGCCTCTTGTTTATTTACCGTCACAGTGCAATGGGCCAGATGCGTTGTATGTATACACTGCTGCCGAGATGTTTAATTATCGATCGATTTTTCAGCACCGCCAAGCACTCCCGCATTCTCTTCCCCCTACTGTCTTATCAGCCGTGGTGTAACACACATACCCTATTTATTGTGCTGCGGTTAATGGCACTCGCTGTGTCCAGTTTTATTGCCTCTCTCTATCCGCGGCACCGTCTCGTTTGTTTTTCAAGCCGTCGGTGTTGATTGGTACCACGCGGGGAGGACGCCAGGAGGGGATTTTGCCTCTGTGGCAGCGCTGGGCAGTTGGACTAATCAGAAATGGGCATTAATTACTTCGTCTTATGCAAGGATGATTAATAGACAGAAAGAAGGAAAAAAAACTATTATTTCTTTTTATTTCGACTAATAAGTAATTGGACGAATCCGATTTCGACATACATGGACTCGATTGTACAATGTTTGTTTATTAGTTTAATATTTCATTTATATTTTGTCTGATTTCTGTTTACTCTTCCTTTGATTACAGATATCCTTAGGTGTGCTGGAGCTGAGGTGAGATTTTATGATCTTTGTCTTAAATGTTTGAAAGTCTTTGCAGATTTGTGCAGCTATGAGAACTTGGAATATTGAGGGGACTTTTTACATGACATTCATTCACACTAATATGTATCCAAAATTCAGAGAGTAAACAATTACAGTGA
Source organism: Ellobium chinense (assembly GCA_033807755.1). Taxonomy (NCBI): domain Eukaryota; kingdom Metazoa; phylum Mollusca; class Gastropoda; order Ellobiida; family Ellobiidae; genus Ellobium; species Ellobium chinense. Next base: position 432,792 of record JAWQUT010000478.1, read on the forward strand.
AACTAGGATACAACGAGGTCGTCGGGACCGACCGTCGGTGCTCGTTAGAACCGATGGCTCGTTACACGCATGGTCCACTGAAAATCATGTAAAAACTGTCAGTAGTGTCAGGGTGATCCATACGAGATCTAACATGGCTAGACTGCTCGCTGTGGGTAGAGCGGAAGCGCCTTGTCTACCCAGGGGTCACCCAGTAAACATGCCAGCATGCCACAAGTTTGCCACAAACCTGGGGGCCCCGCGGTGTAAACAAAGCAATGCAAATGTTGAGAGTCCAGAAACGAATGACTGACCGACCGTAATCACCGTTTCTGCGATTGTTATGATTGAAATCAAAATTGCCTAGCGCAGTGATTGGTCTAAACAACAGGCTTGGCCAGTCATAAGCCGAGCATATCAATCCCATCTTCCTCCCGTCGCATGGTCACATCTCCACCGCACCCTTCCCTACCCCGCTTCTTGGCCTACTGCGCAACTAGTTTGTACCGGTAATCCTACCGGTAAATTACATAAGCGAGACTTGCCTATTGTTAGCAATTGTTACGAAGCCTAAACGTTCGAGTTCATCGCCACTGAAAGTTTTATTGCGGACGGAAGGGTTGCGAGGGTTAATTGCAGGTCGGTTACCTCGTTAGGGCCGCGTTTAGTGGATTTTGAGTTCGTTATATGAAAGGCACGTTTACTATTACAAAGAAGGAAAAAAAACGGGGATTTTCATTTTGCTCGGTACATGCGAGAACTCGTTTTATCCGTGCTCGTTATATTCGAGTTTCACTGTATTAAGCCGAGCTTTATCTAGGCTGGAAGTAAAGTGACCAGTTGCCACCTGTGTTTATTCTTTGTGTTACCCATGTAGAGGGAGGTGAAGGGGGTAGATTATGATGTTTCACTATCAGAACACAGTTCGCACTTTTATCATGCTTTATATTATAATTTTTACTACTGAGATTATCATCATTTTCAAGGTATGAAATTGGGACTTGGAGTAAACATTTTAGACTAATTTGAGAACAGGTCAGATTTACACCTGCAGTGTCATGAACTAAACCATCATAATAAGTTGCCTGGGATCACAAAAAATTCTTTTAGATCAAAGCACAGGAATCAGAAGATTTGACATCTTTATAAATACAACCAGGGTTTTTGGTTTTTTTTGTGAGGAACGGATAGTACTGTGTCAATAAACAAGTAAACTTTAATAGTAATGCTGTTTTTTTATATTCTTTCCATATAAAACAATGATATCATGGGCCTGAAAATTTCTGGGGCATAAGGTTATCAAGGAGTTGAGCACTGTCAGCAAAAACAGTCATATTTCATAAGTATTTCATGAGATTTGCAACACAACTGACTACACTTTTGCACTGATATTATTATATTTGTATTATATCATTGATTTATTATCCTTACATTACATCAGTACCTAAAAACGATGCCCAGCAAATCACAAGAGAACACTGTGGTCATCTCATGTCCGGAGGATCAGAAACTCTGCCAACCAGCCTTGAAGGCAGGCATCCCTGTGGTGGGGGCAGAATTTATTTTGACCGGCATACTGAGACAAGAAATAGATTTTCAATCGTATCCTTTTTTGAACTGATATTGGTTTTCTTTTGCATCAGTCTGTCCTCTTTTCCTTTCCCTGGCTCACTATATTATTGTTGTGTTGTATGTTGTCTTCAGTTCTTTCAACACAGATATTGAGTCAATATCATGTTGTGATGGTGTGTGAAAAGGAAAAGACCATAGACAGTAGCTCTTAAACTTAAACACAGCACAGACATTTTGCAGGGTCAAGAAAAGTTTTCTGTTGGAACTACACAAAGATTTTCTCAATCTGATTACAATCCACTCTCACTGTATTTCTGTTGTCTCAACCTTTCTTGTTATTAATTAAAGGTTTTATTGTATCCCCCAGTATATTAAGCAGGTATAACATTTTCCAGCTACAATCTGCTCCATTTCATACTTCCATAAGTACTTCATACTTATTCAAAGAAATATGGAGTGTTAGATCAGGCTGAATTAAATTATGGGGGACCAACTTGAGACAGTGCACTTGAGAGACAGGAGATTAGTATGCTGAGTGAGACCCAGCAGTCACTAAAATGATCAGATTATGTGATAATTAAAATCTTGAGGATAAGCTCAGTGAACTGTTGCTGAATATCCATTCACTGCATGCTTCTTGTACAAAAGAAGTGAAGTCACAGATCCTTTGAAAGGATCAAATTCTTTATGTTTGTTTGTCACTAGTTATGAATTAGCACAGCTTGATTTGTACTGAGAAATGCTGTTATTTCTAATATGCATACTCCTCATGAATCTATGATTATGAAAGTGAGACGCAGACTCTAGCCCTAGCTCATAGTCAGATGTAGTATTAAGAGAAATCTTGAGAGGTGTTGACAAAAGGGGAATGATCAGCTGCACTTAAGATCACAACATAGGAAAAGGAATTAATGAAGAGAAAAGGGTAACAGTGTAAACAGATATATATACAGTCGAGCACGGAAAACTCAAATTTCTCCGGGATCGAAAAAAGTGTTTGAGATTTCCGTTATTCGAGATTCCCGTGACGGCAATATTTTCACAATTACCATGGACTAGAGGGACTGGTAAGGGGAGATAGCCACACGACACTAATCTGCTTTGATCTTAACATAATTAGAATTACCTCCCTTCCCTGTTTCCGACATTTCACATTAATTTATGACAAACAAACTGAATTTAATGAACAGAAGACGAAAATCACCTGATTTCGTCAGAGTAAATCGAACTTCGGTGCATAAGTGTAATCCTGATGTGTTCGACGTTATTCGAGGAAAAGAAAGAAATCAGGAACGGCACTATTGCCAGTCTGCTATTAGGCTACCTATCGCCCCGCCACGTCACTCTGTGCACATCGCGTCATGTTCGACGCAATTTATCGCAGCGTGTGTTGACCTAGTCCACCACCCGCCAGGTCGCTCTGCATGCTCAATCACTACACCACCCCCCTCCCGCTGATTCAATAGAGCCCCACAAAGCATTGTCATGATCCCTTGCCCATCACCACGGCACTCCCGCACACCCTTCCCTTATCACCAACAGCCTGGGACGAGCAACGCCAGACAAAGAAAGGCTTTATCGGTCATTTCGCCGCTTTGAGATCGGTAGATGATGATGAAATCGTTCGAGAAATGCGTCTTGAGAGTTCGAGAAAATCGTGTTAATAATACTAAGAAAATAGAGGCATTTAAAAGGGGCCGAAAAAAACGTTCGACATTTCCGTGAATTCGAGATTAGTGTGTTCGAGTTTTCTGTGCTCGACTGTATACAGATGATCTTTGGTGTGGCACACGCTGTTTTATTGTGATTTAGAAATTGGGAAAACTGCTAATTTCTATGACTCTTGTCACTGAAAACTTGCAGCAGACATTATGACTGATGATTTTCTTTGTTTTTGTTTTTAAATGTGCAGTTTTGGTTTGATATTTATAGTCATTCCTTAACTTTGATCAGATTCTCTCTTTTCGGGGAGGAAAACTCATCACAAACTTCAGGAAAAGGGAAAAGAAAGAGATGATCTGATAGCACTGTTTGCCACTCAACAACTTGGCAGCTACAACTCGTATAATGGACGAAGTGGAAGCATTTCGCCTCATGACCGGATTCCATCCTATAGCATTGTGAAGTCACCACATAGACACATAAGTGGGGAGGATTCAGATGTGTGAGGTTTCCAGAAGGGTTGATCTTTTGAAAATATTTAATGTTTTTTAATATCTTGGCCATCTAAATGAAGCCTCTTAAGAATTTGTACCTAACAAAATGGCCTGTACTCTCAATTCAGGTGGGTTTTTTTCCAGACAGTAGGCATGAGAGCTGTGGACTTGTAAAAAAAAAAATCTTTGCAAAAATGTTGGTAGATTTAGTTTGCAACTGAGCAAGTAAGCTTAAGGTATGAAGATGCCAATGTATTTTTCACTGTTGGCTATATTAGGTTTTACACCTCTCATTAACTTATCCTCGGGTGCCGTTTCAAAATACTTTCCAAATATGTAGTTTACCTCTTCCTCCAAATTTTGACACAAAGAAAAATGCACCTGAACCAGTTAGATTTTGAGAACTTAGACAGTGAAGCAGACACCCTAATATTTTAGGCCTTTTCACTCAGTAAACAGGGTAACCTTACCCATCTAGCAACAATCACAAATTTTATACTTGAGTGACTAAACCTCACCTATTCTGAGTTTACACATATATTTGCACCTATCTAACCCTTTGAAATTAAAATCCAAACTCTTCCCCCCCTCCCCATGGCCAATATTCTGATTTTATAGGAACTATTTAAAATCGCAAATTTTTATGCCAGGTGCTATTGGCATCTTCATACCTGAAAAGTTCATATCCAAGTATTCCATGAAATCTTTTGTCCCTCAACCTGAGAATAAGGATTTTGTATCGTCATACAGTTTTTGTCTTTGTTGTCAGCATTTTCTCGTAATTGTTGATGGGCTTTCAATAGCAAAACTGCTGCATCTTCTCAATGAATGGTAGAACATGCAGTATTTCGGAGCGGAGAGACTTACTGTTCATGGCCAGTCATTTTGTGAAGGCATGTCTTGTGCAGGGAAGAGTGGGGTCCTGGAGTCAAGGCCTTAAAGGGGAAAGGGGAATATGGAGTCGGAATCTAATCAACATGATTTTGGAATTTAAAAAAAAAAAGGGGGGTGAAGTGGGGACTTCAAGATATTGGTATAACATAAACGAGCAGAGTATAGTTGCACCTTCCTTTCCATAATTTCCAAATTTAATGTAATTTGTCACTTGTTAACTTTATGCCTATTTGAGAAAGAGAGAAAGAACATACTGTATGTATATGTTTGAAAGTGTTGAAGTATGAAGAAAATGTTCCATTGTTGCCATCATCATCCCAATATACACAAATACATTACAAAACTTTAATATAAATTTTCAGCATTTGTACTTTTTTTTAATTCATTCGTCTATCTTCATTTTAGTAAAAACTCAAATTAGATGAAATAAGTACTCAGCTGTTCGAGTGGGACCACCGTTTTTAACTTTGACATTTTTAACGTGAACTCATTGAAATACATGTTTCATACCTGCAAAGAGTGTGTTGTGCTTTGATATCATTATTATGTATCTTCACAGTGTCACCTTTATCCCAAAATTATGTACAATTTTCTTCCTTTCTGAACAACTTGTCAACATTGAGTTGGGTTTGTTGTAAATTCAAACATTCTGTCGCAGAGTCCATCTGAAGTGAATTCACTTGACCATTGAGTTAACCCTCTAGTGCCCAGGCATAGCAATACTGGTAGGAAAATTCTGAAAATTCACATATACACTTCAAATGCCACTCAAAATACATATAAAACATTGATTTTGAACAATGTCAATATTTAATAGGTGAAAAATTTTGGGTCGAATTTGGACCTCCGGGCACTGAAACATCCTTGCCATATTTGGACCACTCCATACTGGATCCTTGAAGTTGGGTTGCCAAATATGGACCAGTGGGCACTAGAGGGTTAACAATGTTAGTGCTAGTGGCATTTAAAATGATGGATAAAATTGAATCCATATCCGGCTGTGACATGTAGATACTGTACATATTTCAGTCCGATCATGGAAACTACTCATCAGGATGTCCTAAACATATATATATTTGGAAGACTCAAAGATGCCCCTTATGCTGATGAATTTGTCCGCATCACAATGAGTCAAGTGGGTAAATTGCAAAGCTCCCTCGAAATTAACACATTCCTTGGTCCCAGTTTGATCCCTCTTTGCCATCAGCAATAAATACTGGATAATTTCAACTTCGGAGGTTCAATGTTTGCATTAAAATGAACTTCATGGCACTGTGGTGATGGCTCAGTGAAGACGGATGGAAGACGCTTTTGGGTAAGAGAAGGATCACTCTATTCTTCTACATGTAGTCTAGAGAACTGCCATAACTTCCTCCGAGGCATTCGTACAAGGGCGACACATGCTTCCAACAACTGAATGGGCAAATTATACAAAATGTCTAGAGGGGCAACCCCACCCTTTCCCCCAAATAACTGTATAACAAAGTTTTTGATTTCATCACCTTTCCATTTCTTTGCCAAAAAATCGGTTTTTATTTAAGAAAAGTAATTGTTGCACTACCATCAGTTTTGTGAAATGTTACAATAGGAAAAATGGTTGATATTGGAAGATCTTGTGGTAAAGTGTAGAACAACGTGTAGGCCTACGTGTATTTTGTCTTGCTTCTTCGCTCAGAAATTCTTAGGTGGGTTTTGCCCACGTTGCCGCCACTGCATTCGTGGGCACTTTCAGGTTCATGCACCTCATTTTATATTATACGTAGTAAAATAGAGGATGTAGATAACTTGTTGTCCCACGAAGAACCCTCAAAGGTGGTCAGTAACGAATACCTGGAAGGGTTAACAGATAAAAAGCAAAGGAGACCTCAGTATTGCATTCAAGGGTTTACACTCTGAGAATAAGCGTGATTCCTTGGGAAACCTCAAGACACGTTTGATTTCTCTCTTCGTCTTTGTGAGACTGAAACACGTGCCTTCTTATCTAATCACTCCTCTCTGCTCCCATTTCTCACTCCCACAGTGGTTTATTCTTACACATGTGCACATATCGATCCGTGGCTACCACCACTCCTAAAGCTGTACAAAACAACAGGAGCAAATGCATGCACTATTTCATAATACTCGCACCCCGCCGTATTACGTATCGTCTAAAAATAGCTGAAGGGAAATTCCCGATTCTTTTTCTCGTAAATTTTATAATGCACAGGCAATCTTCAAACTCTTATCACGGTTTAGGCATTGCCACGTGTCATTTTAGATCCGGATTAAAAATAGAGTTGCCAATAGTGATGTATATTGTCGGAAAGAGGACGCCTAGGCCAAACCCTGAATGCTTTCAGTGGCATTGTCCATCAGTCACCAGATGACCCCCACCTCCCCTCGCCGCTTCAAATCAGGAGCATCGCTGCACATACTCCCTCCACTAACCCCGCCAGAACAGAACCCCATCACAACTCTTAATACAGTGAAATGTACAGCATGATACGCCTTTCTCTTTGACACATTCGGTGAATGGTGGGTGTTTCCAGTGACGATATCTCATCTTCCCTTCACGTGCAGGGTGACTCGGAGATCCACCGACCAGATTCGTCCACGCCCGCGCGTTGCGTTATGAAGTTTATTGCCGTGTACATAATGTAGATCTGTATCCGGGTAGAACAGAAGGGACATGTAATGATGTATTGACTGTATTCTGTTGAGCTTCCAGTGCATTTAAGACACGTGTTATTAAACAGTAGAATGCCCTTTGAGCGTGATGTAACCCCTGGCTATCCACTTGCTTTTGGGACGTGATATGACCCCTGGCTATCCACTTGCGAGATCATAAGCGGTTGACTACAACATAGGCCTGCCAATAATTAACAAAACACAGTGTACATCACATAGGTGAGTGCAACTCGTTGAAATGTCAATCTTTATTTTTTTATAGCAATGTTTATATTACAAGTACTGTACATGTATTAATATTATGAATGATGGTTATCCAGTTTAAAGTTTATGCAGCTATATAACACATGATCTAGTTCAACTCCTTTGTTCTTTGTTTCGTAGGAATATTACCCTTGTTAACTTAAGATGGTCATGTTTTTATTATAATGAAGGTCCACCTAAAGAATGATAGCCTACTTAATAACCAGTGGCCGTATGCATGATCCTTGCGTTAATTAACGTGTTGCGTTAACTACAATGAACACCACTGTTTCGTGAGTTTCCCGTGGTTACGGCAGTGCGATAACTAACTTATGGATTATGCATACGGCCAAAGGTATACTGTACTTATTAAAGGATCCATCCATAGTATATAATAAACTTCCTATCGGCATCGGAGTAGTCAGTGACAGATTAAAGGATAGACAGAATAGGCTATGGCCCGGGTCCCTCTGCTTTAAGGGACCACCGGCGTCAAAGATGGAGAAAAATTGTTATGAAGAGAGAGAGAGGAAAAAAAGGAGGGATGGGGGGAAAAGGTGATGGATGGAATTCCGTAACTTTCTCCGGTTTTGGCAGTGTGGTATAAAATTTGGCGATCTTGATGAAGAGCGTTATCCTTGGCAGGAAGTACAGGTGTATTTGACGTGACACATTACTGTGGTAAGTCTTCCGAAGAATAAAGTGGAACCACGAAATTAAGCACCTGTACTTACGTTATTATGTAATGAATATGTATGAATTTCACATGCGCGCATTCATTATTCAGTTACAAGTAGCCTCTATCAGTAGGCCTATTCCGGTGGAATACATCACAATGACACAAGTAAGCCGTTTCCTTGTACCAAGGGCATTCTTATTATCGAGATTTCACTGCACACTGAGTATGCAGTTTTTCTGTTGGTGCAAAGACCTACGTGTAGCTTAGCCACCCCTTAGCATAGAGTGCCGTGAAGCAAATGTGTATGCCAGAAATGGAGAATCATATTATGCAAGCGAATGCTGAGATCTGCTAATCTGGGCGAGATCAGCGACTTTTGCAACCGCTAGCGTCTGTGTCTGCGTCTGGGATGAATCGATCCAATGGCTGTGCGGCATAATCCTTGCGTCAGATTATTAACATACTGTACAATGAACACTTAACGTTTTGAGAATTTCCCGTGGTTACCGGAGTGTGTTAACCTACGTAAAAAATATGCTTACGGCACTGCTTATGTGCGCCTGAGATTCTTTATGTTCTCTTTCAGTTTAACATAGTAAGATCTATCATTTATACATGTTTGACACATCATTCATTCGAAGCGTAATGCAAAAACGTAAACAAGGTCCTGGCTACATAATTTGAATATCGATCGAGACAGTGCAGTGATACATCCATGAGAAATCGCGAACTAGATTTCTCGAAAATGCACAATGAAGGGGCGTGTATAAAAGTGACAAACGATAAAATTAATGAAAGGTTGCATGACGTGAGCAAAGTACATGTAGTTAGCTCTCTCAAAGAATCTGCTGTCTTTTCTTCCGTTCGCATGTCTGTAATTTAAAGTGTAATGAACCTTTTTTTTTTTTTTTTTATGTCTCGTACAGTTCTCAGAAGGGCAGGAAAATGCTCAAATGCCTGATCGTTTTCATTAAAGAAGACGTTATGTACCTGCTAATTCTCCCATTAGGAGAATTCTGAAGTAGGGTAGTCCTCCAATCGCTTGGTCAGTATTACTGATTCATAAACGGGGTAGCAAAATCATGTTAATACCTAATCTATTAAAAATTGGAAATAAAGGCGTTTTGTTAAGGGTTCGATCGTTTTGTTAAGGGATCGAATATGATTCGCTATGGCAAATTGTTAGAACAAAACGTCAAGCTATTTAATACAGTACCTACTATGTTGTAAGAGTCTTAAATTTCTCTCTCTGGATTTCCCCTAGTACCGGTACTCTATAGTACAGTATTTACTTCTCGATTCTACATCCTTCGTCAGAAACTTGGGGTAAGGAAGTGGTTTAAAGTCACATCTTACCTTTTGATTCTGAAAAATACAAATAACATGTTCAGTTCACTAGTATCTGGAGAAAATAGGCAAAGGGAGAGCGAGTGAGAGCGTGAGACTGCCAGACCCGAGACAGTGCGCATGGTTAAGACCCTATTGCCTGACAGCCTATTTCCACCATCAAGGCTTTCGTGACATTGCAGTAGTTTAAAAGCGATTGACCAAAAACAAAAAAAAATGTAACAGGATCCAGCGTCTCATTCTTCTCGGGGAAAATCCGGGCAGAACACCTACGGTATTTTAAGTTCCAGGTTACATCACACAGTGAGAAATCATGTGAGCAGTCGGGGAATGTGTCAGGATCAAGGGTGAACTCTAGGCTCACACGTTAAAGTTAGGGACCGATTCAGGCAGTAGGTATTTAAGAATTAAATTGCTGTGAAGTTAGTGTCCCTGTGGTGTAGTGGTAGCACGTTCAGACTTGCAAGCTGAGAGTGAGAGACCCTTGTTGGATTGCTGACATGGACATGAAATTTTCTAGTGTTACGATTTTTTCTGCCTTTCTTCTCAAAATTGATTATCACTCTACACAGTAAGTTGATAAAATCCGTGGTGACACACTTCCTAAGATAATGTATCACACCATCCAATAAAATTATCAGAATGAGTTTACATTCCTTCCCCCTTAATAATAAAAGAACATATACTAAGAGAATATAAGAATAAATGCCTTGCCACCCGGTTACAATCAGCCTGCAGTTTTTGTGTAGTAGGGACTGTAAGCTCTCTTCAGGTTCAACTCCTACCCCCACCCCCTCCAAATCCTATCTGTTTTAAAATTCCATATGAAATTTGATTTTGCAGCATGTGTAGCCAGTGCTGTGCTCACTTGAGCTAAGACACTTAATCTTCTGTCAAAGCAGTAAATGTAGACGTCGCCCTTGTGCTCTGCTTAGCCAGATATCTTCTCCTATGAACAGAGTCAACTTTCTTAATGTGTAGAGAAAATTCGTTTCAACACAACAACGCCTTTAAGCGTGTGAAACATGTGGCAAAGCATTTGTGTCATATGATGAAGAAACAGTCATTTGTAGAGGTGTAGGCTATTCGTACACCGAGCGGATTTGAATGACATGACAGGGTATGTGGATCTCTCTCTCTCTCTCTCTCTCTCTCTCTCTCTCTCTCTCTCTCTCTCTNTCTCTTTTACTCTCTCTCTCTCTCTCTCTCTCTCTCTCTCTCTCTCGTTCTCAACTTTGGAAAGAATCCTAATTGGGCTTATCAACACTTTAATTTAAGCCACTTTAAATATTCTCCACCCACAAAACTTACATTATTTTGTGTTTCTCCGCTGTGCTCCAAACATAGGGAGTAGAAAGGATAATTTTTTTTTACCTTGGAAAAATCATACTCTGTGAATAGAAGTTGAAGAAAAGCAGTTTGGAAACAAAACACAGCATTGTCGATTTATTTACCTAGTCACGGGATTCACATATTACCGGGTCTATGTTTGGCCAAGACATTGCGTCCTGGATTCTAACTACAATGCATGTTTTGCAATTCAAAGGTAGAGCAATGTATCAGGGCAATTACTTGTTACCACAGAAAGATTTTTTTTTTTCAAACGCGTTCTAAGTTTGGAGTGGTAATTCCACCTCCACCCCACCCCAGGAAATCGCGGTCGCAAATTAGGCCTACAGCAAATTTCCGGATTTTGAAGCTTTTTTTTTGTTTTGTTTTCTTTTTTGGCAGCTTTGCAGATTTGCGCAAAATTATACATTTTTTTTTTCAAATTTGTGGCATATTTTATCAATTTTTACCGAACCGTGCACTTTTTATGCCATAGTTGCAATATTGCGTCAATGGGATCACATAAATAGAGGATATGTAAAGAGTGGTTTGTTGTTTTTTTTTATATATAAGACTTATGAAATGAGTAATACATTTATCGTATTCGCGAGCCTCTGGTGAGAGAATACGATAAATATATAACGAATTTCATAAATCTGATATCAAACAAACACGAGTTTCAGACTCTTTTTATCATATAAACTCTAACTAATTAAAGAATGAACTTTTAATCGTGAAAAGGACCCTGAAGGGCCCTCACCCTGTTTGAGACACATTAGTTACAACTGAACTGCGTGAACTACACAGTTATGCGACACAAAGTAGATCTAAACAGCTGACAATCATCGATGAAACTACAGACCACAGAAACACTGAGACATTTCAAGAACTTTTATTTTTTAAATGTTTAACTGAACTGAAACGGAAACATGAAGAGAACGATGACAAGTAATAAGAAAGAAGACTGAAATAGGCCTAATTTGTTTTTAAAATCTAGACAGGGAAACCCCACAGCAGTGAAAATAGTTACAAAAGAAATGACGTCACATATTCAAACGCCTAGAGGTTTCCACGGTTTCCAATCAAAGTACATGTACATGTATTCGTAAGCAGGTCAAAGGTCAAATTTAGGTAACGTGTGATATACCAAAAAAGTATTACTCACTTTTATGTCACCGAAAATAGGCTCTGTTTATATGATAAACGGTTTTCCATTTCTACAATAATTAATTTGCAACGGTACCATGGTGAACAGTGCGACGTAGTGATAACTGTAACGGTCGGAGTGATAACAACAGCGATGTTATGAAGCTATTTTTGCAGATTTTGGTGCAAATTTTACCACACTTTGCATGCAAATTTTGCATTTCATGGTGCCCATTTTTGGGGTTTTAAATGCAAATTTCCGCAAGAATAGATAGTTAATGCACGTCTTTGGAATTATTTTTTTTATGAGCGTTCCTTTCCATACTTTATGACTTCTGTAGTACCAATTTTACAAAAAAAAAAGACACAAACAACGTTATTCTCTTCATAAACTTTTGACATTCCTGCATGGACATGCAGATACATCGTCCTGCCCCGCATTGATCAACTTCTTAGGGTACATGACCGTCCTGACCTGTGCCATCTGTGATTCCAGAGGCAGACCGACGTAAGAATTAAAAATCCGCTTTGGTTTTGGAAATTGCGATTACATTATTCTACCATTGATTTTCTGACTATATTTGTCAATTACATCGAACTGTTATGTTTAATTCGACTACACAATGAATGTGGATATGCTTTTCTACGTTTTGCAGATAGATATAATATATATTCAAGCATGTTGAAAGTCCAAACAGACGTTAGAGTGGAGCTATGCCATCATGACTGTTTCGTCAGTCAGCTTTGGGAAGGCACATCAATCAAAATTAACAAACAAACAAGAAAAAATCACAACTTAATCGCACTCCCGAGGTTACTTTCAATCTTTTTTTTTTTTACATGCTGGATTTCAAGTTAACACAGTAAACTCTCAGTTACTCGAAGCTATGGACGACAGACCATTTATCCCAGAGACACAAACCTTGGACCCTGAAGTCACAGTGAAAAGCGTGTATCTGGGCCGTTGCGACAAGAAGGGTTACCACAAGCATCATATACCCATTCATGACCTGAGCATCGAACATCTTCCGGAGAAGTGGAGAAGTGAACACGTGTTGAACGATCTAAAGGTATCTGTAGTTTACGGGGCTGCACAAGATGAAAACGAAACTCTCTTGTAACAGAAGTAGAGAGTGAGTGGACACAAACACATGCTCATACAAAGGTGGCAGGAGTGCACCAGAGACAGATGTAGAGAAGAAGAGAGAGTGGGTGAGAATGTGGTGAGAATCGAACCCGCGAGCTCTGCAATGACACCCACAGCCTAGTTGTCAACTTGGAATCAGATCCAGATAAGTGACAACGTGGCTGTGTGAAGACGTCTATCTGACGACGATGCAGTTAATGCCGACGCAGAGATCGCAGGCTCGATTCCAACTTTATCGTAGTTTGTTTTTCTCCCTCTCTCTGCAGTTGTCTTTTCAATAGTCCCCCTCCTCTCCTTACCTAACCTTGTGTGATCATCTTTTTTTCTTTGTTTGTTTGGGTCCATTCACTCAGAAGATGCACGCGACCGACTTCACTGATTCGAAAAGCCATAAGTAATGGACTAACTCAGCTTTGTTACCTGCTTTAAACATCTGAGTGATTGAAGCTTTGAAGTTGTAACTGGAAGTCGTGGCTTTGACATTAAATTGGCATGAGACTGCTGATGACATAACATTGCAGTTTAGTGGAAACGTTTTAACTGATTATTTCAGTGGAGCAAAGATTAATGGAAAAACTGTGCAATCTACATATCGCTTTTTTTTTTTTTGAACACCCGCCAGAAAGGTACGGTTTATTAAGCCTACATCTTCTTGGTGAAATGAAACAACACAAACAATAGGAAGACAGACAGATGAAGACAGTTTCAGAACAGAAGGTCAGGGAAGAACAGGGAGGAAGGAAATAAAAAAGAGGATAGGGAATAAATTTGTAATGTGAAGGACAAAGTGACACAGGAATCTGAAGTAATATAAGTTAAAAGAGGAAAAAAGGCAACACACAAAAAAGGATTGAGAATGGTAATCACAGGAATTGACACATGTATTAGTTTCAGGGTGTAAGAACGTAATTAATGCAAGCAGGTCAGGCTGCTCAGTGAACCTTTGTCTGGGAATTTCTGGAGTAGCGTTCCATGATGGCTGAACAAGAGACGAAAGAAAGAGCTAGTAGGCTACACATCATATAAATTTCAAAATTGATAGCCCTAACGAAAGCGACATGCTTTTTGTAGCATCACATGGCTGAAGTATTAACAAACTGAAGTGAGGAGAGCCAGCTTTTTTTGTTTTCTCCTGCCTCATCACAAACTGCACGTTGTTCAGCGGACGTGGGATCGCGTTTCGGAATTCTTAGGCACATGGAGAAGTTACCCTGCCTTGTCTGCACTTCTTACCTTATAACCGGTCTACATAATAGCACAGACGAATTAATATACACATGGTTGCTTTTTAAAAAGAAAAAAAAAGTCAGAACTTTAAACGAACACCAGTTGGTGAGGCTAGAAAATGGTATGAGTTTTGTTTTGTGTTTTTAACCATTGTGGAAGTGTGATGCAATACATAAACAAACCAAAGATTAAAAAGTCTGGCTGTACAATATAACTTATTGTAGATCAGAGACTCTTGCTTATTATTTTCCACAGATAGTTGCCAAACGTGTTGTACATCTAACAGTGATTAAAAACAACAGGGAAGAGACAGGCTCTGGATTTATCACTTTCCATCCGAAGCATGGCTCTGTGATCAATACCAGCAAACATGTGGTCTGCACCCCAACTGAAGCTGACTGCACAATTGTCAGACCTTTCTACGATGACGATGAATATACAGAAGAAGTAGAATCAGCAATACAAGACCTTAAACGGCACATGCTGATTTCTCGTTGGTCAACAATCTCCCAGAATATTTCGGATATTTCTCCATTTGATGACCAAGAAAATGACCATCAGAAGCTATTCTTATTCAAAGGGAGCAGTCGTTATTTTAGATCTGTTATGTGTACTGATTACACTGCATTTTCCTGTAGAGGACTGGATAGATTTTTTTCTATGCAGGAGATTGAACGCTCCAATGCAGCTTTTTCATGGTGGAAATTCAGCTTGAAGCGCTTGATTTTCTCTCCACAAGTTGACATTGATGTTGCTGTTATTTCTCATCCACATGGTGGACCAAAGAAAGTCACATTCGGGAAGTAGGTGCTACCACCGTACTCTTGCAACTGCTCATTCATTTTGTAACTATTGTGTATATAGTTTGTCATGTCAGTATTACTACCTACAGCTGGTAGTGTTCAATGTCAGTATGCATAATCTGAAATGCATTGCTAAATGAATACAGATAATATATGGTGGACAATATGGCCAGCAGTTATCATCAGCAATATCATGTTTCTTTTAATTATCACTGCTGGTATAACACAAGACGATGTGTGCAATTGTACCTTCACATACATACATAATTATAGAAATACATATAATGTAGCCAACGCCTGCCTCAGCTAGAAACTATCATCATCATCATCATCATCATCATCATGAACAATTTCACCATCACAGTACTATTAGTGAGAGAGGTAGAAACGTTCAATTTCACAGAGCTAAGAAAACTTGCTCTTATAAATAAGGCTTTAATGGTCAATATCAGACCCTATATCAATGGAAAAAAGAAGGAAGGCAGTTTTGTCATGTATCATTTACTGATATTCATCAAAATCATCAAAATAGACTATCATCATTTCATCCAATTTTAAAAATCATTTTACAATATATTAATGTGACCGAACTGTATTACAAACGGGCAATTCTAAATCAAACTTTACTTTTCTCTTACCCAGGATGCATCGACTGCTGAGCGTTCATCCATCTCTGTATAGTGCCCCAACATGTCAGGGATCCAGCGGTGCTCCGGTTATTCGCTTACATTCTCAAAGCGCTCACTACATCAGTGCAGGCCAGTTTGTCCACCATGGCCATATGAAGGCAAAACTTAATTTGGGCATGGGAACCGTCAGACCTCCTATGACTATGCCATATTCGAAGCGACTAGATACCCAGGTACTCCTGTGACAACAGGCCTCCTGGTACTCAGGCTATACTCAAAATAGCTTTATTGCAGTTTAGAATTTGTATAGCTACACTGAAATCCATGCAGTCGTCAACTCTGAAACATCAACTGCAGTTACAGTTTGACAAAATAGTCTTTAGATATACCAGAGTTCATAAATATGCTGAGTACAGTTTGTTACGTAGAAATCAGATGCTGAGTTAACTCTTTTTTCCACATTATCATGAACTTACAGTACATATATTACAGTAGAGGGGAAAAAAACAAAACATCAGGATAGATTGATCAAAGTTCACCACATTGTCCGGAATGGAACTTACACATTCATTCATTCATTCATTCATTCATTCATTCATTCATTCATTCATTCATTCATTTCATTCATTCATTCATTCATTCATTCATTCGTAGAATTTAGTGTCCCCTAGAGCTCTTGCCCTGCTCAGAGAAAGAATTGTTAACATCTCATTAAGAAGTATATGTATTATCAATTTTTACTTATTTCAATGGCTCTGGCATTCCTCTGGGTGTTAATACCAAGTATTGTATATATATATACACACCAATCTTCATCAACAACAGAAACTGTGTTTGACTTTTACAGTATGGACTGGCAAATGCCATCAGCATTCTGTATGAGCCTATCTTATACTGGACTTTAGTTATGTGTGATTTCCTGCACATTGAGAGCACACTGACCAGCTCACTGGATGTGTTTGCATACACCAGCAGCTTCTCTGCGCTGCTCTGTTCAGGTAATGAATTGCAAAGGCATGAAATAACATAATACGGATGCTGAAAGTCTTCACTGTATTTATATATTGTAGATAGTTTACAACAGAGCATTTCTATAATATTTCTAAGGATTGTTTGAGGCATGAGTAACGCTGCTATGTAAGATTCCCAACCCCCTTTTCTTTCCAACCTTTCTCCCTCGAAAGTCCTAAATCAAGAAATGCATGTGCATTTGATCGGATCTTTCGCACAGAACTGTTTTTTACACAAGAAGCTGTGAACAAATCAGAAGACTCCACACCCACTGAAATCTTGTCTGACAGTGAACATGAGCTGGGGTTGTCACTGAGCATAAGTTGCAGTTGTAAATATATTGTACTTAAATGAAGTCAATGATATTTATAATTTTTAAATCCAAAATACAATGTTATGAGCATAATATTGTACTGATATTTATGTAAAATGTGTGCTTCGTAAGCAAATCTCCGTACAAATGGCTCACCTAATATAAGTTCCCAGCCATTCAGATTCAGACATGTTTATGTTTTTGTTTTTTTCTTTCTGCAGTGGATTCCACTTGGTTCAAGTTCCTAAACTGGGGCTTTCGATTGCACATTATGCTCACATTCATTTTGAGATGCTGGAAATCAGGCTGTGCCTACGCGCTTTGTGAGACTCTTGGAACCCTCATCAACATGTCTATGTTCATAGTGGCGTGGATTCTTCTTCACTTCATACCTTGGTCTGTCCTGAACATGCTGGTTGTGATAGCAGTCTGGACTTGTGTGCTTTATCTTGAGAGGTACAGCGGTTCATATCTCTGTGTTTGTCTTTTCTTCAGTGTCATTGTAGAGCATCAACATAAATGAGGGCTTATCTATTTTAAAATGTGACTTTGAATATTTCATTCACCTTCATATATTTACATGAACAGTTTTAGAAATTATTAAAACTTGGTGGTAGGCCAAAATAAACTAGAAAAAAATAATTAAAAAGAATTCAGTAGTCAGCATTTATATTATCTGTCAAAACCAGTTTGAAAATCATAATCTAAACTATAATATCATGCCTTTAATCTGTCACTGGCTGTAAAGATTAAAAAAACCCACACCTAATGGTGGGTTTGTGTATTTGATTTAGCCATAGCTACCATTGTGCATTACATGAATGTTTGTGGAGAAATATCTGGGAAAAGGAGCAAGAGAAAATAGCTACAATGATGAAAATTACAGGTAACAAAATCCTTTTTTGCAAATTCTTTAACAAATAGTATAATTATAAGAATGAAAGCAATGAATGGTCCAGTGATGATAAAGACGAGAGCGCGGTTAGAGAGAGAGAGAGAGAGAGAGAGAAAGAGAGAGAGAGAGAGAGAGAGAGAGAGAGAGGAGAGAGAAAGAAAGAGAAAGAGAAAGAGAAAGAGAGAGAGATCAAAAGGAGTCATTTCATCGGACCTGTGAACACTTTATATAGGAGTCCCTTAATTTTATCACTAATGTCAGTGAAATCTGACAGAATCTGATGCTGAAATTGAATCTCTCAGCGCTGCAACATGTGTGGTAGATATAACTATTTTTAATATAATTATAGTTAACATGAGGGACGGAGTTGTGTCATAGCTAGTTTTCATATACTGAGAACTCACAGTCCTGAGTTTATATTCACAGGTATTACGAGTGGAGCTCAAGATTTAGGCTAAGAACAATGGGGTCATTTAATGAGCAACTTCATTATCGGCTGGCCATGGAGAGGAGGAGACAGTCCAAGAAGGTGAAAGATGGGGATCTCATTACCACACAGAGTGATGGGGCAAGAACAAGAGACGATTTCAAAGCTTGAAAGATTGGGACATTTTTCCGTTGTTCTATAGCCCATAACATTGAAGATAAAATCAGAAGTGTCATCACCACAAGAGTGACGCGGCATGGGCAAAGGATGATAAAGATACTTGAAAGATTAGGAAACCTTCTGTACTCCATTGCACGACTATTCCAAGAATAGACTAAACGGACAAGGGTCAAGAACAGAGGGGTGGTACAAACACTTGAACAATGAGATTCTAGCATTGTTTACAAAATCTAACCGAGCTGGCTTTGAAAAAAAGCAGAAAAAGGGAAGGATTTTTCTAGGGGTATCTTGCATAGTGATCAGCCTTCTGGATTTGTCAGAGACTCTTGTATTGAATGCCACTATCTCTTTGAAACTAAATGTCCCAAGGCAGTACGTACGTGGTCGTCCATTGTAGTACCATGAAATGGCAACAAAAATGACTAGAAAAGACCTTTCCTTTTTTACTTCAATAGTTATAAATCCAGATATATATCTAACATATCAGCGCTATCTAGCTTTGTATATATGCTGTTACTTTCATAAGTAATGGACAACCAACACAGGAAAGTAAACATCCAAAAGTGTTAACAAAAGTAGACATGTTAAATGACCGACTATCAGAGCCCAGTTCAGCTGGAGTGACAGAAATCACTTCCTTTACACTTAATGAAAAAGGCAGTTCAGTACCACTGTGCTTTTGGCTGGCTACACTAGAAGTACCCACCGATTAACAAACTTTGCCCCCCCCCCCNCCCCCCCCTTTGAATGAAAGAGCTACAATAACAATAACAATACGTTTATTGAGCTCAGACAACTACACTATGTCACATCCTGTTTTGATAACATCCTGTCTCCTCACCTTATCACACACTTCTACTTTTCGTTCACTACTGTTTCCAATAACTGCCACGTACGTTTTCTCTTGCACAGAGCCTAATTTAGCGTTGTTATATCAGCTTTGGCCAGTCATACTGATAAAATAGGGGAGTGAAGACACAAAAAGTAGGGGTGTATGAGGAAAAGACGGAGAAAACACTGCAGAGAAAGAGAAATGTATTGAGTAAGACATCCGTAGCACAGATACCTTACTGATGTCTTGGATGCTAATACTGTTAATTGGTAGAAGTATTCATAAATGTGGTCATTAGGCTTTATATAACCTTTGAAATGAATGTCATACTGTGCTGTTCTTGCCGTTGGTTTTTTTTTTTTTGATCATAGAAAAAGTTGCTACTGAAAGGAATTTCACTTGTCTAGAGACTTTTATTTTAGATAAAACACAGTATTGAGCAAATTAAAAGTGATGTTGATTAAATTTTAATTTTATATGTTGTTTAAGGCTTAGGATCTGTCTGAAAGTCAAAGATATTGACATTCCAGTGAAGGCTAGATGTTTATACCGTAGAATCTTTATATGAGGACCATTACTTGTTCTTTCGCCTTAAACAGGTGGTCTCCTCACGCAGGTAGAGTATTCTGGGCGAGATACAGAAAAAAAAGTTCCATCCAAATTGGGCTGGCTTGGGGTGGGCATATGGCACAATAGAAAGTATTACATAGGCCTATAAATTTAAACCAAAAGAAAACCAAATCAAATAAAAATCCCACAATCGGCTGCGAAATGATTGGATAACTCTGAGAACGTTTCTTTACAACCAACTGGCAGTCGCCTTAGGGCTTAGGGCTATCCCTTACTTGCATAGACTAACATCTGGGACATGAAACAATAGGTGGGTGATCATGAATTGGAAGTTAAACTGATAAAAATTGACAGCTGTCCCTTAAAACTTGTTCACTTTAGCAGGTGATACAAGATATAATGGAACTCTGTTAACACAAACATTGCTTAACACATTTCCGTGCACAGCACATTCCTATTCAACAGCCACAATTGTTTTGTTTTTTTTAAAAAGCATGCTGGATAATTCAAAATTTCTGGTAACACACTCTCAGCAGCTTGATCCGAAAAGCAATTTTGTGCTGTCAGAGTGCCGCTGTATACAAGTGGTTCGCAGATCTGTTTCGACTTTAAATATTCAAAAGAGTTTCAGTAGGTCCACCGAGCATTGTGTGGATGAGAATCGGACTTCATGGGAGAGAGAAGAAAGAGAAGAGAGAGAGAGAGAGAGAGAGAGAGAGAGAGAGAGAGAGAGAGAGAGNAGAGAGAGAGAGAGAGAGAGAGAGAGAGAGAGAGAGAGAGATGAGCAGTTGTGGAGGAGCGTGTGAGACTGATGTAGTTTTGTAAGAAAGCTATCGCACTGTTATCATAACTCAACGACAAGGGTATAGTGATTTGATTACGTTAGAACAGTGGTATGAGTTGCACACCTGCCTGTTATCTTAATATGTCAAATTAGCACAACGATGGCCCGGTGGTTGGGGGNGGCCCGGTGGTTGGGGGGGGGGAGGGGGTTTAGGGTTCATGCAATATGAAGATGTTAAATTTGTCACAGCTTAGCTTGTGATCAATTATTGGCATATTACTTTACACGTCTTGGTGAATGATCTATACATGTCTCAGTAATTGTGGTTGATTAAAGCATTCTTGTGATCACTTTGCTACAATGCGAAATCCACAGTTACATGTATATGCAATAGAAATTAAAAAAAAAGACTTTTATTCGTATTGTATTTTATACCTTTATAATGTGGTAAGATAATATTTCTTTGTAATATGGTAAGATATTGTGATATACACACAAAAGCGCATTTATATTATGCATCTCTCTCTCTCTCTCTCTCTCTCTCTCTCTCTCTCTCTCTCTCTCTCCCTCATATTAATTTGCATTTGCCCTCCTCCATCCACGCATAAAAAAAACAAAACACGAAAAACCGACATCCATTACATAAATACAAATACAGAACGTAAAACATTTAGATGAACAGAGACATTGTTCATTCTACGGGTAGACGTACATATCTATAGATGTATGATATATATGGATCTTTACTGTATAAGATGGGTCTTCACTTTCTAACGAAATTCGGATGACAGCCCACATACAGTCAGCAGGCATCACAGAAACTAAAACGGTTCCCAAAGTCAATTTTTGTAAGGCATTGTCTATCTGTCGGTCTGGCTTGTTGACTGACTCTTTCTTTCTCTCTCTCTCTCTCTCTCTCTCTCTCTCTCCCTGTGTGTGTGTGTGTGTGTGTGTGTGTGTNGTGTATGTGTGTGTGTGTGTGTGTGTGTGTGTGTGTGTG
>JAWQUT010000478.1:454709-474158 GCA_033807755.1 Ellobium chinense
GCGGGAGGGGGAGAATAAGGACTTGGATTTACAATGGCTCTAGGAATCCTTTACGAGTAATTCCCTTTATTAATTCCTGTTAAGATTGCTACAGTGTGATGGAAACCGAGCCTGATCGCCGACGCTTCACGCAAAAGACTTAAATGAAGCAACAAACTAAGGTATATTTCAAATGCAGCCCCTGTAGCTTGTCACAGTTTCATTATTTTCTGCAATCGGTACGCTTGATCTACAACGCGAGGTCTGATTTGCTTTCCCGTTTCCATGAAGGCGATCTCTGATGTCTATCATATTTTTTTGGTCGTCCCCATTTTATCATCTTTATTCAAACAAGTCACGGTGCAGTTTTAGTTTTGAAACTTCTGTACAGTTCTATTGCGCCTCTGACATTCTGCCATACCTGCTTCATTCACTTTAGTTTTATCTCTTAGGCTAGCCTAGGTTTCAGGAATTTAGTGTATAGTAAAGGGGAAATTACTGTAAATTCAAGATAAAATAGTGTAGAGTACACGCCCCCATCCACATTTTGAACTGTATGCTGCAGGCAGCACCATAACAATGGGATGATCACCACAACATTTATCACATAAAACCTTGTGTTGTTGGCACTTGGAGACTGTTGTAGAACAAAGGAGTCCAGTGTCTTGGTCATGTCAAGAAGGCGATCAAAGCACACGCATGATCTGCTGACCTGTCATCCACTTGCAGTCCGCCAGCTGACGATGGCATCCAGGAACAGTAAAAGCACCGGTAAGGAACTCACCTGAGTAACGGTATAATGACAACTGACATGAAACTGAACAACGTGGTACGTATATGGGCAGCAACGAATCGAAGAGGACACATTACAAAATGTTTGTAATATTCCTAATTCCTGCACCATCAAAACCGATTAATAATGAACTCCACCAAACAGGAAAATGCAGAATGCACAAGAAGAGCAAGTAAGGCTAACCTGAATAAATGCGTAAAGAAATATATCAAACAGTACGTGGAGACATGAAGAGGAAAGAAAAAGAATAAAATTAAATATCGAAAAAAAGTGCAGTTGGGCTAGCACCATCACCACCATCTGCATTGCTTATGCTAAATTGTCTCATGTTCTCTCTTTATCAGTGTATCAGTAATCATTTTTCTGGTCATGTAGACCATATTACTAATTTTTTTTGTTTGTTTGAACTGTCATTTGGCTGATACGTATGCATTTAAAACGGGCATCATCACCACTTATTTGCATTTTCATTTTGCTAATGTCACCATTACACCTACCTACACCTACATCCATCATCAATCGTCTGCTTTGTCATTTTGTTATAATTTTGATTTTTAAGAACTCTATTATTTGAGACGTAACTGTGTTATTTTGAAACTGAAATGAAATTGATCCTGAAGACCTTGTTTATTCTAGGTGTACTTTAAAGTTGTAGCTTCTGGCAAGATATCTTTTATAAAACACAGCTCAGGATGTTTGTTCGAGCCCAGTAGGAAAAAAAAGTAAGCCAGTTTGGATATTAGATTACCATGTCAAACTCACATTATGACTTCTGCTTCGATTATAATGATTATCATCGTCATCTTGGTGGTTCTTATTTTCAAACCCTGATGAAGTGATGGGAAGCACTGAACATCTTTTACTGAAGTGTATGTAGTGTATCGTCATGATCACGTGGCTGAGGCAATGCATCACCATAACTAATGTATAATTTTGCACTCTTTGGTGTGCAATCTTCCATATCAAATCAAAGAGAGCTGCAGTGCAGCAGAGTTGCACATCCACGCATGTTAGAGGCAAACTAATCCCCAAATTAGGATTTAAAATCAGTTTGCCTTGAACACACCTTGCTGTGCAACTGTGATGCAGTTCTTGTTGGATTTGACATGGAAGATCGCACGCCAAAGTGCCAAATGGTGCATTAATTATGGTGATGTATTCCCTAGTCACGTTATCAAAACCGCTTTACATCTAGAAACTAAAGACTTCATAAATTGCTTTGTAATTAAAATATCGGTTTTAGTGTGAAATCTTGTTTCTCTGCAGATCTCTTTTTTTCCTTTCATATTCAACCACCCTGTTCTATTTCTATCACTGTCAGAGTCAGTTTGGCTGGCGGAGCATAGTATGATGCTCACATTAGCCCAAACTTCCTTAAAATATCAATGCATTACCTTAAACACTAGGACTCCAATATGTCAAAGGTCAGAAACTAAGTATCAATAACTGACTAATCATTCAAACCACCATCATCAAGTGAAACCATACGTGCATTAGTGAAGAAAAGAGAATGAAGAAAATTATGTCAAGGAAAACAAAGAAAAAAAATAAGCCCAGAATGATGTAGAAAATATAATTTATTTGGCGTTCAGAATTAACAAAGTGTATTTGTGCTTATAAATGTGATCTGAATGGGTCATTTATGTTCAAGTAAGAAAGAACAAGCAAGAGCCAAAAATAATCAGAGTTACTAATCTTTACTTGGGTCTAAATAAGAGAAGAACACGCAAAAGCCATAAACAATCAGGTTACTAATCTTTACTTGGGTCTGAATAAAAGAAGAACAAGCAAAAGCCAAACACAATCAGGTTACTAATCTTTACTTGGGTCTAAATAAAAGAAGAACAAGCAAAAGCCAAAAACAATCAGGGTTACTAATCTTTACTTGGGTCTAAATAGGAGAAGAACAAGCAAAAGCCAAAAACAGTCAGGGTTGCTAATCTTTACGTGGGTCTAAATAAGAGAAAAACAAGCAAAGGCTAAAAACGATCAGGGTTACTCATCTTTACTTTGGTCTAAATAAACAGAAAAATACTTGCGAGAGGGCGTAGAGTAATGAATATTGGATGTATACAAAGCTCTGATTCGTTTGCAAGTAGACAAGTAATGGAAAATAAATACAGAGCGTCTGTAAGCATTGGGCAGTAAACTGTACTTTGTGTGCAAGTTAAAAGGAACACTCACAAAAAAGTGTTTGTTGTAACAATCAAAATAGTAAACGTAAATTCCGAACTAGAATGAAAGCGTATACTGTATCAATCATTGTAAAGTGGGACGTCACCACTTTGAACTTCATATAGGGCCTACTTGAAAAACCAACATAGCCAAATACTCGTAATGAACTGGTCTCGTGCATGAATTTCAACACAAGGGTTTGATTTTTTTAATAACCAAACTCCAAAACAAACACACAAGGGCATGATTACGTTTGGATGCAATACCCCGATAAATGCCACAGTGACCGAAATTAGAGGTTTGACGCTTGTTGATCGCCAATGGCATCGCATAATATTATGTCAAAGCCTCATACCTCCATCTTCACTAGTTTCGTGATACGACAGGAAACTGCAGAACCTTTCTTTATGTAATTATATGATAGGTGCACTTTCGGAAAACTACTTGCACTTGTTCACACACCTAAAAAAAAATGTCACTTATGAGAAGGATAGTGCTCTATCGACATGGAACATTGCCAGACTTTTGAACCAATCAATGTCAATGACAAAAATCGATAAAACTATTTTTCTGACTGCAACTCAGATTCAAGAGTCTGATCTGAATTATTATTCACCACACTGCAAATATCAGTAGAGCTTGTTTCCAAGGGATCGTCTTGCTAAGTGCAATTGTTTAATATATTGAGAGGGTTTCATTTTTTTTCCTTTGCCTGAAAAAAGCTGGATTTTGGCATTTATCAGGTCATTGCATCCAAGCGACGCCGTGAAACTGAAGGCCTCAAAAATCGTTCAAGTCTCTCGTTTGCATCGGTGTAGGCCTATTGTACATGTACAGTGGAGTACACTTAAAAGAACAACCTTAGTATGTAAACACGGATACTGAGTATAGTATTTTTGCTCCCGAATTTTCATCTCTGAGGGTGTAGATGGTTAATACATATTTCTGTTAGTAAGTTTTGGTCGGTCCCAAGATGTATGCATTATCAGTGCCATTGTATTTTGAAAATGTTGAATATATACCCACCCACACCCCGTCCCTCTCCCGCTGTATAAGTCGACGCACACATGAATTTATATGTAATACCATAAGGGTGAACTTTCGTTAAAACTTACAGGAACAGGAAAAGGCGGCGAGGAAGTAGTTGCACCATATAAGGTACGTATATTTTCCCTGTGAAAATTCGATCAAATTCTGTGCAGTCCCCTAATCTCTTCCAACTCTTTCCTCTTTCAAAAGTGCTCGAATGCGATCATCCGGTGAAGGTCTAACCGTGGCCGGACACTAGGCCGACGGACATTTGGCCGACGGACAATTGGCCGAACGGACATTTGGCCGAACGGACACTTGGAACGGACATTAGGCCGAAGGACAGTTGGCCGAAGATTTGTTTTGATTTTTTTGTTTTGTTTTTTTTTGGTGGGGGTGGGGCCATTCTTCGGGGGGGGGGGGGGGGGGGGGGGGGGGGTTTTTTTTTTTTTTTTTTTTTCATTAGCATAGAAAAACCTGATTGTTCATAAACTTTAACATGACGTGCAGTTTTTCATCTAGCTCACACNAAGTGCCGTGATGAATGAATATAACAATATGCAGTAATGAATTTCGGCCAAATGTCCATTCTGCCAAATGTCCGTTCGACCAAATGTCCGTTCGGCCACGTGTCCGTTCGGCCAAATGTCCGTCGGCCAAATGTCCGTCGGCCAAGTGTCCGGGAACCAGGTCTAACATAGTCTCATAATTTTAAGGGAAGAGGCTATAAATTACCCCCACCACCCCTTTCACTTTTCCAAAGTATATTAAACAATATTGCATACAAACAGTTGCAGGGTAGACAAAGTGCCTCAAATCCTAGCCCGGCTGGACCATCAACTCTTCATGTGGAAAATAAAGCTTGTTTGATGCATATAGAAGTGCATTTAAATTGAAAATAAGCACAGTCAAAATAAATGCGAAAATTTGAACGAAAGATAATTAAAAGAGAAAAATATACATTAGTCGGTGTAAATTACAATAGCATGTGATTAAAGTGCTAAACGTTAGTCGCCATAAGAATGTGCAGAAAGGAAAGAGACACAAAAAAAGCACCAAACATCAACAAGTCGTTGATAATCCCTGACACTCATTCCACCATTAAAATGTGTGGCGGTCCAGGAAAACCCGTCAGAAGTCGCAGATGAAGTTTGTGCACTAGGAACTTAACAAAGAGATTTTGCATTCAAAGTCGAAATCGATTTTTTTTTCAGTCATCACATAAATCAACATTCTGTTCATTTCCTCTGGAGGTTTGATTTCGTAATTCTGCATATAAATGCTTTTAATCATTTTCCATGTGTATTGAAATGCACTTATCATGTTAGTTTGCCTGCTTTATAAGCCATTTTTCTCAGTCTTAATATTCGTCACTTTTAGGAATTAAAACATGCTTATCTCAGCTGCTAATAAATAAAAACGCTTGACATGAAAAAAAACCAAACAAAAAAACATACTGTTTAGAAAGAAATGAGTAGTACAGACACAAAGTATCTAAATTTGAAATCTGAACTATTGTAGAGGATTTTCCTGGACGGTCACACAAGTAGCAAACATAAATGCCCCCCCCCCCCCAAAAAAAAAAAAAAAAGTACCATTTTCCCTTCCTCTCCAGCCCCATAAACTGTGAGACAAATCTTCATATTGTCGTAGAAGACCAAAGTAAACAAAACAGCAATAGAGTTGTAAAATAAATACTCGGAATGATTTTAAGGAATATACATATACTGCAACAATAACAGTAATGATGACCATAACAACAACAGTCAATCTCAAGCCCAGGAGATTTCCCATCAGGGCGCTAACACAAGATACGGACGTGGAACATCATGATAAATCATGATGCCGGCAGACCCACAAAATAAAACATAGACTATACAGAAGGGATAAAACCAACGTTTGACGTCAAAATATTGTCATCCCATGCAACCACATTATTTAGCTTCAGGTAATGGTAGCCTTCTTTGTCGACTAACCACTGTGATCACAAGTTAACTGAGATGTTCACAAAAAGAGAAAGGTTCATTATTCAAAATTAAATAATCTGACTTATGATACAAGATGTTATGACTGAAACAGTCGAAACAGTCACGTCGGCAGGAAATCTAAATCCGTACTCACAAGCCACAATGATCTCCCTAAGAAAGGTTGGCCAAAACTGCAATAGTTTAGACTTTTTTTTTCTGCGCATGAGCTCTTTGATCGTACATATGGCTTGATATTCTATTGATTCTAATACTTAAACATTTACACAACGCACCAAGATGTGCAAATCGACACACTATTGTACCACTGTAGAAAAGAGAAAAAGAAAAATGTAACCATTGCTGGTCACAACTTGTTTTCGAGCTTCAGGAAATGACGATTGGGAATCCCAAAATGGGTTTTGTCCCTTCTGTAGATTTTGTACTCTGTGGGCACTGAACAGATCTCTAACTCCTTGTTGTGCGGAACCCAGAATTGCCAGGTCTGATACAATCAACTTCGTTTGATTAACATTGAGATAGAATGGACATAAATATGTGCCGGCAATTGGTGTGCATTTCCGGATCCCATAGGTTCATACTTCAGATAATCACTAAGTATACTGAGCAAGCAAATAGGAACCTCTTAGTCAGCCACATCAAATTAAAGCTTAATTATTTTAAAAAGGGTGGAGACTAGTGGGAAAGGGTCACTTTTCTTTTTGTTCTGAAACAACATTAATTCTGTGAGTAAAAAAATAATTTGGAAAAGCGTGTGTATGNGAGAACTGAATGAATTTCATGAGCATTATCCAGTAAGCCTGAAGAAAAATTTTCTGACTGACCTGTTTTTTCTGTTGACTAGATCAGGTGTACTTCATACACTAATCTGTGTGCATCATGCCCCGTCTAGCCGCGCTGTGTGATGTATTTATGTTTTAAGCCATGTTTAGGATCCACAGGGGTTTCATCGAGATTTTTGTCCAAAAGCAGCAAAGCCACTTGGCGTCCTCACATATTTTTCGTCTCACTTAGAGGACTAGTCTTGTTAGTGAATAGTGTTGATTTGTTATAGACTGTATTTAGTATTGAGAAACAGCAAGGAAGCGGCGGGGTGGTCTTAATTCAATATTTTGATGGAAGGTCCAAAAATACGATTCCACGAGAAGATGTATGTACGTATGAATTGCCTCTCAGTTCCTTGTCCGAATCTTGAACCACCAATATCTTTGGAGGTACACGTTCTCAACTGTCATACATATCGGTTGGGCATTGTCCATCATCTAAAACTCCTGAAACATATTTAAATCTTGTTGCGTAAATCGCAGATTGTTTTGAAAAATTAAGTTTCGTTCTTGGAACCGACGAATTGCGCCGGGGGTCATGAAGAAAGCGTTGGGAAAACTAAACGAAATTGGGGACACTTCATTCAGGTCAACAAACCGATCGTTAGTTCGAACTAAGTTCATGTTAGGAAGACTGGGATCGGACAAGCCGTTGTCGACGATACCCGTGTCAAAGAATGGATCAGAATTAACGCTGTTGGGATTTCTGAGGGGATTGGAGTTACCGTTATTGAAGTTCCGGAGAGAGACGGGGTTCCGGTTGAGATTACCCTGACCTTGACCAGGGTTACGGGTTGTAGGTCTGTCTGGGGTAGTGAAAGTGACAGCGTTGTTGCCGTTGAATGAATTTATGCCTTGTGAAGCGGTCAGGTCTGGATTAGCATTGAAAGAACCGAGATTCGATCCGAGGGCATTCATGCGGGATTCAAATCTATTCAGGGCGTCAGCGACTGCGTTAGGATTAACATTCGTATTGGAATTAAACAGAGAGTTTGGATTAGATGTTGGGGAAGTTGGGTTCATGTTGATGTTGTTGTTGTTGTTGTTGTTGTTGTTGTTGTTAATAATGTTGTTGTCGTTGTTGTTACCCTGCATGTTGGGCGTAGTGAATGTTATCGGTTGAGTGTTTGATGTGGCAGGCACACTCGTCGGCATATTTGTACTGTCTCCGGCGGTCGTTGGGTGGAATATTGAAGTACTTTGCGTTATTGGACCACTTACACCTGGGCTACTGCCGGCGTTGTTGATGGTGGTGCCCGTGTTGGTGTTGGTGCTGGTGCTGCTGCCACTGCTGCTGGTGGTAAAGCTGCTGCCTTGGGTGGATGCTGTACCGATGGTAATGTCTGCGCGAAGATTGGTCCAACATCTCCAGAATGTAAAAACCACCGAACACCTGGAGGATACAAAACACTATAATAAAACACTGATTGAAAAGAGTAGATAAGCACCACAAAATCAACTTGATGATGAGATAACTACAACAGAATTCCCGCTAAAGATCTGAGTGAACTTGTTTGCTTTTGTTACACTGATGTTTTTGTTCTTGAGGACTTATAACCTCAGTGCGAATCAGCCACAAAATAACAAC
This sequence comes from Ellobium chinense, assembly GCA_033807755.1. Classification (NCBI taxonomy): domain Eukaryota; kingdom Metazoa; phylum Mollusca; class Gastropoda; order Ellobiida; family Ellobiidae; genus Ellobium; species Ellobium chinense. Next base: position 463,083 of record JAWQUT010000478.1, read on the forward strand.
AACAGTTATAATTTAGACTTGTGTCTTGGCCCGACGATGATAACAGACCTGAGATACAGAGATGGCTAAGATGTTTTGATGGGAAGGTGGCTTTTATTCTACATTAGTAATTACTTTTATCTGTGATGTTTCAAACGGAAAAAAAAGAACAACTGCCATGACGATGTCATATCGTGCTGGGAAAAGCGAAAGCACTATTTCTTTAGTTTCAACGCATAGTGTCCATGCCTCATGCGGTCAAGAGTTTATTGTATCTAAGACTGCGGCAGCAGACTACTGTTGGATAGATCTTGTTTTCTCCATAGTTTTAGCTGCAATGGTCGCCTTGCCGGGAGACAGTGTATAGGAGTAAAGAGTAAAACAAGAGAAACACAGCGTGTGCAGGCATATAGGGTTAATGCGATTCTTTAAAAATATTGAAATTAAATATGGTTCTGCCCAGATCCAACCCCCCCAAAAAGCAACTTTTGAAACAGATATAAAGAATTTATTTGAAAAAAAAAATCAACGTTTCGTATCTGAGCACTTTTTCAAGACTTGGATTTGAAATAACAGATATACAAAGAAAAGCAAGCGAATAGCGGTATCAGGGCCAGAAATACAAACAGCAGTAGAACGAAAGGTGCCTTTTAAAATTATCATCGTGAAAACACAATCTATTTTATACTATATACTGTATGTTTTCCTGACATAAATCTCATGCCAATTCGTTAAAGTGGCAAGAAACTAGAGATGACAATAAGAATAACGTTACAGTGTTATTAACAACCTCAGCTTAAACTGTTGTCCCACGTATGCGTCAAGCGGCGCTATCCAGTCAAATTCTACTCTGAACTTCTCCAAATCGCTCACGTGGGTCATGGCTGTGTCGACAGTGGATCGCTGAAATTGATGAATAAAGTAATTAAATTAATTAAATGGCACAGTTATAAAAGAATATTTCATTAATAAACCAGTAAAAGACGATTAATTTCCGTGATGGAATCAATCTCAATTTGATAAACACCGAGGAATATGATTGGATGATATATCTGAAACATTACTTTATGTTGGATAAATTCTCTCTTACTTCGGAGTTTATTAGGGACACTTTGCGTTTCGCAAACGAATCACAATCGAAACAAAACTTAAACCTAGAGTAGCTGTCCCCTTCTGCATCCGCTTAAGACAGATGAATGATTTGGCAGGATGATCAAAAACTAGGGAGAGAAATTATTAAGTATTATGCGGCTCATTTACTAGGTGGTATTGGGAGGGGTGGTGGGGCGGATGGAAAGGAGGAGGGCTGAGGAAAACAAAAGCTTGTTGGTTGTTTTTTTTTGTTTGCAAATTTGGTTGCCCCGTCCCCACCCTTCCTCCAGGTAGCGTTGATATACTCAGCTGAGCTATTGGTAACAACAACAACTACAACAACAACAAAGACAAAGACAACAACAACTGCAACAACAACAACAACAACAACAACAACAACAACAACAACAAGAACAACAACAACAACAAAAACTTCACTTGAAACCAGATGAATGGACAGAGCACAAACTTACTGAACAGTTCACTGTCTGGATAATGTTAGGCGACGAAGATGACGATGACGGTGAAAACGACATCATGCCCAAAGTGTTGTTCGTTTCGTCATACATGTCGCTCACGGCACATAGGAAACCTTTGAAAGGGAAGTCACTCGTGCTCTCCAGAACAACTAAAGGGGATGAACAAATAACAGACAATGTCATCGGCATGTCATAATATTAATATGATCAATATAAAAAAGATAGTTTTTATTTTCAACTCCAGTGGCCGTATGCAGAATCCTTACGTTAGTTAACGCACTGCGGTAACCACAGGAAACTCCTAAAACATAGACTAGTGTTCACCGTAGTTAACGCAATACTTTAATTAACGTATTATGGCTTCTAAGGTTGTAAATCAGACGCCAGTGCCTGCTGGCAGAGCAAACATCACATGTTTTACAGGGTTGTTCTTTCCTGGCAGAACTAAAAGAACGATTAAGGACATTGCCAGTTGACTATGAAAGGAAGCTATGGAGAACTGCACAGACCTGCCACTGAACACCCAGTTCATAGCACATAGCGGTCTATTAAAATGACCAGAGAATGTTGAAGAAGAAGAACTTCATATCACGGTGTAAAGCTTATCACCATCACTGCACTGGAGCTTCTATGCAAAATTGCACACCAAAGTGTTGAATGGTGTACTGATCTTATAAGTGCGGGTGATGATCTCTTGACAACTGTCATCTGCACCAGATTTCACCAATGTCTCTTAGATACCTTCATGCATAATCCTATGTGGGCTTCGCTGGAATTTCTGTCTAGACATAATCTAAATCTGAACTTTCTGTTTAGACATAATCTAAGTCTGGACTTTCTGTCTAGACATAGTCTAAACTTATGTCACTTTACACCAATGTCTAAATCATAGTCTAAATCTGGACGTTCTGTCAAGACATAGTTTAAAGTTACTTCACTTTACATGAGCGTCTAAACCATAGTCTTAATCTGGACTTTTTGTCTAGACATAGTCTAAAGTTACTTCATTTTACATCAGAGTGTCTCGTACGTTCCTCGTAGCTTCACATCGAGCCACAAATTCTAGACACGCCCTCATCGGATCGTGCTTAATGGTATGTCAGAGACATGAATAAAATCTAGCGTCAAAGAACAGGTGCTGTCGTTATTGACAGTTGTCGTAATGACTCTTAAGGAAGACCAATCCAAACAATGCATCACTCAGCATGTTGGTGTGCAGTTTGCCCAGAAAGTCCAATGCACCAATGATGATCTATTGTGCACTATGTTATCTAGCTTAATACCTCTGGTAAAGAGCAATGCTTCCCCTTTATGACCGAAACGGCAGGGAAGGACATGGGCATGTATGTGGCATTTCCTGGTGTTTCGATCATATTGCATGGTATAAGTTATTGTCGTGAAATTCACAAGCTGATTTTGGTTCGTAAACGTGCAACACGATCGTAACACCAGGAAATGCCGTATGCGCCTGCATATTTCTGCCGTAACGGACCGTAAGATACCTCTGAGACCCAATCGGATCAGGACTTTAGACATAGGGCACACTAACCATTTTTATGCATGGGGGTTTTTACTATTTTTTTTTTTTTTTTTTTTCNTTTTTTTTTTTTTTTTTGGAGACAGGGACCCTACCGTTCCCTTCGTCCTTTCACTCCCCTACCCATTCCACAGTTCTCACAACAGGATATAGATAGATAGATAGATAGATAGACAGACAGACAGACAGACAGACAGACAGACAGACAGACAGACAGACAGACAGATAGATAGATAGATAGATAGATAGATAGATAGATAGATAGATAGATAGATAGATATAAACGGGCAAGGGAAGTAACCTAAAGAAGGTTAAAAGCTAAGGGATCTAATATTACTTCCCCGAGAAAAAAAAAGAGCAACCTGCTACTAACAATAAGTAACTCCGAGGAGCCATCGAAAAGAAGCCGGACCTAAGAACAAAATCTGAGTAAGAAAAAAAGAGATCCGAACTTGGGAATAAAAGCCCACTATTGTTTAGCAGAATCTAAAGAATCATTCAGTAGAAGGTTACATATCTGTATCAATGGATTAAATCGCTTCTTATAAAAAAGAGCGATGTTCGCAGTACTATATTTTAGTGTCTACTCGTTATACGTTACAGGATAGGTCATTCCAGTATTCTTCTCCGGGGGAGAAGAACACCCCTTCCCACTCCTCCCAACTATCCCCGAAACAACCAGTCGCTGTTCGATCTTTTCTTAGCTCTATAAATAACCATGACAACAATCAGCATGTCGTCGCGACTGTAGTTTCCGTGTTTCTGACACAACTGATTGTGTCAGAATCCATGATCATCCCATCATCAGGCAAATATTCAGTGTTCTCCCTTTAGCTCTAAAGAAGGTCATGACAGTATCGTGAGCATGATGTCGCGACCATTTCCTCTACTTTCTGACACTGTTGACTTCGACAGAATGCATGGCCGCTCCATACCCTGTCATAATTCTCGACATTCCACACGTCATCCGGAGTCATGCCGCGATCGAGAGAAAGATGTGCGGCGTGACGGAGCTTTGAGATCAATCTCATGTCTGTATAGTAATAATAATAATGCGGTTTAGAAGTCTCATATAATATCTCGTATCCAGGCTTATGCCCTCTCACACGACTTCGCATTGTTACTTTCTAGCAACCTTGATCACTCTAAGACTTCCCAACTCCCTGGAAAGCATGCAATGTAGTTGCCATTCACGCGAGTTGTTACTGGCATTCTGACGGTATCTTCCATTGTCTATAGCCAGATATCTATTTCACAGACAGGTGGACTGAGGAAAATGTGAAAGAAATGCTTTTTCAAAGCACCTTACGATACAACTGTGGCTGGGAATCGAGTCCACGGCCTTTTAATCTTGAGTCCAGCGCCGTAACCACTCTGCAATTCTAAACCTCAATTCACTAGGTTCTAAGGCAGGGATCCCCAACCTAGGGTTAAGCGTGTCAGTGGATTCGCCATGCAAAAGTCAGGGATGCATGAAGAATATATCATCGTATCTCGAGATATACACATTTTAAAAAAAATTTTGACCTCACACTGGGACGTGTGGTCGTTTGAATAATCCTTGCGTTAGTTTGCGCACTGAGGTAATTACGCGAAACACTACTAATGTTGGTGATTTTTTATTTTTTTTTTGTGGGAAGGTAAGAGGGTAGAGGGGGTCCCGTCGTCACTGCAGTGCCCAAGTTTTCGAAAAGATTGTGCGTGAGTAATTTTAAGATCGTGCTATTGAGTATTACTGGTGGCGTTTAGGGGTTTGCAAGCCATGAAAAATTAGACCCCTTTTCTATGCAGTATCGCGTACTAATGCGGACCACGGGATGTTTTACAACAGTGTGTATGTTTGCTTTTAACTATGGTAGCTTAGGGAAGAAACGAACTGCAGAAATCTGAATGGTCAACAAAAATTATGAAGATACGGAAATAAGAAAATGTGATGGGATTTTCGGGGCAAGGTCGAGAGTAAGAATTTAGTCTGAAAGGTGCAGGGGGAGGAGGTGAGGAGGAGAGATAATACAAGATAGCATCAATTTTACTTTCCGAATTTGCAGTAAGGTTTGTATTTTCTATGACTTTTATCATCATCATTATCATCATTGTCATTGCAAAGAGGCAAACTTTTAAAACCCTACTTCCTCTCCTGATCTCCTTTTCTAAAAAAAAACAAAATGTACAGAGAAGCTAGCAATGCTTAAATATATACAGATCAAAACGTTTCGGTCAAAGTCATTATTCACCCCGGACCTTAGGATTAGTGACAATAAGACCATCACTGATCAAATGGATTATATCATTATTATCTTGATCATCCTCCTTTTTCGTAACGCTTTCCCTTCCACCGATTCTTGATCGTCATCCTCCTCATCATCCTAGTCACCCCGATTTATCTTTCACGCCTTCCTGCTTAATTTTATAGTCATTCATACTCTCCATCGTTTCCTCCTGATCATCATAAAGAGCATTATAATTGTGTTTCCCGAACTGTCGTTTCTCTCCACGCCCATGTTATGAGACATGTACATGTATAATAAAACGCTCGTCCAGGTCAACAAATGACAATAAATTAAGGAAAATGCATCCACTTACATGCACTAACTACACTCTCTGCGTACAGACTGCATAATGAATGAGGTGACCCTTAGTAACCAAGTCATTTTAAGCCCACGCCTTCATTATTTACCCCAAGTGAAAACAACGTTTGATTTTGTAAGGATCTGTGTATGACTTGTCATCGACGCGAGAGAAGACATGACTTTGATGGACAGCTTCGTCGTGGGCGAGGTTTGGGGTGTTTCCCTTTGACTTCCTGATCACTGACAGGCTGTGTGGCGGGTTGAAATGAATGACCTCTTTGCGACTTGTCACGATTGGTCACAGCCAAATTTATTTTGCTTTCACAAGATTAAGAAGACACTATGTGTTTTAAAAATGATCAGATCAGCCTTAGTAAATTAAATTAAAAGATTTGGAATTTCCTAAAGAGCAGGGGCGTAGTGTCTATGTAATATATGAATCTAAGATTATCAGCATGTTATCTCTTTGTCTAATACAATTTAATTAAATTCAATCTTTTCTCAGATATTCAAACATCACCCCCATCCTATTTCACTTATGAGCCATTTACAAGCATTGGCAGTACATTTTTTGCCAATGTTTACCAGTTTTCTTTCCCCGTAATCTGAGAGCCTACACACTTTCTCACAGATTCAACGCTCCCATAACTTCGGTGCAATGCACCCAAAGGCAACATAAAGAAACTTTTTTTATAAAGTGACCAATAATCTGAGAATAAAATCTGCTGTTCTGATGGGTGTTATGTTTTTACTTTTCACGCATGCTTCTTTCCGTGCACGACCTCCCGCGTTTTTAAAAAAAAACTTTCTGTCGGCAACGAGAGATTAGTGGTCTAGACCGTATCAGGGTTGCCAGATATAGCTCTTTTGGAGCCAAATACAATTTTTTTTGACTTTTTTAAAGCCACTTACTGCCACAAAAAAAAAAAAAAAAATTGAATATGAATGCTAGATTGTCTCCCCTACCCCCGGCACCAATTTTTAAAAAAATCCTCCTCGCTACGTACCCTGCTAAAGAGAATGCCCTCCGTATCCTGAAATAGTGCATCACCTGCATACTATGATGGCTATTACGTAGGCATGGTGCGTATGAGGTTAACGCGTTTCCGTTTTCCCCACCGGTTCAGTGCGTAATGACGTAATTTAGGATGTCATTAAAATCACGTCGCAAAGACTAGTCTCATTGTTATTAACACTTTCTACGTCAGATAAAAGAAAATAAAGTTTGTGACGTTGTCAGCATACCGACTTAGATGAGCTGTCTAAGATTAATATTCTCACCTTTTCCAGAAATAATTAATATTTCGTGTACGCTATAGATTACAAAATAAAACACTTCAGGTGCATCCCAAACTGCGAGTAAATGACGTCAATATATTTAAAAGCTGATGTTAGAGAATGTTATTAATGAGACAATGCCATGGAATATAATTGTATGACACCCAAAAGACAGCTTCAGCGTCTATGAAATATTTCATGTTATTTTGTCACTCCAGTTTGTTCGTCTTTATACTGTAGCATCACTCTCATCTTTGCCATAAACACACACACACACACACACACACACACACACACACACACACACACACACACAACACACACACACACACACACACACACACACACACACACACACACACACACACAACCAATGTCATCATCTCACCATGACTATTATATACATACACATATAGGATGCTGAAATCGTTGCCCCAACAATGATATTCACTCAGGAGATGTTAGAACTTGACAGAGAGTTAATCATTTAGAACAGCCGACAAAACGAAGATTCTAATGTCCGATCACATTTCGGCAATATAAGGTACCCTGCCCATACAAGGCCCAAATAAGGCCCACCCCGCTTGTACCACAACACTATGACATACAATGAAAAAAAATACTGTCAATTCTAATTACTCAGTGTAAAAATCAAGCCATGCACCAAATTTGGTTTCACAGCTTTACCTCTTTCTGGTTCAAAGCGGGCCGAATATACACTGCAGGGACAATTTTCTGACCAAAATATTTTCAACAGCTTGCTCTGGTACTACCATGGCATAAAGCAGCCTAGAAAACGTGTGTCAAATGTAACACCAAAAGTTAATCTACGAGTTTTTATAGCCATAGTCAAATGAATTTCACATCGCACCTCTTAAAATTGTCATTATACGTAGACCTATAGTGTTCATCATTGTTACACTACTCACCAGTGGTGACTCCTCCCGGTCCAATCACAGAATTGCTCACACTGACTCTGTAAGGAGGTGGGCTTGTCTGTGTTCCATTAATATGACCCGGTATCAGATTCCTACATGAGTACGTTGGGCCTCCTTGTGGAAATCCACTCACCATCCCGAGTATCGCTATAACAGCTATGACAACGAAGTTTGACGAAGCCATTGTCTTTGTTGTGGTTATTTTTTTTTCTAGAATGGATTTCTTGGTTCACTGACCGATAGAAGTTGTGCGCTGTTTGCTAGGATCTTGTCCAGCCTAAATGCTTTTCTTTTCTTTATCTCTTACGCTGTATTGATTTTCTTGCGTTGAAAATCTTTTGTTGTCTTCGAAGATGGGTTTCTTGCTTTGTCACTATGAATCGAAGTCGAAGGACCATGGACACCAAATGAAATGTTATGTTGCTTCAATCAGTTTAATCCACTCTTTTGTGCAACAGACCGAAGCGAGAGATACTTTTCTTGTGTTGTAGATTGTCACCACTGTTAGACCTTAATTTGTTGATATGAGAATTATCACGGGCTTAAATGTATCTTACTTGTCTTGTTTTAAGTAGCCGTCAGTCTGAAAGAGACGAAACAAAATGCAGAATTTATGTGGATAACGGGTTTGATGGCCACAAAAGTTGGACAACTTATAGATGTATGGATAAACAAATGCCAAGATTATTAAATTTGATAATAATGAATAAATTTGTGGTGCCGCGTGACGCCCAGAAAAATCATTTATAACCTTGCCCTGCTTCAGGTGCCGCTGCAAAATATTTGAATTTGCTCTCGAGCTGACAATCACGTTGTAATTAACTAATCTGATTATCTCTGTCATGGCAGGCATATGATGTATCTCCTCCTCCTCTTTCATAACTGCGACTATCAGCACCATGAAATTTGTCAATGTGAAGGAACTAAAATCACCCATTCAAACAGTTAAGAATTTACAGTATTTCACCTCAGTTATTACTATAACTAGGTAAACATTAAGAATATCATCATCAGCATCATTGTCGTCATCATCTGATTAAATTAATTTTTAGTAAAAATAGACTATACCACAAAATTTTCACAACAAGAAAATATTTCGGCTATACAGCTTTCTTCATCATCATCATCATCATCATCATCAGCATCAGCAAAAACAACAACAACAATTACTACTGCTACTACTTTTACCACTACTACTACTACAGCTACTACTACTACTACTACTATTACTACTACTACTACTCCTACTACTACTACTACTGCTACTACTATTACTTCTACTACTGTAACAACAATTAATTGTTACTGAATATTTCTGAAATTATGGTTTGCAGATAAATGTAAGTGATATACTATAATAAAGTTGTCGATCATTCTCAACAATGTCATCACTATCTAGCAAACAAGTAGCCAGAGAAGCAAGCAAGCAAACAGGCAAGGAAACAAGCAAACAAACAGGTATACACAGATAAAAAAGAAAGGCACGCAACCAGATAGAAATACCAATAAGCTATGGACAAAAGAAAACAGATCAAATATCCAACTGATCATTGACTTAATTCTAAAAAAAAATGCTTTCTTACAAAATGATTACAGAATGAAAATATTGTATATAATAATGTGAGAAAAGGAAGATAAATTCTACTCACTTTGTTCTTGTGTTCTCGTTCCTGTAAGTTTTCTGGCGTATTATGTTTCCATTTACGATTCTTCCCCCAACCTACCTAACGTTTCACAAATCTATTGTTCTTGTATGTATGACCCCAAGGCAACTCTTATTTATATCTAAACACGAGGGTCGGGCTTGTCAGACGGTGAGTTGTCCCCCTTCGTAAATCTACTGTGAACCTACGACAGCATAGCTGTCACATTTGTATCATTCATCTTCGGGTCAGAGGCGTGGAAGGCATGTGGGTCAGTGCCTCAGGTTATGGGATCTAAACGAAAGTTAGCAGTGACCAAAAGCATGCACTGACCTGTAACATCTTAGACAGGCGAGTGAAAGATAGTAATTACAAGGAAATGAGGAAACTATAAACTGTGAAGAAAACCTGAAACTAATGTCAAACCGTTTATAAAGGACATTGGTAAATTTAGAATCTGTAACCAAAATCGTGTCAATGAGCTGATTTCCTTGTGAACATATGTGTGGGGGCAGTTCAAATAGAAATTGTTAACTGATTATGTTGGAATATCTAAGCAGATCAAATTTTAATGTTCATGCACATTGTGAATGTGAGTTTTTGTTGTTGTTTTTTTTAAGAGAAAAAAAAACCCTAAGTATCATGGGGTTTNGGATCAAATTTCTTAAGCCAAGGACCTATTTGCAAGCAAAAAAAATGCTTTTGAAACGCTCGCAAAATTTATAGACATTATACTGCAACTTGTAATTGATGGAATGATAACAAACAGATGAAGTGAAGTGTAGATGGTCAATGATAGTAACAGGAACAATGACTCTTCACTTGCAGCCCATTTATAAATGAATACGCACATTATGGAATGCTGGAGTTCATTACAATGTTAAAAACAGTAAAAGTGTTTTAAAAAGTACAAAAAAAGGACATACAAACTCGTATATTCGCAGTTTATAGGCAAAAATGTCCATTGCACATGATACAAATATTGCTATTTTTCAGTTTCCATATACTTTACATAATTATTGAGCTGTTAAAGAGTTCTTTTGGAAGAAACGGAAGAGCCTCAGTGGTGAACTGGCGAAAGGTAGACCTTGTTAGAGTAACTAAATAGTTTATCGAAATGTAATAAAAAATAAAGTAACGGTTGCCATTGCAATAATGTAGAGTGTTGAGTCTATAATAAGTGCTTAGTGATGCGACTGCAATTTCACATTCGTGTTATGTCTATCCTGTTGCTAGTTTTGCACCGTCTAAGCACGTCTCAGCCCCCTGTTGTACCACTGGTGTGATCTAGACCCACTTTCAATAAATTTGTTAAAACTTACGAGTCTTTAAAAGTGTTGGTTAATAAATAATAGGAATCCTAACAACTTCAGGTCCAGTGTCTTTTTGTCTTGAGCACCCATTTTCTTACAGTCAAAGTCAGGGAATTAAAAAGAAAGGAAATGATAAACAAGAGGAATCATTTCATCCTCACAAAGCCTTTTACTGAATCTCAATTTACCACCTTACAACCTATATGTAGACCCTATCCCCTCCCTCGCTTCACCCCTTCTACACCCC
>JAWQUT010000478.1:486801-500606 GCA_033807755.1 Ellobium chinense
GGGGGAAGGGGGGTGCGATCGTATATCTACCTTACTAGATAGTTACCTGTCAGAATATGAGTGATAATTCCCAATAACCAGTGGCCCCAGTTAAAGACCGGTCTGTTCTCTGAGGTGGCGCTGGGTCGAAAGATCCCGAGCATAATCTGCAACGAGTTTTGAGAATTTCAGGAAATTCACAGTCTTTCAGTAAGAGTTGAATAAAAATAGTAATTATTGTCGTTGTTATAGCAATAGAGAAAGTAGTAATGTTGTCGTAACATTTATAGTCATGCCGTATTGGCGATGATGATACTGTAGTGGTTTTTTCCGCGAATACCTAAATTTTGCGAGGAGTTGAAATTTCTCTTTTGCGAGAATCGAATCTTTGCAAGTCCCGCATGATAGTTTTCTCTTGAGCGCCTAAGTAGAAAAAACAATTGCTATTATTGAGAACGTTAAGATAAGAACAGATAGTAAGAAGGAGTACTCCCATTAAGGTTTTCCTTGCAAGTGATCTCCCTTGTACAAATGATTTACCAGTGGTATGCTCTTTGAAAAAGTTTGAACGGAACTTTTTTGGCGAGTCAAATTCAACTCGCAAAATTCATGATGAGATCATAGTGAAACCAAATCAATAAGAAAAAACAACGAAAAAAAAATACTTTCCACCGTAAAGATGAGAATATTATGACTACACTTTCTATACATTCTAACGCTCAAGAAGTTCTTTAAATTGTCATGTATTTTGTCGTTTCAACTGCATGGACACGAATACACACACAAACTGTAGAAAGACGGTGAGGAACTTACTTGAACGATGACGACGAATGTGGTTACTATACCAACAACAGGATGGAGTTTCCTGAAACGTGCGATGCTGACCTAAAAGTAAAAAAAAATCACAACAACTGACATCAATATGATACTGGATTATCTAAAGTTTCAACTCAAGCAAGGATGGACATATCGTCGTATGAAATCAAGATTGGAAAATAAAGACCATTAGTGCAAGAGCATAGGCGTTAAACTAAAAACGTTATCACCAATGTTACGAGGTTTGTCTCAAAAATAACCTTCTCCACCTTGTAAAATCTTGAAATATTAAACTAAATCCATGGGACTTCACACACTAATGAGCACCAACATATACGGAAATTCCCGTTAAAACGTTGTGGCACTGCCTTGAACGGAAGCAAAGTTATAGGGGTTTGTTTATACCATCTGTAATGAGTTTAACCAGCAAAATGGACGTCAACATTTTGAGAAAATCATTCTCCAGATATGACTTCAGAACAGTAATAAAATTTTCGATTCTTTTGGGAAAAAAGCCACCAGAAATTCATCAAGATCTATTAGCTGCTTTAGGAGATTACTCTCCATCTATTCAAACTGTAAGATCATGGGTAAGAGAGATTCATGAGGGGCGAATCAGTGTTGAGGAAGGATCACGACCTGGAAGGCCTGTGACTGCATGTGGAGATGCAAATATCGATATTGTAAAGATAGCCATTAGTAAAGACAAAAGGAAAACATGCAGGGAAATATCAGATGGTTTCTATTTCTTCTGCTTCGGTTCATAGAATTTTGACGGATAAACTTGACAAAAAGAAAATGTTCACTAAATGGGTGCCCCATTTGCTGAATCAAGATGAAAAGGAACAACGAATGACGTGCGCCCGAAGTTTTCTTCGTCGTTATCGTCGTGAGGGTCAGCAGTTTTTAGATCGAATAATAACTGGCGATGAGACCTGGGTCTATTCTTGGGACCCAGAGCTGAAAAGGCAATCTGCTGTGTGGTTGGACGCCGACGGACCTCGCCCAGAGAAAGTTCGTCGCAAACAGGGTGCATTAAAAGTCATGCATTTTATATTTTTTGAAAACAAAGGCATCATCTTATCGTGGCCTGTTCCAGTAGGCACTACTGTCAATGCTACCTACTACAAAATGGTTATTCAAGAAAGTTACGACCTGCTATAAGGAAAACGCGTCCTGGATTGCTTAAAATTGATGTGATTTTTCACCATGACAACGCACTTGTGCACACAGCCAATGTGGTGACAGAACCTCTGCACTCGAATAACTGGGAAATACTGAATCACCCCCGATATTCTCCTGATTTGGCCTCCTGTGACTTTCACCTTTTCCCTAAAATGAAAGAACACCTTCGGGGACAGCGGTTTGAGACGGGGAAGACATTATCTTGGCCACAAAAGCTGCTCTTAGAGTGCTGGACAAAGAGACATATGTCGCCGCCTTTGAAAGCTGGTTGCGTCGGTGGCAGAAGTGCTTGGACAATGTGGTGACTATGTTGAATAGCTAATATAATGAAGGTACATTGTTCCAAATTTGGTGACATTATCTTCATTGGTTTTTGAAATGTGGGGTAGGGAAAGTTATTTTTGAGACAGACCTCGTAGGTGTCGCTGATGAATGTTGAATATTTCAAACAGTATAAGCAGGGCTGACAGACGCATTTAAAACACATTATATAAGCATCGCACAGTAAATACAGGGCCCTCTTCATCGAAACTGTGGGGCTTAATTTAATCTTCCATATCACTATTTTTTTTTTTTNGGGGGGGGGGGCAATCTTTAAGTCTCTCGATTTCCTTCCCCACTCCTTCCTCCATTTTCTGCACGGCCTATTAAAAATGAGATGAATAACTATTGAAATGCCATTGAGGCCCTTCAGTGGTTAAGCTCAAACTATGCACAAAATCAGCGTTCTGATTATCAAAACTGATTAGCCACAAGTCTCACGTTCACCATGATTTCTATCATGACCAGATCCCGACTGCCTCCACTGGCACTACCAGTATTCTACTAACAGCAGAAAAACCAGCATAATCTTGGACACCACATACGAATCTTAAGAAATGGCACATTGTATTAATACAATAGTGTACTTACATCGCTCATCCCTTTAACCTCGAAGAAGATGATGGCGAAAGCGACTAGATTAAAGACCCCTGCAGTCACCATACACATTCGGTGAATCTAATGTATGAGAAGAAAAAGTGAAGAATGACTCACACTTGCAGCAAATTTTAGTTCGTATTGCTAAAGTAACCTACACAACTGTTTAATACAAAAGAAGAACTTTGTCTAATTCTCAGTTCTTTTAATGGTCTACGTTCTTGGGCATCTTTGGAAGCTATATTTAAATGACCATAGGAAGTGTTACAATGTTTAACCTATTACGGATTTCTTCGGCATTTCAGAGTAATAAGCAAGGTACAAATGTTTTTATACATGCCAAAAGGTTTACTACAAGAATTCCCTAGTTCACTGACTGTGAACAAAACCCTGTATGTCATCAATGTCAAAATGTTGAAAGGGTATTTTAGCTGTTCTAGGGGGAGAAGTTCTCCATTTCAGTGACTTTTTGGGAAACAGACGTCATGATTACCAACCGATTGAAAATAACGTAGTCAAATTAAAGACAGAATTATCTTTATGCTGATCCATGTAAGTTTTCACTCTCTTGCTTGATAGAACAGAAAATCAAAAGCATCACAAACAGTAAATATTTACCGTGAACCAAACTTTTCTCCCACACAATGTTTTATGTGGCCATAAAGGCTTGTAAAATCTGGCCACAACAGTACCGATACTTGCACAGAACAACCAGGCAAATACCATCACACAGGCTGTAATAAGAGACATAGTTTTTTTTACATAAAGTTAGACTAATTTTATAAGACGCTGGCTGAGACAAAAGAAATAAAAGCTTTCGAAGTTAAGCTTTACTCCAGCACTGGCAGGAAAATTCTGTGATACAATTAATGTGGTTACGAAATGCAATGTAATCTACATAATAAACTTTATTACAAGATTTTAAAAAAATCTGTGGCTGCTGCTGATGTATCTTAGACTCTGAGTAAATTTCACCTCCAAGTTTCAGTTGCCGAGTCTAACATTCCACTTCTTTATAATTTGCTCCAGGTCCTCTAAGACATGCCCAATTCGCTCAGGATTTTGAGAGTTCACCCAGCTCAGAGAAAATGTAAACGCCCACCGTTAGAATTTTGTCACTTTCGGTGATTATGCAAGAGTGGTTGAATCGTTGGTGCGGACGGCCAAAATCTTTATCTCTGTCGTAGCTTTTAAAAAATTTATTTCTGTGTTCTGCCATACAAGAACCACGCTTTTACTTCCAAGATATGCGAGCAAATCATACAAACTGGACTATCATAAACATACCATGAGTTTTAATGAAGATTCTGTCTGTAAGTAGTGGGGTCACAACCATAAAGGACTGGAAGTCTATCACCTTGGCGGAAATAGCTGGCAGCCCGGAATGTTCTTCTTTTCTACCTGAAATTCCGAGGAAATAATAAACAGATTAAGATGTTCAGAGAAAATTATATTACAGTATCTAGACTACATCATCTAATTAATTGAACAGCAGATATTTTGCAACAGCCAGTGAGGTGATGCTGATGATGGTGATGTAGGAAAAATGTTCCATTGAATTGTCCTAGGTTTGTTCAGTATAGTTTTGTATTTGTGCATGTATACGTGTGTGTATGTGTGCGTGTGTGTGTTGTGTGTGTGTTGTGTGTGTATGTGGTTATGTACATGTGTGTGTGTGTGTGTGTGTGTGTGTGTGTGTGTGTGTGTGTCTGTGTTCTTTGATGAATATATCTGCAGTTGGTATCATGCATCTGTTTGCGACAGAATGGAAAGTAAAGAGTTGAACAACTTGAACACAGACCAGCATACTTTATCATAAGTCTTTTCTGGCAATATCCAAGGACTGTCTCACCTAATGGTTGGTTTAGGGTTCGGGGCAGGGATAAGCATAAGGTTAGAGAAGATAACGTACACTTGGGACAAACCCTAAACAGTATCACTCTCTCTCACGTGCACTTTCTTTCCCAGCCCGGTCTTTAACCTAGAACCAAGCACCAGGTGGAGAGTCCCTGTATATGCCTCTAATCTGATCCGAGAAACAAGCACACAACACTTTTCTTCTGAAAATGCTACACTTGGAAGATACACAATGATGCAGAATTTTATCCTATCACCCAAGAATGCATGGATCATATTTTTTTATTCTCTCCTTTGCTTTCATCCATTACCGTCATGAGCTGTCCCCTGTGCCACCAGCATGTACCAATCTTTATCCAGGTCGTAGATTCGATTTTCTCCGCTTTTGGCTTTTCTGCGCTCAAACTGGCAAAAGACGAGGCCATCTTGGACGCTCATGTATGGATTTCTGAATACAGCACTGTCCTGCAAAGAGATATATCTTAAATAGAACTTTTGGTGTTTGGAGGATGGGGAATGGGCTAGGGGTATAGAGGCGAGGAGGTAATGTGACAAATAATGTGATGGGCAAGTAATATGACAATGACCGTGTCACTGATTTCTTATCTGCCCGGTCAAGTTCACGGTTGGCTATGTTGATTTGTTGTTTAGTGGAGTGACATTCAGTTTGCTTGGCATATTTTTTTTTCGCTTAGTCTGGTTACTGCACCTCAACTGCTTGGTATTCTGAATTAAGAGGTTGACTGATGACTGGATTCTATGTTTTACAGTGCATGTATGTAATGTTTGTGAGTGGTCGGCCATTTCAACTGTTCCGTGGGTGAGTCGGTTGGTTGGTGGGTTGGTTGGTTGGTTGGTTGGCTGGTTGGCTGGTTGGCTGGTTAGTTGCTTGCTTGCTTGGTGGGTTAGTGAGGTTAGAGTATTGATTAACTAGTTGTCACTGTGAGCATGATAAAGCCATCCAGTGCTACTAAAAAACTTCCTTATGCGAGCAGCAGAGCAGATTACTGCTAGAGTGCTTCTTAAGTCAAGCGTACAATAATGTACCTGGGGCTCGTCCTTTGAATCTGAATTTTTCATAAATTTAGAGGGAAGTTAGTGACATGTGAGACAGTTTACACATAGAAACAGCAATATACAAACAGACAATGTATCTGCACTGTCCACACACAACATACCAAGTCCTTTAGCTTGTCATTCTTGAAACGCTGATTAAACGAAACATGAAACTTCGTGTCTTGGCCTTCTTGTAGACATTCCACCACGCTGTCTTCTCCCTATGTGTAAGGTCAGATCAAAGAGGGAAAGTTCTTATTAAGCCTTAAATTGTAATGGAAATGACAGTATAACGCTTTCCAATAATATTTAATTCAATATGGAATGAGGACAGCACTGCCACTTTTTCCTACGTCTTAATTTTCAGAAAGTCGCAGCAAAGGGATTTGATATGAGTTCATGCATACATGAGGTATTGTAAATTATTGTACAATCAACTGCTTTTAAACTTAAGTGCGGGAAAGAAAAAAAAATGCAATATTAAATGGGGGTGCGAGTATGCAATGACTTCTGTAGTTTGAAATGCATCATTCTGATATTGAAGCAAAATATTGTGATTAAGCGAGACTTCCGATTACGCGGAGTTGAGTCTATCATATATAATACCTGTACATGTATTATCATTTTGTTGTCTACATTCTGTCATCCTTTATATATTACATGGTAAGCAGGTGCTGAAATAACCCAAAGGATTTTCCTTGCACCTGTACAGTAGGTATTCGTTCGGTGCATGATTTACATTTCCAGCGTCGCATGGAGGAAAGTTGGCAGAGTAGGGGTAAAGTCAAAGGCCACAATGTCATACAGTGCAAAGTGCTTCGTTTTTGTCTGTCCTTGTGATAAACAAGTGTTGGTAAAAAGTACTAGGGGAAAAAAAACAAAGGAAAAAAAGACGGAAGGAGGGGGGAAAAAAGGACGAAAGCTGTCTTGGTTCTCAGTTATATATAGGTCCGTTTTATGGCAGAGAGTGGCGGAGCAAGGATAGGGTTGCGCACAGGGGCGAAGTAAGATCCAACGCTCCTTCTCCCCACTAATCAAATTACCCCCTTCTTCTTGTCTCCCTTCAAAACCCGTCCAGTGACGATACAACTTTTGCTTTCAGTCTTTTTCTTGCTTTTTCCTGTGTTCTCTCCCATTAACCACCTACTGGCTCATCTCTCTTTCTCCTTTTGCGTTCCTCTCCCGATCCCACTATTTTTGCCATCGCCCTTGAAATTACCTCCCTTTTCCCCTCCCCCACCCCAAAATAAAAAAAAAATCCCCTCCGCCCCTGCTACTGTCTGTAGAAAGGTACGAGCAAATAATACTAAATGATATTAGAGACATAAGAAATATATAGTACAATCAGACATTTTCTTCGAAACATGTTGGTCATAGATAAACATAATAAAAGATTTACCAAAAAGCATGACGGTTTCCTGGTTCTACATATATAATCATTTCATAACAACAAACGGACTATAGTGAGGAAAACCCGTACAAGACCGTACCATTTTCGTGTCGTCAGAGAAGGCCAGAGCCACGTATTGGTCAGACTTTGAGGTCACTTGCTTGGCCTTGACGTCAAAGAGCACGTGATCGCCTCGATCTTCCCACATGACCGTAAAGTCACATGATCCGTCCTTGCATTTGAGGAAACACCCTCTGTCTTTCCCGCACCGTGGATCTTCGGCCAGCGGTATCACCTGGTGACGCCATAAATACTATCAGTGGATTAAAGATTTCTTTATATGTACATATGTATGTGTGTGTGTGTGTGTTTGTGTGTGTGTGTGTGTATGTGTGTGTGTTTGTGTGTGTGTGTATGTGTGTGTGTGTGTGTGTGTGTGTGTGCGTGCAGTGAAAACTAAGACTTCTAGATTAAAAACAACAGTTCTGACAAACACAGACATCTTCACGCAACATAAAACAAAGGACAAACACTATAACCCCCTATCCTCTTACACTGACACTAACTAGGCACAAGTTTTCTATCGTTGCTATCCTTGGCCTTGGCCCTGGAGATTTCTGAACCTTTGACCTCTTCCTGTAACCCACTGCTGGGACTATAAACATGGTTGTCACAGCTTTTTTCGAGAACACAATTGTATTTCGACAACACAAAGACGAGATTCACAGTCATGAGAACACTTAACCCAGGGAGCTTAGGAGTTCCAAAAATCTTGTCAAACTTGGTTTGTCGTGATAGGTTATCAGAGTTACACACTGAAATAGTTTTTTTCCCAAGAGACCTACATCTTCCTTCTTTATCTGTACAGTAAAGTGTACATATCCTATGGAAAAGACTTTACTGTCAATGCAACCTGAAAGGCTTTCCTCTTCATCAGTGACATGAATCATGCTCGTTGTTTTATTTTCTTACACTGATAACTTTCACAATATAAGTGTCATAAATTTCAACTCTTTTTCTATCACTTGTATTCAGCAGATCAGTTTTAAAATGGCTAAACGTTAACAACTTAACTATACCGGTACGTAAAATTTAATTAGTTTCTCTTTAAACTACAATCAGTATAATCATGAAGCAATGACTTGATACTGTATATTCATTATTTTTTATATCATCTATCAAAGTCATTTCTCATTAACGAGGATGGACTTTTTTTTTTAACGACACATATAATATGACCCTAAAACACAAGTGTAAGATCCTTAAGTGTCATTCAAACTTTTTTTTTTCTTTTGTGGTCACTCCTGTGCTCGTTGAAATTAATCTCCAGCATTTTTTTTTTTGATGGCTGTAAATATACGCAGCCACACGACGCAAGTGACGAATCATATTCATACCATATGATAATAATACATCAATGCCAGTGACTGTTTGTCAGCTTAATGAGCCGGAACCGGATGTAGAAATGACTAGGCAAGCGGTGAAACATGGGTAATTATGTCACAGCAATAATCCCACTTTGGGGTCATGTCCCTTGTTTACTACCAGAATTCATGTCTACTGTTTTTCTTATGATTGGTCACTTTTCACGATTTGCCTTGAAATGCCTTAAGCTGTGCTATGAAGGTGTTGACATAACTGTCCGCCTGTCTGAGTGTCTATCCATTTGTCTGGTTGTTTGTTGCTTTCTCTGCTGATGTGCCCAGTGGTAGTTATCTTTCATATTTTGTAACGATTGTTACAATGAAAAATAAAGATCTGAATCTGAATCAATATTCACATTAAGGGTGAAATAGAAGTAGAGTCAGCTAACTCGCAAGAAAGCATGGCTGAAGGTCAGATGAAAGGTCTTCAGTGCAAGTTGAACCAACACTGGTGACTTGATTTCACTATCTAAGAAAGAAATTATAGCCTGCACGTAATAGGTTTCTTGAGTTCAGACTCTTAGTTTGCTTTAGTTTTGTTCGAAACTGGGAGCTGGGTTCCACCATCACTGAACAAAGATGAGCAGTGTTTCATAGAATGTACTCGTTTGTTAGTAAAAAGATATAAAGCCTCAAAATACAATATTATGATCTGCGACTGTGACATCGTTCTTTATTTTAAAAGACCGGCCAACTCACTGTTGCGAGACCACAGTGAACGACAGTGTAACGATCAACCGCCCATGACGTTGAACAGAACAAAATAAGTCTTCGGCATTAAGGCTGCATGTGAAAGTTTACGACGTGGCATCACGAAGATGGGAGAAGGGGCATATCCGAGTTTGTTTTGGAAATTAAACCCGCATGCTGCAATGACAGAATTTATTCTACCTTCAGCTCGCTTCTCTTGAGTGCGGCAATAGAATATTTAACGCATCTCCGTGCCGGGCTCTGAGCGCGGTGGTAGAATTTTGCAGCCCAGTGTCACCTGACCTGCCGGCAGACAACATGTGCAACGGTCATTATCCGTAAGAATGGCAAAGCAGCCAGTGGAAGGCTTGACCCGAGACGCCTCGCACTACGAGTGTAATAGGTCTACATACAATAACATTGACAACTCCGTTGAAGACACGTCGCAGAAATTTCAGATCGGGCGCAACTCATCCTAAAACAAAGCAGGATTTCTTGCCTCTGCTATCGCTATGGTTCACTCATGACGCTGCTGAACTTGGGAGCCCCCTGACCCTGAAACTAATGAGGATTCGTGCAAAGAAAGACCATTGTTGACACCAAACACTCTGACGAATGCGTTACACAAACCTACAGTACTTAATTATTGGGATGAAGATATACAGAGACTGAATAATTTATATTTCGGAATGTTGAAAAAAATTACAATTCAGAAACTGAAGCTGAAATTGGCTCCCTCTGGGAAGGACTTGTGGAAGCGGGGGTTGAGGGGAGGGGGATATAGAATCTTCTGGGGGTAGAGGGGGAGAGGTGAATAGGAAGTGTGATGTGAGAGAATTATTTGTGTGTTAGTTCTTGAAAGTCTGGATGTCAGCCAGATGAGAACGCGGTAGGTGGGTGGAAATGCTGTGCATGAGGGACATAATTATTGTGTGCGTCTTTCAGTGAATTGTATTAATGTAATATCGTACTGTATTGCATGATTTTGGTTTATGGCCTGATAAAAACCTTTGAACGTTTGAAATTTTACTTATTGTTTGAAAGTCTTACCCCACCAGGGCTGTTGGGCCAACGTGGGGGCGGGCTTGTTCCATTCAACCTGTTGATTACTATTGGAGGCGTGGTTCTGAACAGCGGTCCTGGCGTGCTAATTTGCTGTTGCACAGTCGAAGACGATAGAAGTGTCGTGGTGGTAGCCGTGGTCGACGTCGTTGTCGGTGCCGCAGTTGTAATTGATGACGGAGGAGGCGGGGTCGGCCTGTCAATCTCACAAGGCGTGATAAACGGAGTTCGTAAATCATCGGGGTTAACGCTGAGAGGCGGAGCTGTGGGGTCCTGTATGACCACTGAGGCAACTTGGTGCCAGAAGGAATCATATCGCTGGACAAACGTGGACCTGGTTGAGGAAGGGTTAAAATGAACATTTTGAGCTTGACAGTCTGTTGTGCCTTTAATAGACACTAAATACAGAGGAACTTTAACGCACTCCATTGCTTAACACATTCTCATTCAAAAATCCCAACTGTTAAGTTCATTATAAAGACACTTTGCACTCTGGACAACACAAAACAACCGAGGTAACTTGGCCTGAAGGGTGAGTATGTCATCATAGTTCCACCATACACATTAAGCTTAGAAGTATTGTGAGGAAGGATTAATGGTCAGCTAGGCGGAAATGAAACTCCCAAATCAGTAATATTATAACTTCTATGATTCTATTACCACTGAATTCTCAGTATAATGCATAATGATAAATCTACGCAGCGCGTTCCCACGGTCACAAGACTAGGCCAATACATTACCGTAACTTATGCATCATTTTGCACTTTGGCGTGTAATCTTCTATGTCAAATCTAAAGAGAGCTGCAGCAGAGTTGCATGTCTCCCTACCCACGTGACCAAACCGGCTTACACCCTTAGGCGCAAATAGACCTCACACTGTGATCAACTTACATCAGCTGTATATGTCCTTGCGGTGAGGCTGGGGCTGTCCAGTTAAAGAGAAGTGTTGTTCCATTGTAACGGATGTTATGTGTCAAGGCATTGCGACTCTGTGGAAGGTAAAGAAAAAAAACACTAGACCTAAGTGATGCTTTCATGAGAATCAAACAGCAGAAACTCGACCACACTGGGGTTACCAACAGCCAAATATTATTATACGAGATGTCTGCCTTCTGTTTTAGCACATGAATAAGCTACGAGCTTGCATAGAATTTATGTGTTATTATCGTTAGAACACATGTTGGAGTGGTGCAAATTTGAACAGGCAGGCAGGCAGGCAGGCAGGCAGGCAGGCAGGCAGGCAGGCAGGCAGGCAGATAGATAGATAGATAGATAGATAGATAGATAGATAGATAGATAGATAGATAGATAGATAGATAGATATGAAAGTATAGGCATAGATGACTCTCTACAACCTATAGCACTACCAAATAGCTGTTCTATAGCTTTCTTCCTAACCTCCACCTCTCCCCCCTCCCCACAACCCTTCTTGAACTGTTATTGCCTGGGGCAACACTCAGACCCATGGTTCTTATGAAACTCCAGTTGGAAAGAAGGTTGGTTATCGAGGATNNAGACAGGAGGAGGGGGAGAAGATGCAAAGATGCGATGGAAATAGAGTGCATCGTGATCCAATCTGTCATGTCTAGTCTCCATCATTCCTTGGTCACCTAACTACGGGCGAGCCACCAAATCCAAAAGTTCACGATTGGGTCAAATCACATAAAAATGAACCACTGAGCTTTAAAAAAAATAGATGTTTAGAAATGATATTTTTCATAAACTTAGTTGAAAAGATATCTCGTTTCTAAAGTACTGATTATTAAGTTCATTGGAAGGCATATAATTCTTAAAGTTAATGTACGCGTACATATAGAAAATGAATCTCTTGCATTGGGTTAGCTATAGTTCAGCCCGGCTCGTTTAATATCAGTACGCCTAGATAGCGTGGGGAAGAAGATGGGAATGAAGAGAATTGAGATACTTCTATGGTTTATCTTCAATAAATATCTTGTATATCGCTCCTTACATTTATTATTAAAAAGTAGTATTATAGAACTTTACCCGCTCATTTGCACTTTTGAAACAATCACGGCACGTCTCACGAATCACAAAGTAAAAGAAACAAATAGAACCGCGTAATCGCATTCTCCCTTAATCTAAATATGTTCATGCTCCATCAGCTTTGCATTTTAGAAACATCGATTATATTGTGTAAACTCAACCCTATGCCATTTTGAAAGAAGACAACGAATAAGATATGCAGAACGATCCACCTGAAATCAATTTTTGTCGGCTAGCGGCATGTGGGCAGGTCAGACTTTTATGTGCGATAATAGTATCCTTGTATGGATAGTGTGCACTCCGTTTATGGACAATTCGCATTCCATTTATGGACAGTTTACACTCTATTTATGGAAAGTTTACACTTCATTATTTTATGGATGGGTGCACTCCATTTATAGATAGTGTGCACTCCATTTATGGATAGTGTGCACTTCATTTAGGGATAGTCTGCACTCTATTTATGGACGCACCCTCATAATGTACCTGGTCATGAGATGAGGTTCACGTCACCACAGCTTGTCGAGGCTGTGTGTATCATTAATGTACATGTTATGCATGTAAATGGCTTTATAAGCTTTATGCTTTTTATATAATATTATGATTTGTTGTTCTAGTGGTTTGCACTGGGGCTGTAACTTAGATATACCTGTACTAGAATTGCTTAGCTGACGATTTTCATTCATTGAACGCGTATTACACAGATATAGTGTCAATCGATCGGGCCGACCTTAGGCAAACAGACAAACAGTCAGGCAAGCAGACAGACAGACAGACAGACAGACAGAAAGCTTACATCACCACATTCATAACGGGTTCCCATAACAGCGCTGAAAGACCCCACCGCTTCGTTGGGACTCTGTCTCATCCTGGGATCCTCGGGGTCGGCCCGGCGGGCTTGGACGAGGAACCCCATAAATTCAATACTGCACAAACCTCGAAGCATGACTGGAAGATATTTCAATTTAGTTTATTCATTTGAATCCAGGCTATATAGAAACACATGGGTAATCATAAACGTCGTTATGCATAGCGAATACATATGCTGACAAAACAACTTAACTGCATAGACACTTTATGCACTCTATCATTATACAAAAACTTGGAATGATGCAGGCAGGTAATATGATATGGAACTAAATAAGGGGTTAAACCCCGTTTAAATTATTTGTGGTATGAACGAACCGAGGGAGAACTCCACGCTTCAAACTTCTCTGTAATGTTGATGATGATGACGATGATGATAAAATCATTAAGTTTTGCTTTAGTATAAATGTGTCTGTAAAAAGAGTACCTGGCTATTGGGAAGGAAAAGAAATTATTAGAATGTTAGTGACCAGCCTCTGTGCGATGGCAGCATCACTTTATGCTCCCCAAAGAGCCGAAAACATTGTTGAGTGGTGTGGCCTCCTCGAAGGGCAAAA
>JAWQUT010000478.1:504071-531571 GCA_033807755.1 Ellobium chinense
CCAAAAAAAAAATAAATTAAACTGATACATAACAATAACCACAGAAAAAAACATTTTCAGGCATGATTCAAAATATCACGTCTGGAGTTACAGCCTGTGCGTGGTTAGATCCCTCATTCAGCGTAGTTTTGGTTAATCTCATTAATAATTCGGTAAAATTATGCAAGAGCTGGGCAGCCTCTCCATCCTTACCGATGTAACCATAGAATATAGTAAATGGGATAAAACCCCACCTTATCATACATTTTGTTGCAATTCCACCTTTACGTAAGAGTTGTGGGCGTCTAGGTCTCGTATCGTCCAACCAGTACTCATCATCGGCGTATCCAGCGCCCGTATGCATAATCCATACGTTGGTTAAAGTATTGCGTTAACCTCAGTGAACATTACTAATGTTTTGGGAGTTTCTCGTGGTTACCGCAGTACATTAACTAACGTAAGGATTATGCATACGGCCACAGATCCAGAGCACTGCGGGTGTATAATTCTCCAATATTGGACATTAATATGTTCGAAGGAATGGGGTATGAGGGTGAAAATGTTCTTGATTTCATAGCCTTCCGGAGGATTTCAGAGAGAGAGAGAGAGAGAGAGAGAGAGAGAGAGAGAGAGAGAGAGAGAGAGAGAGAGAGAGAGNAGAGAGAGAGAGAGAGAGAAAGAGAGAGAGAGAGAGAGAAAGAGAGAGAAAAAGAGAGAGAGGGATGTGACATTAGAGATACGAAAACTAAGGAAAAGGAAAACATCCCAAAATACGAGAAAGCAAAGAAAGGTGAAGTTAGAGGTGTGCATTGATTGAAAAAAATTTTACTTCTCGAAATTACGTACTGCTGGTAGGGACGACTGTATCTCAGATGACGACGACTACAATAAAGACGATTTTCAATTCACAGATTTCTTACGGACGTTCTGGGAAAGACAGGCGTGAGCATATTATTATTTCCCGATGTTATGCTCATATTCTTTATAGTTTGTACATGCAGTATGATCATGAAACTCTGTCATAACGGTCTGTAACAGATCCCACCTTGACAATAAAAGCTCTCCAATGCATTTGTTCTTTTCGTTCCAGTGTTATCTTATTAGCATTTGTCTACTGTCATCATCTTACTGTTATAGAATGGTAACATCGGTTTCAATGGCTTGAGCGACAGAACGCTTGCTCTACGATCTACAGAGCAACAAGCTTAGCCTGCGTATGTGTTGCTCTATAGAAATTCGTATTCTTTCTAGGACAGAAGTACTTTATGAGGATCCCTTTATCTCATCAGGTGGGAAAGATTTTTAGTACAGCGAACTAAGAGGATCCCGCCTAATCGTAATTCCACTGTTTGGCGTAATGCAACCTGGTACAGAACCGCCCGAATCACATTGTGGGTGAACCATTCTCCATGAGCCAAATGAGGCCATGTTTTGTTTTTCTATATGTTTGATGGGAATCACTCAAAATGATACTGATTTTAAAAGTGTCGTATTTCACAGGACAGGAAGCTTTAAAATATTAATACTGAAAAAATAAGCAACAACAAAACAAAACAGAAAACGTGACTTTTATTCATCTGATAAAGAAAATCTTTTACAATGACGACGATGACAATAAGACGATTTTCAGGTACAGTACATCTGATTTTAAATTCACACAAAGAGGTCAAAATAAATCAAGCATGTATTTTTAAGGTTACAATATTACAAATGAAATACGTTTACGTGTATATAGCGAAATTATTGCAACGATATCTATATCTGTAAAAATGTTGCAAAGTCTAGATTTTCAAAAGTGTAGTGTTTAGAGGTGCATTGCATCTCAAGGCCTGGAAACTTTTTGTAATGGCGAAAACGTTTACTTCTTGAAACGGGAGCGAGTTAGTCTGCCTGATTGGCAAATCTTAACTGTGCGCTTAGAGGTTACAGGCCTGTAAATTGTACTTTCACTATTGGGTCCTACTACTTTTGGCATGCCCTTCTTCCAGTAATAAGGGCTTCAGGGGGGCAAATTTTGATATCATGGGAAACTGTGTTCATTTTACTTTATTTTGCCAGACACTGTTTAGCCCTGGGCTGAAACTGCCAGGTCAAGGGTGTGCTCAGGCGGAAGAGGAGGGGTTTGGCGTTGACCAGTGAAAAATGTAGGCTCTGTTTACAAATAGCAACCAAGCTCAAAATTTCAATGGGCTTGCTAGGGTTGGGTAAGTCTTAAAATTTAGGCCACATAATGAGCTTCAATCTGGTATGGGTCTGGGTGAAAGCTAAAACTTTGGGTTCAG
The DNA here is from genome assembly GCA_033807755.1 of Ellobium chinense. Classification (NCBI taxonomy): domain Eukaryota; kingdom Metazoa; phylum Mollusca; class Gastropoda; order Ellobiida; family Ellobiidae; genus Ellobium; species Ellobium chinense. The sequence goes on from JAWQUT010000478.1 coordinate 506,333, forward strand.
AGGGCAGCTCAAAATGTTAATATAGCCCATAGNAAAGGGTCCAATCCCATTACAGGTCTGTAACCTAGATCTCTACTCATTGATGTGAGGCGGGGCTAACTCGGTAAACTATTGCCTCAAATTTTCTAGAGTGGCGTCCCTTGCCGAGCAAAAAGTTTGTGACACCTATTAGACAAAAGGTTTGTTACACCTATTAGAGGGGCAAATCACTCATTGTGTACAACCCAATCAATCCGCTAATATATAAAATCCCCCTTTTTGGGGGCCCTGCCAGCCAGTGTCAGAGTGTAGAAATGTGTAAAATTACCTGTGATCTAAATAAAGCATCCAATTTTAAAGTTTCAGGTACAATTTGAGCCTTCTAGATAAAAAAAAAAAATGTGTGTAGGCCTATATATTCGCACGCGGTCAAAACCAGCCAAATGAAAATTTNCCGTTAAAAGATCGAGCAAAAGAAGTACTTTAACCTCCATGGAAGAAATTTCCCCAAATCACAGAGGTAATGTAGAATAACAAAATGTTAATAAGGTCAAAAGAAGAAAAAACAATAGGTGTCAAAGACCAAAAGGCGAAGAAAGGAACTCTAGACACCAAACTTCCAACTGACAGCCCCAAAGAGATCGATTTCTATTTTGTGGTTGTTGTATCGATGGAAGTATTGACAACCTGAAGAACCCGGCCTTGGAGCGTGCATCTCCAACATTGGTGTTTGTTGTGGGTAAAACGGTAGTTAAACATTCTGTAACTAGAACTTTAAATTGTAGCCATTGCTATTGCAAAGTACATGAATTCGTCTGTGAGCTAGCATTGTAGACATTTACCAAAAAAAAATTGTATTAGTATAGAAAAGAAACTTGGTGGTGGATCTATGGTATACAAAATGAAAATGACGAGAGAAAAAAGACTTGAATAATAAATATTTTATAAAAAAAAGTTAAATCGTTATCAGATTGTGCGATTAGTTCAGTAGCGAGGGATGCATTATGCACATTCATTATGATGCTTATTCATGAATGGAAATGATGCCGACAATGATGCTGTGGTAGAGATTCTGCTGTTAAATAAATGAGATCAGGAATATTATAACAATAATAATAATAATCATAATCATAATTATTATAATAACAATGCGGTTCATAAGTCTCGTATCCAGGCTCATGTCCACCCATGCAACATCACACTATTAATATCCCAGCAAGCCTGATCCTTCTAGAACTTTCCCAGCTTCCTGGGGAAGCATTTAGTGTCGCTGCCATTTACAGGCACTGATCACTAGCATACCGACATTATCTTTTACTACCTATAACCAGGCACATACTTTTACAGATAGGTGGGCAGAGGCAAATGTGAATGAAATGCTTCCAAAGGCACTAACAACATGAAAGCTGTCTAAAATCGAACCCACGATCTTTTGACCTCTGGATCAAACGTTATAACCATTCAGACACGTTGCTCCAATATAATGTGATGGTGGAATATCAAAGATGAGAGTTGCAGATAATGTAGGGGAAACTTGTACTGATGTCATGAATACCTTATGGTCCATGGAGTATGTGGATGCACTACAAAACAAAAACAAAAAAAATCTTGTTTCTCTATTGTAATTAAGAAGATATAAATATAAGGTGCTCAAAATTATATCTTTTCCTTGCAAACTACTACATTGTTGACCTAAATGTAAAATAAATTTTTTTTTAAAAAATCACATCATAATCTTATCAAATATAAATTCTTCTCAAGGGTTCTGATTTTCTCCTCCTTATTCTCTGCCCCCTCCAAGTCTTTGAATTTGGTAATTTCATCACGTTTGAGAGCCACAAAGACTTTCATAAGGAGAGGTGACATGGCTTCCTCTATAATATTGTCAGAACCAAGAGCATCCAAAGCAGCTGCCAGAGTCGCAGGTGCTGGTGCTGCATCCGAGCTTTGTTCCGAAGGACATGTCATCTTCTTCTCTACTCCGTCAGTTCCAGCCACCAGTGTGGCTAACATTACGAAGTAAGGATTACAAGCTGAACTCGGCATCCGGGTTTCGATCGAGACCTCGCTTCCGGTCACGTGGACGCTCAGGAAGGTTGACGCACTGTCAATGCCCCAGTCTAGTCGTTTTGGTGTCTGAATGCCGCTATAGTTCGCGTAACCATGGTAACAGTTGACGGTGGGACGGAACAAAGCGGTCATGGCGGCACCATGAGAGATCATTCCAGCCAGCCAGTGACGTGCCAGATCTGAAGGAATAAAGAGAAAAAAAAGAGAGAATACTAAATATAAGACGTTAAGAACAAAAAGATTTCTCATACAGTGTTGTGCTGGTGCAAGATTTTGGTGTGTAATTCTATCATGTAGCTCCCCTCCTTTCTTTGTTTACTGACCTAGCATCAGGTGGGCTCTGGTTCCCCTTAAAAGACGTGTACATTCAAACACTACGGCCTTCAAACTCCACGACCATTAAGCCTGTTAGAAATGTATCACAGCATGACTAAAATAATGTTCAGACAACTTTGAGTACTTTCACTGATACGTCAGTAGCTCGTAGTCTATACCAGGCACGAACATTTTACAAAGAGCCTTCCATCTCAAAATAGCATCGAACAATAATCAGCCCAACCTGAGTAGAGCTTGCTGTATTTGCCCCTGGCAGCAAAACAATTCAGTTTTATTTCGCTGCTCTGAAGGAGCAGCTTTCAAAGGACCGTTTTCGTATATCAGACTGAAGTTCGGTGTTTTGAGATGCCATACTGCGTGAAATCTTATTTAAAGAGACATTCTGAATCTGCGATCTGACGGCGAAGAGACTGTGCTCTTCACAGTTGAAATAAATTCGACACTATCTCAAAAGTATAAGTTGCGATCTATAAGGAACTTCACTTTAATCTGCGAGGCAACCACTTTACGATTTGCCAGATACGACTGTGAGAAAACTTTATGTGAGTAACGACTGCAAAATTAACTCGCCACGCTTAGTCAGTTAACCTGGATTAGATCTGGGGGAAGAAACAAGCGAATCAAATTCGCTGACAGCCACTATTAAAGGGTGTGTTACAGGATCAGAACTATACCTGAAAGTTTGTCCTCTTTAGCTGAGTCATAAAAAGCACTCTGGCCTGTTAAGTTGCGGATTGTGAAACGAAACGTGAAGACCGAAGCAACGTCAGCATCGGCTGGACGGGTCATGAATGTGGCGTCGTACCCTTGGGCGTTCATGATACTTCGTACTCCCTGCTTCAGCCGACTGGCCATGTCCACAGACTTGAGGCCTTCTGCAGGGCCTAGAGAGATCTCAAATGCGCCTGGAAAACACAAAATAATACTGTCAAAATCATTGTGATACACAGTATGAAGCCACGACATCACAGAAGCATTGTTTCCAGGATAGCGTCGTTGAAAAAGAGAGTGAGAGAGGGAAAAAGAGAGAGAGAGAGAGAAAGAGAGAGAGAGAGAGGGAGAAAGAGAGAGAGAGAGAGAGAGAGAGAGAGAGGGACAGAGACAGAGACACAGAGACAGAGACACAGAGATACAGAGATGAGTCATTGCCAAATAGGGGAAAAACAGTCACTCATCATACAAAAATATTAACCATAATCATTCTATTACATAGTTACACAAAATGACAATGCTTTTGTATTGAAAAATGGTTCAACTTTTGTACAGGTTACAGATATTACTCTTGACTGACATGTTGTGGAAGAAATTTGCATTTGAATGTGTAAATACGCTGTAAAATTCTCTCCTGAAATCTATCACAAATGAGGGTATACCATTTAGAATTCCACTGTACCGTTAAAATGCCCAATGCAAACGAATATAATACATTCATGCGTAAAGGAAAGGAGTGAGAATATTGTGTAACAAATTTTACTGCTGCTTTTTTTTTTTTTATAGAGATATTTTTAATGCTCTTAGTTTTATTTAACTAGTGTGACAGATTTCATGTCAAAAATCACACAAATTTTAAGAGTTGAACTACGCAGCTGGGATACGTTGGATTTGTTTCAAAAGTTGTGAAAAAGAACGAAAACATTTCTTCACGTCGGTCGTGACCTAGTATTTCATGTTTTACATCAACAGTTACCTAAGTTTAAGCAATCGCTGCGAAAAATTCTAGTTTCCTGTCCATTTTTTGTACACTTAGTTAAGTTTTTACGTCAGTTTTGTGTTTTAAAAATACATAAAATGCGAATGCATAAGATTTAATAATACTTAATGTAAAGATAATGTACGATACCAATTTTGGTGGAGAATTCCAGTACGGTTATGAAAAAAAAAGGGTTTTTTCCAAATAATATACCTTTTAGACAAGGGCAGTAACTCTTTAAAACGAGTGACATATGGTTTCAAACTCTGTTTCTGGGCAATTTGTGCTCTGTTCTACAACTTTGCTTCTTCGTACAGTATTGAATTCAGTACCTAATAAGATTTATTGCTGTGGAATTCATCCGATGATGTAGTATTAGTATGTTTAAACAAGGGCAATAACTCTGCAGAGCATTGTGCGGTATTAATAGTATTTCATTTCTAGCTAGTCTGTGACCTGTTCTACAACTTTGCTTCTTTGAGACATATACAATTTTAAGTAGATAAGGAGTTCTGGGGAAGTACAGAAACACCATAATGCGCAAGAATGTGATACTGTGATAGATTTTCACTATCCTCATTTGGCAATGACTCAGATAGAAAGCCAGAAATGCAGTTTAAAAAGTTTCTATACTGTGTTAAGGGCTCTACATTCGGTTACAAATTCAGTCTTAACGCAACGGTCATCACAAGTTAGACCTAGTGTGGAACCATGGGAGAGACGAAAATATGCTTTAGAAATAGACTATGAGCCTTATTTTTAGTTTTTCATTCCAAAATCTTCATCAACACCCACTGTAAACTATTTCAACATCATCATTTTTGTTTTTGGTCATCATCGTCACCATCATCATCATCATCATCATCATCATTGTCCTCACCTCGTCCTTCTCTCCTACTCCACGAGTCCACATCTATTCCCGTCCGCTGCAGCACATCACAAGTATCGAACATGAGCTCCTCTATGCCAATTGTGTTGTATGGACTTGTTCTGTTCCTGTCATCCGACCCTGGTCAGGTCAAAGCAAGATCAACTATATACTATTATGCAGTGCTGGCGCAGTGATAGTGATATCACTTGTATAGTAGAATCATAATATAAGGTCAACTGCCGCTAGCAGGCAGGTAAAGCTGCCGTCTGTCTGCACTCAGCAAGAAAAAAAAGCAAAACAACAAACTGACGAGTTGATATTAATTGATAATAATAAGGGGGATGGCGGGATTACATTTCAGAACCATGTGAATAATTCATTTCCAGCTCGTTGGTTTAGTAACTGACACAGACCTCTTTTTTAAGACAAAAAAACACTGTTTGATTTAGGAAATCAGGGGAGCTCTAACATCGCAGGCAGCGACTTTGTCGTCCCGGGAAACTCATGCATCATACAATCCTCCGGGACATTACACGGAAATCGACAAAGTGAAAATCAGTGGCTGGCTGGATATGTTTGTGAGTGGGGTTATGGGTATAGAATTCTACTCTCATCGAGTACGTGTCTTAAATTTTCAAGGCATTCTAAAATGGGGGGGAAGGAAACGTAAGGCATTGAGCCGTAGGGATTTAGACAAGCCCTTTTGTGCTTGAACCGATGGATGAATGTTATCAATCACACGACGTCATGAGCGGAATCAGCAAAAAAAAAAAAAAGGCCAAACCTTATTTTCATTGGCTGACAGGAATGGCAAGGGGTATTCATTACTTGCCAGTTGCCAGTCGAGTGCATGACACTACAACCCAGATTTGCCAAAATGGCTTTACCTTGCCAAATTCCCCGATAAGTCTAACCCAGGATAATTTTGTTATAAGAAGATCAATAGAGATAAATACCTCTATTAAGGTACACAGTATACTGTGGCAAAGACTGTCCTCTGGACAGATTGTTAAGAATGGGTTACACATCGGCGAAACCTGCGCAGATAAACTGATCCTTTCCTAACGCTGTCAAAAGAAAATATGAGTAATTATTTCCATCGAGAAACTCAAAACACATACGAGAACATTGTTGACAGTGATTAAACTCACCTAGAAACTGCCGGTACTCTGTTCCAGCTTTAAAGGTGGTAAACTGGCATCCAAATGACGAGGTCATGGTGTATCCTATCATTTCAAGTTTCTTAAGTTGCCGGTCGACCTGAGGATAGGGGGTGATATTTCGAATGAATGAACATTTATTCAGAATATTATTTCGTAAATATTTAGACAGCTGTTTTGAACTTTTCGACCTAGATTAGTAGCGCTGAGAATGTTTTGAACAAACTCAGTGTTGCCCAAGATAGGATAAGGTAGGTAGTTACTGTTGAAACTGCATCTCAAAAATATCTTGACAATCACTGATTTTAGAAATTAAGAGTTTTATGAGTTATCAAATTGGGTACAGGCAGTGAAGAAAATGCGAGTGGGTTTCGAGTGAAGCCGGCAAGGGCAAGTGGTCTACCTACATACCTATAACAAAATTAATGGTTAACTCGTTAAAAGCCTTCACCCCTCCCTCCCTCCCTTTCTTTCTTTCTTTCTTTCTTTCTTTCTTTCTTTCTTTCTTTCTTTTCTTTCTTTCTTTCTTTCTTTCTTTCTTTCTTTCTTTCCTTCTTTCTTTCTTTTCTCTCTCTCTTCCTCTCTCTCTCTCTCTCTTTGTTTCCCCCTCTCAGTGTACTTTGACATATTATTTTCTTTGTCCATTAAAATGGATCACTGTAAACCGCAGCACAGTCTGGTGTTTGCACAGCGTAGCTTTCGTGAACCTGGTCAAGGACCCTTAGATGACATAAGCTCATAAATTTAAGATAGCACCAGTGTGTTATTATGTATCCCTATATAAAAACAAAACGTTGCAAGCACATGATTCTATTTCAAAGTACTAGGAAGCAGCTCGGAAAACGCGACCAGGTTCAACAAACTAATATCCACTCTGTTGAGCAAATAGACATGTACGTTGTGAAGTGTAGTGAAGATATCTCTTTGCATCCAGGTCTATTATAGTACAAGCGTCCGTTTTACTCGTTCAAAAATCCCTTGACTCACGATTTAGACCAAAGCACGAACACTGTGATCCTCTTCGTGTCCGTCTTCTATTCTTTTCTGTTAATTTTTTTTTCATTCTCATTTCCTCATATCCGTCCTATATCAGGGCCTCTTCTCATATCCGTCCTATATCGGGGCCTCTTCTCACATCCGTCCTATATCAGGGCCTCTTCATTTTATATTTATCTTATCGTCACCTTCCTTTGTTTAGTCCACTACGATGGTATGCCTGAGAAGGTAGTCTCATCAGACGTCATGTGCTTTTTTTCTTTTTCAATAGTTAAATCAACTGCATTTATACCCCTCATGCTGTAACTATATATAAACTGTCATCATTAATTAGGAAGTATCCGGACCAGCAGACGCCAGACAGTCACAATGAAGGTGGTGGTAATTCTTTATAGTATGACCAAATCTTCTAATTTTTTTTTTTAATCATTATAAAAAATGTGGAGGTGACAATGATGATGATGACGACGATAATGATGAAAATTCGATAGTACTCTGGGTATGTATGGGATACTGACGGTGTGCCTGTTGTGCGTGAATGGTCATAATTAAAGGAAATACTGGATACTTGCTATTGACATTCAATATATTACTCAAACCCATGTCCCCTCCGAGATAATCTAGTAATATCATTTCTGCTTCCTCTTCTTATAGACAGTGAACCAGGGTTAGGCAAGTTCACCACAAGCGTCAATTCAGATCAAGTTCAGTTCACTGTGGGGAAAAAAGCCTGAACATCGTTTACTTCAATTCCATGAAAAATAAGTAGTTTTCATTTCAGATCAGTTCCTCCTGGATTATGAAATCGGTGTTTGGTTCTGGTTCTCGAGGTATAATTATGTGAACCGAACTGAAATTTAGGGAGAAAATGAAAGTTTAGATATAGAACCCAAAAACAGCCACAGTTCAGATCCAGATCAGTTCATCCAAAACAGGTATTAATCTTAGATCAAGTTCACATGAACGGGACTTTAGTTCACAAATTGCGTTCATATGATCTCAGTTCTGCCCAACCCTGCAGTGAACGCACCTGAAATCTGACTGTTGTCGGCTCCGGTTGACCGTCTTCCTGCAGAATGTGCCCAAGCAGTTGCCCGACTCTCCTCTGTGGACGAGATACCCAGGCAAGTTCCACAAGTGTGTCCATCATGGGAACCCACAGCCCGTTGTCAAAACCGGTGCCCATGATCTCGGGAACGCTAAGGGGCAGGTCACACGCATGGCCAATGGCATGGAGACCTTAGGATGTCAAGAGAGTGTCATTCAGCAAAGACTATATGGAAAAGATGTCATTTCAAACAGAAGTCCAAGTTGACAACAGAGTACTTCACCTCCACTTCAAGAAGAGATCCGATTCAATTGAGATAAAATTTATCAGACCAAGGTTTGGGGCGGGGGTANTTATGAAATAGATAGACCATGAATGCTAAGATGAAATCAAGATGGATTATCATCTGATCAGATCAATGTAAATTCAGACCTTCAAAATAGTCTAGTAAAAACAAAAATATTGATCACAAGGCATTCTTGTCTTTGATATCAATAAAAATCAGGCTGAAACAGATCTCATTTTGCAGAGTCAAGTCAGATTAGACTTCGGGTCAGGTGGATCAGATCAAGTTAAAATTCGAAAGATATAATGCACAGTCAGCAAAGGCATCTGGCACGTGAGAAATGCGGGACCCCTTTTCCACGTCACAACATGATCATGCTTGGGGCAAACTTTATCATAGCAGCAGGCTCACTAAATAGGAAATGCGATCCTTTTCACTCTCCTCTCCTCTCCTCTCCTCTCTCTCTCTTTCTCTCTCTCTCTCTCTCTCTCTCTCTCTCTCTCTCTCTCTCTTTCTCTTTCTCGCTCCCTTTATCCTCTCCCCTCATTTTCTTGTTCTCCAGCGCAGGACCCCCTTCAAGCATTGGGCCTTGGGCACGTGCTCAAGCAAGGTTAAATAAAATCAGTCAGATTAAATCAGCCTGTGTCAGATTCGTTGGGCTCATATGCATGTTTCCAGGTTGTGTGCAAAAAAAAAAAAAATCTGCTTTTGAAACACTAGAAAGCTTCTGAATAGCCTCCCATGTTTTCGCCAGTGAAAGTGAAATGCTGAATCTTATTTGTTTGAATAAGAATTTCACGGCGCGTCAGCATGATTACAGGCTTCTGTATTGCTGAGTCATAGGTTATCACACTTTCTGAGTTTACCAAAAAAAAAAAAAAAAAACTTGNAAAAAAAAAAAAAAATCGAACACTTCCACGCACTGCATAATATCACATGCAAAATAACATGCATTCTTCAAAAGCTCTCCCTCGTCCACCTCTTCCCCTACCCCCACCCTCCCCTCCCCGAGAAAACTTTTTTTTTCCTCAAGTCTGACACCTTGTGGGTTTGTTGATGAAATACAGATAAACAAGTTTGACAAGATTGGTAGGAAGGAAGGAAGGAAGGAAGGATAGAACCGAAGAACCAACAGAGCCACAAAACACACATGAAAGAATTTCTGTTATTGAAAAAAAAAGAGGGGGAAGGGGATTGCAATGGAACTATGATTATAATCTTTAAACTTTCGGAGCAAGCATTTGATGGTATATGTTAACCAGAGTGCTTTTATAAAGAACAAGACATTTCGGCACAATCATAGGCAGATTGCCTATCTCAGACCCTGATAATTTGCAAACTGGATCTTTTTTTTTTGCTTGCTATAAATCAATACATCCATCAAATGTCACAGACAAAATAAGTCATAAAGTCACTGGTTTAAAAAACATCATCACAGCTTGATATTGGCATTCTATACAGGTTTTATCCTCTCCTGAAACACTCTAATTCAGTGTGAAAAGATTAAGGACTTTCAAGATAAATATCTTTCAAGCCAATTAAGATTCTGACCAAACATGATATGCTTTTATAAGCAGGTTTGAAAATAAAGACCCGAAACAAATAAAGAAATTAGCAATGTTAAGTTATCATGTCCTTAAAAACTATAAAAATGTTATGTAGATTTAAAGAAAAGCACCTCTTCTGGCCAGAGAGAGTGTTGGTGTATTTTGTTAGGGTAGTTTGTTACCTAGATTAAAGTATGACATTTAAATATTATGGTGAGATTATTATGAACTTGCTGCAGGTGTGTTTTATTGTATGAATACTCGTTTATGTAAGCAAGGTAGATGGCTGGATGGGTGGATGGGTGGATGGATGAATGGATGGATAAATGGATGGATAAATGGATGGATGGATGGATGGATGGACGGACGGACGGACGGACGGACGGACGGACGGTCGGACGGATGGACGGACGGATGGATGGATGGATGGATGGATGGATGGATGGATGGATGGATGGATGGATGGGTGTATATACGTCTGTAAATATTATAGGAGTAGGCCTACATTAATGTGGAAGAAAGTAACTATGGGGATTATATGTGAGAAGAAGCGAGGATGATGACGCACGAAAGACACAGTGACTTGCATGAGAGATCATGAGAGAGTGGCGAGAAAGAAAGTGACCATCTGTTCTAGCACATAGTATGGTTCTTTCTTTCTTTCTTTCTTTCTTTCTTTCTTTCTTTCTTTCTTTCTTTCTTTCTGCGTTATTCTTCCATTTCTTTCGTTCTTTCTGACCCTTTTCTCACTTCCTTGCCTTTGTCTTCACTTTCTTTGATTTGATACAGATTTTGTATTGGAGTTGTGTTATCGGCCCAGAGCCCAATAAAGACTTTGAATCTTGGAACTTAAATGAGCTGTGATGATTTGAAAATGTTGAATGATAGGATGCTAAGCAGGCAGTTATGGCAAACAATGATTGTATTGACAGAGTTCCACTTCACATAACAAATCTATACTCACATAGTATCTGTTCATAGCACTTCTTTTCAACAACTTTGCGAGCAACATCTCTCGGAATGACCTTCCCTCTAGGAAGTCCGCTAATGTCCATACAGACAATCTGTAGCAGGTCAAAGTCCTCCACTGTCCACTGGTGCGCTGACTGTCGGCTCATCTTGGATAGTTATTGTGTTCAACTTTCGTTTATGTTTTGGTTTCTTCACGCTGCAAGCCAAGTGTGTCGTTCCTCTTCTGTTCTGCGTGCCAAATTATACACGCTTGTCTGAGTCTTGCGGAACAGTTTGTTGTCCTAGTGGAACGCCACGCTGTGAAAATTGCATAGACTGACTTAGATGAGGGATTTAAGTCACGACTGAAGCACTTTTATGAACCTTTTTAACAGGAAACACTCAGAACACAGACTGACACTTTGTCTTACAAACTTTTCACATGCACTCGTTCGCATCGCCAGACCACAGGTCTACCCCTATGAAAGAAAGATGAAACTCTGCTAAAAACAATAATGGGGATTTCAGAGCTGAGCCCTGGAGAGCACGATAAGGCTTTCTATATAAAGTTCTCGAGAAAACGTACTTTGGTCTCAATAATACCCCATGTCATGCTGGTTCAGCTCTCCTCAGCAGGCATGGTGCAGTACTGTAGCTTTAAGCTCAGGTAAATGCGCTCCTGAATCTATCTATGGAAAGCAGAATTCAAATGTAGGACAGGCTTGGAAGGAACGCCATGCTAAACCATGAGCATAATGAAAAAAATGTTCAAAGTGTATTTATTTGACTGGCTTTCTAGGATTTGAAGACTTACAGAACATTGCAAATGTGTTCAATAAAATGATTATTAGGCAGACAAAGGCGCCAGGCTGTAAATGTATACAATGAATTACAGCTCATTTTTTATTGATAGAAGGCAATTCCACCAGAGTGTCACGTCAGTTACATTAATTTCTGAAAAGTTTTGACTTTACAGCAAACCGGTTTCGGTTTATATTAAAAGAATATAGTAACCTCTGTTAGAAATAAGCGTGATTAATTGTTGTGAAATCACAGGTTTTCAGAAATGTTGCTTAACTGACGTGGCTTTGTGCTGGAATTGCCTTATATGAAGATCTAATTAATGAAATATTTTCCATCCTACTGTAGTTTTTTTTTTAGATGCTGTTTCAGTTTTATGTCATGGGAATTTAAACAACTGAACTGCGTTAGGTTATCGAATTTGCCATGCATGTAACACGGCGGGTTCTCGAGAAGTTGTGATTGACCGTAAAGCAAATCAAACTTTGCAAAATTCCTTTATTGAAGATATTGCACACGGAAGGATAGTTCACCATTTCAACAGTCACATCATTCACTTTTAGAATCTTCGGATCGTTATTGTTGGAAGGCAAGCCCTCCCTAAAACCCTCGAAACAGATGGATTTGCTTTGATACCAGACATTTTTCTATCAAGTTTCTTTACCATACCATTTAGAGGTACAATAGATTAGCGATCTGCTAAGTTTCTGTGCAGTATAAAACGTTTTATCGTGAAATCTGGAGAAGTAACGCCCCGATGTTAACCTTGACATTTAATTCAAATTAGTGAAGTGTTGTCCCATCATGCTTCTCCCCTTTCCTTTTATACCCGAACTGGTCTTTAATGATCAAACGTTTACATAATAACTAACAGATTACTGTTCTTCTCTTGGAGATAAACCTTCTCCTGTAAACTCTGAAATTATGAACTATTTTTGCCTTGGCTCGTTTGTAGTTTGCCCTAGAATCTAGTAAATTTCAAAAGCACTTTGCACGATCACATCCAGCGTAAACTGGATCTATTTTAACACATAAGGTAATATTGGAGATGATATCAAAAATGACCGAGGAGTAATCACATATCACAAAACCAAATATAGAGAGCCTACACTGTAAGTATAAACAAGACCCTCCGCACACAAACATAAAAAAAAAAATGCTCTGCTCTTCCACTATCTCAAGCGAACAACCAAGACCAATTACTTCAGTCCGAGACGAAATCTGAAACTCTTTTGCCTCGCGGCTTCCACGCTGCAAGTCACCCACAGCCGGTTTAACGATTTTCTCAGGGTAGACTTCAGAATAATGTCGATAAAGCAAGGCCTATACTAGTCTAGCTCGATGTAAAGTATAACACTCTCTTAATTGGGTCCTGCCACCATATCAAATTGTCTCTACAAATGCCACGCAGGCCGGTTAAGGTCAACCGTGCTGTGAGGCACAAATTGGTTAACAGTTTGGAGACACAGTCATTACTCTATTGCAAAAATACGTCTTTTTCACACGAGGCTGTGTGAGTCCTAGAATATCAGTCTGTAAACACAATCACAAGATTTTTGTGCACAGATTCAAGATTGGTTTATTTGCAGACCTCTTCCTGGCCATTGCAGCACAATACATCGCTATAAATCATAAAGAATATATAAACAGAAATCAAAATACTATATACATGCTCTGCTGCACCAAGCCCTCAGCCTCTCTGATCTATTTTCGCTTGATTTCAGTCATTATTCTAGTGCAAAAACACCTCTTTGTCCCCCTCCACCCTCTCCCCTACAAAACGTTTTCTTAGTACAATGTCCTTGTGTTGGCGGTAAAAAAAAAAGAACTACGACTGACCCTGTAAAATGACTCCAAGCTGTGTTCAACTATTATGGTCCAGCGTTCAGTGACATTAAAAAATTTATCTCATGCGTGAACAGTCGCTGCCGCCGTTGTTGTTGTAGACTTTAATGACCAACGGGGACAGAGTGTTAGGGACATAGGGCAATATAAATAGATACGTATTTTTTCTTGGATGGGTAAGAAGGAACAAGAAGTACAGTCCTTGGTCAGCCCAGTGTACTTAAGCTTTTGTCAGCATTGAGAACAGCAGTGGGCAACAAAAAATCAACAGCATGTTGCTTCGGTAATTCCGTTCATAATCTTATATGCGTGTTCAGTGGGAAGGGAAGAACTCGCTGATTTTAACTTTACAGCTAACTACCGCCATTGCAAGTACGTAGCACCAAAACAGATAGAATACAGCATCCGTTAGGTTTGAAGTAACTGTAACGTCAGCCTAGCCTACCCGCCAGTATTCCTTGTACTGTATCTATAATCTGCAATCTGCGAAAGTGAAGAAACTATTTTAAAAAGTTGTAAGTTATTGTATGTATTACACGTTTTATGAATGGCATTTGCAGCAGTTCACCACTTATTCCAATTACTGTGAAATCGATTCTTACCGTAGTTAAAGTCTTGTCTTACCTCCTGATTCCAAACTTTGGTTGCAGAGTTTGAGAGTACCGCTAGATACTTCAAGACAGGCTGCTTTTTAACGAGTGAGCTTGACTAGCCTCCACAGAACTATATGGCGAAATAATGTAAAAAGCGTGAAGAGAAACTAAGAGACAGTATGATACAGGACGACTCTGGGTAACTCTCCCCTCCTTTCCTTTCCAAATCGCTTCGCAATGCAAGGCTCACTGACAAAGCATCACTCTTTGCGAATCATTGATTCCCCATAACCTTGATCTGCCAGTGAAGCGAGGATCTTGTCCTCTGTGAGGAGGCGAAGGAAAGACATTGAGAAGAGCAGGAGAAGCAGTAAAAACTTTTCCAGAAAAGTAGATCTAATGTAATTCAGCAAAAGGGTAACAGGAAGACAGAGTAGACTACAGTTTATTGGGCAACTTAGTAAATGAAAACGACGGAAGAGAGAATGACACCCCACAAGTTTTCATTTCTATTCGATTCAGTGATGACGTTACTATGGATGCTTGTGATACTGCTAACAATATTTCAGGCTGTGCCGAGGAAACGATAGTCCCGTATGTATGTTGCAGGGGTAACTAATGTTGTGGTGAGAATTCTTTTATTAAAAAGGGAATCAGCCCAACATAGTTTTTAGAGTCAGTGAAGTGATGAGGTAACAGATTTTGTTACAGAAACCCACTATCATGGTCCAAAGGCAGGGTTGAGGTACTGCGTGTACTCCCACCAGCAAGCCCGGCCCAGTTACGTTTACTGTTCTAGTTTTCGCGAATGTTTTTGTCGCAGGTGAGACATACGTACGGTTACACATCCGCAAAGAAATGTAGGTCAGTTGGTCAGGATTTACTGTCCAGTATGTGCCTGCCAGGAGCTGAGTGAAAACAGCTGTAGCATGTCCCAGTCTGTTTGTTGCTTTCTTGATCAATAAAGATGAAACTTCAGCGGCAATATTTGAAGACAGGGGTTGCGAAGAGATAATTCCGTGGACACGAGCAAACCCTTTTTGTCCTTAAATATCCTGAAGTCCCAACTGGGTTTTCACTGGGGACAGGGAAAGAGGGAGCGCTTTAGGGGTGGGGTGGGGGGAGGGAGAGAAGGTTTAATAAGGCTTAGCACACAGCTTTATTTTTCATGCCCAATTCAAAGTCATGTTTTATTTTTAAGCTTAGTTGTTCACTGGTCTATGGGAATGACCAAAGACAACTAGGAGTGATCTGCACAACGTCGGCAGCTAGTAATACAAATATTTACACGTGTGTGACCTTATGATAATTTAGACAATACAATTGATCAGCATCCGTCATTTGGTATCCAAATACACGGCCTTCATCTAGGTCACAGGATGCATGCAGCTCAAACTATAGAAGAAATGAAAATCAGCGTACTTCAGGGAGTCGCAGCAATGATGCAATCTCTTGTTGAGATACAGACAGGAGTCTGAAATTTGTGGCCATAACATAAATTTTCGTTACAACATTAATTTATTCTATGTTCGGTTACAATGTAAATTTTAATGACTATAATTAACAAGAAAAAAATGCATGGTGTTGTGTCATGTGACGTGGAAACATCTGACAGATGAACATCCAATGCTCAGTGTTCTTCTTCAGCTAGAGCCACGCGTGGCTCCTGTACCATGACAATCTTTTACAGTCTTGTCAAATAAAGGGTGTTTTCAAGAGCTCTGAGTTTCTCGTCTTTGTCCCCTGCTGTGTCCATTTCTTTGAATTTGGCACTTTCGTCGCGTTTGAGAGACACAAAAGTTTTCATGAGAAGAGGTGACATGGCGTCCTCTAGAGTAGTGTCAGAAGTGAGCGCATCCAAGGCTGCTCCCAGAGATTCTGGCACCGGCGTGGCATCTTTGCTCATTTTCCTGTGGCAGATCATCTTCTTCTCTATTCCGTCTATTCCCGCGGCCAGCGTGGCTAGCATCACGAAGTACGGATTACAAGCCGAGCTTGGCATCCGGGTCTCTATCCACACTTCATTTCCGGTCACGTTCAAGCTCAGGAAGCTTGACGCGCCATCTATGGCCCAGTCAAGTCGTTGAGGTATCTGAATGCCTTCGTCTTTGGGGGAGCGACGGTAGCAGTTGACAGTGGGACGGCACAGAGCTGTGATACCGGCGCCATGAATGATCATGCCAGTCAGCCAGTGACGAGCCAGATCTGCCATAATGAAAAGAAAAAAAAAAACAACGTTGCTCGGAGGATCACGTAAATATTAAATCTGGCTAATCCGATCTGGTTCGGTGATTGCTAATTTAACGGGCTAATGATGTGTTTTTGTCGCCACCACTGATATTCACGTAAATGTCGATAGTGTGACAATTCTCTTTCATTCTTGACAGCTCAACTCGCTGTATGGACTCGAAATTGGCAGATTTTTTTTTTTTTTTAAGTTAACATGATATGTCTGCTTTTTTGAAAGGGGTTGCTTATTTCAACACGCCCATTTTTACTGTTAAACCCATATATTTCTATGGTTAAACCAGCCAAGTAGGCTACCAGGCACGATGGGCCACGTGATGTCGGGTCACCCGCCCGTAACAACGTCAAGCAACAGTTTTTGGCCTCTGTTACAAGAAAACAAACCAGCAAAGCTGCTTCGTAAGTAGTTTTTAATTCTGATGTATCTCACTGCCAAATCTGTTAGCAACAAGTCATAAAATGCATTAGTAGAAAAGTCCACACAATTATCCCTCTGTAAAGGCTCTCTCTAGGATAAGTGTCCACACAAAAATTATATTCAAATTATAAATTTTAATTATAATCTCGAAGGGCGATACTAATACTATTTATGAGAACTTTCTCACACATGAGTTATTGTAGATTTAGAGGACTTAGCCTGCAAGTATGCAGCGGCCTTCCAGAGAGCTGAAGTCTAACTGTCAGCGCATACCTGATATACTTCGATCTTTATACTTGCTACCAGGAAAACAGCCAAGTATGGGTATCGTCGTAGACATTTTCTTCCTCATTAAAAAAAAATATTATACCAACATCAATCATTCCATTTTCACGGATGGTACCAAGATGACCTCTCCGTACAATCATTAATTACCTGAAATGTTGTCTTTTTTGGCCCCATCATAAAAGGCACTCCGGCCGTCAGCGCTGCGAACTGTGAAGCGAAAGGCGAAAGTCGAGGCCAAGTCTGCGTTAGGTGGTCGGGTCATGAATGTAGAATGATAGCCGTGGGCGTTCATGATGCTTTTCAGTCCTTGTCGCAGCCGACAAGCCATATCCGCAGTCCTGGGGCCTTCTGAAGGGGCGAGGGACATCTCAAAGGCTCCTAGAAAAAATAAATAGAGTGTGGACTTTGTGCCATCACAGAAACACTTTTGAGCCTCACTGCAACGTTTGCAACCCCTAGCATCCATAAAAAATACTAGCAGTAGTCTCAACTAGAACCCATCCATAGAGGATTACATGCAGTTGGTAGTTTTTTCGGATACACTGGGATCGAAATCACGAGGTCCCACTGTATTAAATTAGCAACAGCAACCGCAGTCAACATATTCATCATTAACAGCATTACTGTTATAAGTATGTCGTTAATACTGTCAAACTGTAAACAGCTCATAAGTCACACATAAAAAAAAAAGGTTGATTTTATAATAAGCGCTCCCATCGTTAAAATCACCTCTTCCTTTTCCTCTGCTCCACGAGTCCACATCTACCCCTGCCCGCTGCAGCAAGTCACAAGCATCGAACATGAGGTCTTCAACACCAGTTGTGCTGTATGGGGTGGTACAGTGCCGATCATCGGGGCCTGAAAGGTAAAGTAGAAAAGACGATACATGTAATACAGTGATGCATTGGGTTGAAACTGTATGAACTTAGACATCAGGAACGAATCATGTAATGTTTCCAAATACACTCGTGGGATAAAAATTCAATAGCTCTTGCGCTTTGGTCTTTGATTTTTCCTACTGCCACCTGACCATTCCTCTCCACCGTCCCTTCCATTCCATTGCAAGAAGCCGTCGTTTTCTTCAGACCAGTTGATTCAACTGATCGCAGTGACCCATTACTGTGCGAAATTGCTAGAAGGAAAGAAAAGAGGGTAGGTTTTTCGAACCCACTATATATACTTCTAACCCATCACTCGGTTACGTCACTCAGCTGCCTAAACAGCAAACCAGACGAATGCATTTCAAGTTCGCACATCTACATCGTAAAGATATGGACATACATGTAAACTGCCTGCAAGCCCTTCATCGAATACTGACTTGTGTGTCACTGTGTGTACACGTTGAGTCTTCTGGATAAACGGGCAAGAGTTCTCTAAAGCGTAAACAAGAAAAAGCGAGTTAAAGAAAACACTGAAGAAAGTCCAAATGCCGTTAGAGAAATTTGTAGCGAACGCAATGAAGTAACATGAACCAGCTGTGTTGAATGAGAGAAATGAAGCTCGTCAGAACATAGCTGTGAACAAACTCACCAAGAAACTGCTGACATTCTGTTCCCGACTTGAAGGCTGTGAATTGACACGTGAAAGATGACGTCATGGTGTACCCCATCTTTTCAAGTTTCTTTAACTGTCGATCCACCTGAAATGAGAAGTGTGGCCAAAAAAAAAAAAGTTAAAAAAAAAACAAACCAGCAATCCCAGCTTTAAATTCACCTGCCAGTTGGAAACTTACAGGTGCTTGGATGTGTAATTAACCGAATATCGACTCTGTCTTTGTTCATGTCCAATACTCTTTCTCGTGACTAAATAGGCCTATATTTTAAGATATTAAGTAATTTGTATATTATATGTACAGGTAAACAAGACAATGTGCCAGTACGGACAATAAAATTGTATCTTATCTTATCTTATCGTATCGTATCGTATCGTATCTTATCTTATCTTATCTTATGCATGCATGCCTTCGTTATTTATGCATTTTCGAGATTTTAGCTTGAAACCTATCAATAAAGAGGTCTGAAGTTTGTCAAAAGCATTGAATATATGAAACATATCCATATCCCATTTGTATTTAGTAAATACTATTAAAAATCTAGATCTAGTACTCGTGTAGGTCAAGATATCCTCTAATTCTCCTCTCTCCCTTCCGGGGCAGCAACTCTTGCAACAAGCTGAACAGTCTGAGGACAGTTTTTTATCAGTAAGGAGACGAGATTGCGAGTGGGGACACCACCTATGGGTATGAACTTTTTTTTTAATTTTAGGAAGAGGAGGGAGAAAGTAATGCAATTTCAAGAGAAAGAAGGGAAAAAGGGGNGCGTGGAGGAAAGAAGGGAGAGCCAAACGGTGAGATAGGAGGAGAAAATTGTAAACATGCAATAAAGAATTGGGTGGGGGGAGGAGGAAGGGGACCCAAACGTATTTCTCTCGCGCAATTCCCTTGTCCAATCACCTGCTGCATTATAACTTACCTGGAATCTGAGTGAGGTCGGCTCTGGTGTTCCGTCTTCTTGCAGCATGTGTCCAATCACTTGACCCACTCTCCTCCCAGGGTGAGACACCCATGGAAGTTCCACCAAAGTGTCCATGATGGGAACCAAAAGCCCGTTACCAAAATCACTGTGCATGATCTCAGGAACGCCCAGAGGCAGATCACACGCGTGGCCAACGACAGTGACATCTGTGGAGATATCCCGAATTTTTGTCCACAGTTGGAAATCCTTACTATGAATTTGCAACCAATGGGTCAAACAGAAATTTTCCATTAAAACCTGGACACGATCCACTACAGCAACATTATGTAGGGCATCAAAACTTGATTCAAACAAACAATTTCTGTATCACTAAGAAAGGATAATTTCAGAACATGTCCACATATCCGTATTCACAGTCCTTTGATAAAACATTGATTTCATACCCCTTTTCCGTTTCTTTGCTCCACCTTACGAATAATATTTTAATATTGACTCTAGCCTTTGTTTTCCAAAACTTGCTTGTGAGATGGGATGCCCGAGGGCACAAACATTAAAAGCACGAAAGACAGCCGCCTTGTTGTTTTTGTTGTTGTTGTTGTTGTTGTTGCTGTTGTTGTTGTTGTTGTTGCTGCTGCTGCTGCTGTTGTTGTTGTTGTTGTTGTTGTTGTTGTTGTTGTTGTTGTTCCTTTTGGCTGAAAGAGAGAGTTAATTTGATCAAGTCACGACAAGTCTTAAACCCGTTTCACTAACACAAAAGTAATAGATTAGTGGAAAGGGGGTCAGTGCAATATAAATAGGCCTTCTTGAGATTAGGGTCACTTATCTCGCTTTCTGCTAGTCTGAAGCCAATCTCGCACGTGCATACAAAAGTTGGATACATTGATTGTTCTGTTTTATGAAACAATATGACTAGGTCTCAGGTAGAGGCCTATCGTAGTGATGTGACTTTACCCTGTCTTATGTAAATAAGAATCCAGTCTTATGGTCCTATACTTCCTGAAACTCGATGGGCTAGGGCTATTCCTGATCCCAGGTGCCCCTCCGTCGCTTAACAAAGTAGCAACAAACCAAAAAAACAGCAGCAACAACACAAAGGCAAGAAATATGTTGCGGTTAAACAATAAATAGTGGATTTCTATGGCGCCTCGCCCTGAAAGCTCAAAGCACTGTAAAACTTTACAGTGTATACTCTGTTTTCGGACACACAAATTATATTACAAACTTTAAAGTATATACAGTAGATTCGTACACACGCAGTGTATATTGTAGGATGAAAAACTACTTAATATTATGGGACAGCAAGCAAGTCGAATATGAGATGCAGTGTCTACTCTGTCAGATACTTCATGAACAGATGTGTTTTTAATTGATGTTTGAAATAAACACAGCTGGTTACATTTTAAATCCTTGTTGGCAGTGAGTGAGTTTCAAATTAAAGGCCGAGATTATCACCCTACGAGCTTCCTTAAGTCAGTTCTAGGAATGGAAAGCTATTTCAAGCAGAGGTCATACTCACATTGAAAGAGCTCCATGCAGTTACTGGCAGCCACATCACGAGCAATATTTTTTGGTATCAGCTTCCCTCTGGGAATGCCACTAATGTCCATGCAGACCACCTGGAGCAGATCAAAATCTTCCATTGTCCACCGAGGTGTTGATTTGTGGTTCATACTGGACGACAGTATCCAGCGTCTCCGTTTCTCTGAACGCACGAAGAGTTCTGGTGGTTTTTTTTCTTCTTGAGCTCTGCGTTCACTCCCTTCCCGTCGTAGTATAATTTATTACGCACGTCATACAAAAAGCATATTTCGTCGGTAACTGAAAAGGATTCTAAACAAAATAAAGGCAGATATGCCTTGTAACGCAAGTAAAGTTATCCACACTTAATTGCCAACACTCGAGCGACAATTTAAGGACTATAAAAAGCTCAGAAACCCTTCATTATACACTCGTTTGCAGTGTCATTATGTTTTCTGTGACAGATACTTGAGCGTTTGTTGAGGCCCGACGGCGCTGGCTTCGAACCGGGACCGTTCCTGGGTCTATATTATGCTTATCATGATTAATACTGAATGACACGTTTCTTCCCTAGCTTAGGCGGATGCGTTTCCTTAAACAACTCAAAGAATTGCAGCACAATGAACTGTGTCGAAAGGGCCGGCATTCATCACATCGTGCAAGAGTGCAAAGATCTGCGGCTCCACGGGGTTCTCTGTTGACACTGGGTCTGAAGGCTGTAGAAATATGAAGTAGAATTTAATGATAATATTTAGCATTACACGCAACGAATGCTTTTAAGTTGCTTGTTTGTGAAAATTCTTCACCCTAGAGGAAAATGCCACTTGCAAAACCAAAAAAAAAAGCTAACCCTGAGAAATTTAAAATTTTTTCTCACCAACTTTCCACTTATACACTGAACGTGTATTAGGACTGTGTAGCCCTGTTTTGTTTTACTTGAATGTTTAAAAACATACCTCCAGTACCCGATTTGCTTATAGAAACACAGAACAGCCTAGCTCAGCACTTCGAAACAACCTTCGAAACGACCCAAAGGCAATAAAAAAAAGAAAAGGTCCACAACAAACAGTGTTGACCTACCTTTGAAAACACTACTGTTTACTGATCCAAGAAGGCTTTCTTGTCCTTTTCATTAAGCTCACTTTCCCACATCACTCTGCTTAGGTTGACCATGAACGGTGTCACATTAGGAGACCAAAATATTATGTGGATTGCACAGTGTATTCTAAAGACCCTAATTTATAAAATTAATAGGAATATAATGGTTATAGAAGCAGTGAGTCCTTCAGTTCCCTTCAACGCATGAAGAACGACAATGAAGTTAGAGGGTTGGCCTAAAGCGTGGCCAACTTTGGATAGGGAGGGAGAAATGATCATGTTTAAAGACAGAGAACGTTACAGGAGAAAGCAGTTTTGATATAAATCTAAGTTATATACAAAGGTGTGCCTTTGGTTTAGAAATAGTGGGGTCCCTCTCAGTTTTAGATAGATGCATGTGGAGACTCTTCTTGCAAATTCTGCTGTGATCTGTGCCCCTGGCTATCCAAACAACCATTTCGTTAGTACATTATTAATTTTATGGCTCAGTGGACAATGACTGTGCATAATACAGTGAAAAAGAATTACCGTAACCTTTTTACTCTTAATATTTCTCTTTGTTGCGATTTTGTCTCTACTGCATGGTAACAGTGCACAGTGCAACAACAAACCTTTGTTTTTCGTGTGTACAGATGCAGAACACTGATTTGATGAAAATCGACAGCAATATTTGTGAAATTAAATGCAAAACAATTTCTTGGGACCTGAGTGATTGAAAACTTAGTGACACCGAAATACACGTAGATGGTAGGTCAGATTTATCTTGTGACTAACTAATTCTAGGCCGAATAAACATGAACTGAAAATGGAAGCAGCAATAGTACCTTTCATTACAAAGTTCCCGTCAGAATCAGAGGAAGGCAATTCCAGCATAATGCCATATCAATTACACGCTACTTTCTGAAAAGCTTTCTGAATCAGTTTTAGTTTATATTTATAAAATACCTTAATCCCTGTTTCAAAAACAAATAATAATACCGGCTGTAAAGTCAGTGCCTTTTAGAAAGTAGTGTAGGTTACAGGCCTGTAATTGTACTTTCACTATTAGTTTACATGCCTGTAATTGTACTTTCACTATTGGGTCCTACTACTTGGGAGTTGTATATATTTCATCTCCACTTTTTCCTCTTTTGGCATGCCCTGCTTCCAGTGATAAGGGCTCCAGGGGGCAAATTTGATTTAATGGGAAACTATCCATTTTACTTTATTTTAGCCCCGGGTTGGAACTGTCAGGTCAAGAGTGTACTCAGATGGAAGAGTAAGGGTTTGGCGTTGATCAGTGAAAAAGGTAGGATCTGTTTACAAATAGCTACCATGCTCAAAATTCCAGTGGGCTTACTAGGAGTGGGTCAGTCTTAAAATTTGGACACACGATGAACTAAATCTCATATGGATCTGGGTGAAAACTAAAACTGTGGGTTCAGAGGGCAGCTCAAATTGCTAATATAACACACAGAGGAAAAAAGATTCCAATCCCAGTACAGGCCTATAGCCTTACTTTTCAGAAAGTAGTGACACTGACATGATATTCTGCTGGAAATGCCTTGGAGCAATTCACATCTCTTTTACGTATAGTTTACATGCATTTCTGAAGAATCGACTCTCCTGAGTCTAGCGTCCTGTTTCATTCGTCGACACTCTGTCTAGTACTAGTAGGAACGATGCCTGTGTTAACTCTTATTACAATCAGAATGTCCTACTGTGACATCTCCGTAGCGCTGGGCTCACTGACATCAAATACTGTTTCCCAATACTATCAGCTCCGCATAAGAGTAACCTCTGGGGAACTTGGAAACTGTTGTGATTTGAAACTATTGCGATTATCCAGTGATTTCTTTGTATATGAAATATTTCATTTCAAAGAGGAAAATGTTGCGATTAGATAGAAATTCCTATTATCTGGATTGCGATTCGACCGGTTCGCTGAGTGTTAGTTAAATTGTCTGTTCCTTGTAAGTAAGGAAAAGTTCTAGTCTAGCTCAGGTTTCCTTTAATTAGGATCAAGGCCAGCAACGACTTAACATCAGAGCGAAGGAACGACAAGGGGTCATGTGAATCACGATCATTGGTATTTATTGGAGGCAGATTTTCACAAGGGTTGCGTTTATGTAGTCCTTGCAGTTTGATAAAATGGGATGCCACATTCCTTCCTTGTATTCTATCTGCTGTCCTTAGGAAAGGACACGCTTTTTGAGCAGTGGGCGCCCGTCACAGTAAGGAAGCGTGTACACCTAAAGGATTTGTTAAAAATGTATTTACTTTTGTGTAAAACCGAGAAAAATAAAGCTCGGCAATATGGCAGCAACCATTTACAGTTTAATATTTGTTAGTAGAGCATCTTATCAACGACCTTCATGCTAATAAATGAGGCAAAGATATGAGAATAGCAAACACCACTCATAAATCAGTGTATTGTTTTGTGTCTCTTCCGCATTAGTCGCGGCCATCTTGGCTGGCCTAAAGACTGATATTTTCTTTGCTAAGGAAGAGTGTGGTTTCCCATCTTGTCAAATTGCAGGAATCAAATAAATATAGCCAAGACAAATCGATATATAAAATAGTATTTGGCTTCAGGCATGATACACGCACAAAATCGCAGCAAAACATTGATATAAAAATATAGCAGAGAGCTGAGACATGACTTATAGCCTAGATTAGAGACAAGTGATGAATGCAGGTCCATTTTCTGTGTTTTCAATTAAGAGGTTGCGCATTTACGAAGGGATCTCTTACCACCGTATGAATTACATCGGTTTTGAATGCACCCTTGGAAGCGTTCATCAAGCAGAGTTGATGTAATGCTTACGATGGTAAGAGTCTAAGAGATCCCATCGTTAATGCACAAATTCTCAACTGTCTTTTTGAAAGCACCGTATCTTGAGGTTCTATGTCATAGGAAAGAAATGAGATAGCTCAGTCTCTTTCAAAATCAGACAATACCGACGCCCAGGTCTACTCATGCTAACTGTGGGATAATATTGAAACTACTTCTTTGTTTTTCTGTTCTCAGATTTACAAGGCCA
>JAWQUT010000478.1:542932-557346 GCA_033807755.1 Ellobium chinense
ACCCCAACAAAACACTTTTTTTGCAATGATTTAACAAGTAATACCAATTCAATTCAATTCTGTTTATTAGCTCTAGCAGAGTTCTGCATTAGAGCAATGCAAACAAATACAAAAATACATTTCAAAATGGTGAACACTGAGGGCACATATTGAAAGATACCATGGCATGCTACATCGTAACTCCAAGGTACATTTCGACATTTAAGTCTCTGCCCAGCTTTGGGAGATTTGCTGGTACTCTGGATGATACAGGAGACTGAATTACCTTCAAGATGTCCATGGTGAGGCAAGAATTCCCAGTGCGCAGAGAAAACATGTTTTTCACCCCAAACAGCTCTCCCTGATTCTCTCTGTCACCTTGTATTCCAAGAAAGTATCGGCGAGCATTGCCTGTACCAATGGCCACTTCGTCAAGTTGCTGAGGGTGTAAAACAACAATCCTATTAGTCCATAAAACAGGGAAAAAATAAAAAACTTATTGGGACCCTATTTGTTTCAACACAACAAAAAAAGTTCTTCAATATTCATTAACAGTTACATTACACTAAAATTAACCAATTGAGCCCACTGTAAACCACCAACATAGCATTTGATTGATCAAACACAGTCTGGACATGAATGGTAAAACATGTTGAACTTGTGATTCAAAGCATGAGTGAAAACTAGAACCAGTAAGGTAAATTTGCAAATGCAGTCATAGCGACTGGTTTTTATCTAAGCAGTACAAACATTTACAGTGACCCATACTGCATTAAACATGAATACACACTTTATGACAGGCAATATTAAAATTCATTTTCCAGTCGTCACATGATTAAGGAGTTCATATAAGAAGTTCATATGTTATGTCCTCATTAAAACAAAGCATTACAGTTTCATACCACAGTGGAGGTCCATGACAATATTTCATACTATCCATTTTAATTCTGCAGTATAGTGAATACTACCAACATCATATAATGTTAAGTAACTTTTTTGCAAATAAATCTACTGACCTGCTTATAGATTTGCCGTAGATATATGTTTTCTTCTATGGTGCCAGCTGACACAAGTCGGTACACCTTCACGTCTCGAGTTTGGCCAATACGATAGGCTCTGAAATATATTTCATCCCCAGTATAATAACTAATGAAAGAGAATTGGTCAACACAATTCTGAGTGTGCTTTGATAGAAAACTCCAATATTATTCAAGTTATGCAATCTAGATCACATGAACTAAAAACAAACAAAAAGCAAATCATATCTTAACCAGTGCATTGATCCTCAAGAACTCTTGTATGCTTTCCTTGGGTACCATATAAGAATGATAGATGTGTGAGAGATGGAATGTCATTAAAGGCATGTGACTCTAACAACTGACTGAAAACAGTATAGCTTATCTGAAAAAGCCTATTCTCCCACCAAAGGACCTATCTGATATGAAGACAGTGAGTTGGAATTTACCCCAATAAATAGCAAACATCTGATTTTCCTAGGCTAAATTAACACAATTTTAACACAAAATAAGGGCACATGTAAGTTTTGTTGGTTAAAGCTAGCAGATTTTAACCAAAAAGCAGAGAATGAGAATGCATACTGTTGTAAATATGTCTTGAAATGTGAAACAGAATATACCTGTCCTGTGCCTGAAGGTCATGGCTGGGGTTCCAATTGGGGTCAAAGACAACTACTCTGTTAGCACCAGTCAAATTCAGGCCAAGACCCCCAGCTCTAAAGAAAGGAAGGGATCATAAAGATTTCCAAATGAGTGTATTCTAAACACATTTATTGTTGCAGCAAACCGTGAAATGCAAGATAGACACAATACTATCATTTTGTTTCTGCCACAAGACACAGAAAATGTGGGTGATTCTTCAATCTTTCCCTAAAACATGGCTTCAATAAATAATGCAGAAATTCATAATTTTACCATCCCTGAATGAACAAAAACTCTAGCACTGAATGTCTAAACATGCATGAGCTATTTCAAGGGCAAATATCCATCGTTCTTTGTCACAGTGTCAATTCACAAAAACAGCAGATGGGGACTTTGCTTAAACCTACAGCTTCCCTAAAATTGATGACAGAACACTTCAATTTTAATTACTCTATATTTTTGGATGAACGCTGCCAATTTTAAAAAATTACAATCAGTTGTCTAAAATGGACCTTAGTAGTTTGAAAAAATACACTTCAGTTGATAAGGTCATTTGTTCATTGCTTACAGAAATTTGGGAGTCACAAAACACATCCCATTTCATTAAAAACTTTGCATGGAGCATATCCTTAAATAGCAAGCAAACCTCATGCAGATATAAATTTCAAACTAATAGTTCATACTGTCTGTCAAGTTGCCAAGTGTCACCACACATCAAACACAGATGACTGCTACCACAATAACAGAGCATGATCCTGCTTTGAAACTGTCACACAACTAAGCCAGTGGTACCAACTTTGTAGAGATAAGGCACAGGAAGATGCTGCTGTCTGTATTGAACTGTATCACAATGTCTCTGCGTCGCTGACTGCTGACCTGTCCATCAATGCGTCGGTAATTGTGACCCTGACTTATGACATACTGTTCAATGATGTCCAAGAGCTATCAAGACACAAATTTGGAAACCATAGTCAAGCCACTGAGACATATTGGACATGTACCTAACTTTGGTAACTTTCCTCCCACTCATGAATTTTCGTAGGTTATATTTCTCCAGCTTTTAAACCAGTTTTCTCACTCAGTACTTTAGGTAGCCTACGAAAAGGTTTACTTAATTTCAAATTTCCATAACTCAGATCTTATGTTGTTGAAATTTGACACATATTAGCAGATGGGATTTTGTCTGCTAATGCATTCCTTCAATATCTTTAGGTTGTGGTTATGTCTCTGTTAAAAATTTGTATTTTAAATGTCTAACAACAGCAATGTCTGGTGAGCATCTGACACACTAGCCCTGGCATGCCATATTTGACATGTGTTTTAACTTTCTTGCTGTGACAAAAAAAAACAAAAACACATAGACCATCAATGAAACTTCCAATGGCTTTAGACTACATCTGTCTGTTGATATGCTTAAATTTTTGTACCTGTTTCTTTTTAAGCCTTAAAGTTAATAGACCTTGAACTAAGCACTTTTTTTTTTTTGCGAAAAGGCGGGAGGTCACCAGATATATGATCAGTTGCAAAAGAGACTTTTTATCTCTCAGCTGAAAAAGGCGAGTCGTTAAATCCATAAATATCCAGCTGATTTACTGTTTGCTATTACAGCTACTACAACTGCTTACCCGTGTTGAGTATGAGAAGATGAGGACTTTATCATGACTGGCATAAAACACTGACAAAAGACCTTGTAAAATCTGAAAGTAAAGGAAAATTTCAGGCACAAAACATACACAGAAGACCCTGTGAAATCTGAAATCCACTAATTTTCAAGGAAGATAATAGACTACAGTTAGACCGTCAAGTGTGTTTCCATCCTATACTTCAGCCTCCCCCATACATCTATGAGTTTGGAAACATCTGCTAAATGATTGCCAGATATGGAGTTTACTTTTCAACTAATCATTGCTTAAGCGACTACATTTCTTTCTGTTATTTTCTCTAAAGGTAAGAATGGAGAAGGTAACTACTTTCTTAACTTCCAGCACATGTTCTTGTCTTTCATGAAACTGCTAATGTCTCCATTCTTCCCATCTTTTGATATGGACATTTCCTACCAGCCAATATGCATTCACACATAAGTTATTCTACACAGAAACAATACCTACTAGTGCTCTAGCAGGGAGGGTTTGTGAATTTGGCAAGATATGGATAGCTATAACATTCAAAATACCAGGATCTAATAAATTTTTAAGTGACAATAAATTAACATGATGCAAACTGACTGAACACATTGTAAACATGTGAAGTCACTGTACATGTGACACTAAAATGGGCATACCTTCATCTTTCCACAATATTTTGGATCAGAAAGTGTCCTAAATGCTGCAGAACGTGCTTGTTCAAGAAACTGTGGATGGTCTTTGAAGGCAATTTCACAAACTTTCCTTGCTAGGTCAGCTTGCTTCTTCTTTGTGTTGTGGTCTGGGATCAGCAATGCAGTATGGTTGGCAGCTTTCAACATCAAGTGCATGTATGAGAATACCAACGCCCAAGCTTTAGTACCATCAGCAGCAAACTGCAGATCCGAGAAAAAATACGAAGCCTAGGATAAAGCCAAATACACTTAACTACAACTTCACTAATGATTCTGACATTTCCCGCAAAGAGAATAGTGTATTTCATGCTAGTTGAGGTGTCCTGGCACTGCCCAGAAGAGTTGAAGTTGGAAGGGGGAGTGAGGGGTGGGAGAATGGATAACCAAACTCTTGCTGCATCTACACACATTTATACTGCCCTTCTTATCACAAACTTAATTTGAACAGAACTATCAAGGACTCTAGCCTTATAATGCCATTTTCGAAAGTCTGGGTTGCAATTTTATGTGCAATTTTACATACTACTTGACTGGCAACTGGCAAGCATGACTTGTCAGCCAGCCCTTCCATTTGAATTTGTGTGTTGTGCAGTGCATCTCTAATCCCTTTGGTTCTAGCACTATAAAGTCTCACTAAGTCCTATGAGACCCCGAGGATAAATCAGAACTGACAGTATCAAAAAGATGATACTGTATTTCTGAAAGGAACTCTGAAAGGAGCAATTCTTATTGATGCAATAAACATATATTAAATACAAATTTAAGTGCAGTTTCCTTATCAACATATTTTCTTCCTGTCGGCTACACTGTACATCATACAAACATTAAAATCAAATATATGTGACTGCATACATTACCTTGTAACAGCATGAAGCCCTAAGCTTCCCACTTCGACAGTCACAAGGATCTTCAGCTCTTAGCACTAGGTCCATATCAGGGTGACTGAGGATAGCCTTGTATACACTGACCTGCAGATCTGTCAGGCGACACATAACCACAAGGTCCTCTGCGGGGAAGCGATATCAGTCTAAATATTAATGTGGACTTATATTTTCTTGTATGGATCTGTTATGTTGACCAACCTTTTTGCTGAAGTTTTCAATATCCAAATGACAAATTCAGGTTCAATTCACAAAGCCTATTTAGATACAGTGCTAATAGGCCTAGTACTGAATTACATTATATGTGACTATCACACTGTCCAGTGCATTGTGATTTAGTCAGATAATACATTAGCTACCTCAATTCTAGTTTTCCAGATTCTTCAACAAAATACTGAGGAATCAAAGATAAGGATGGCAAGGTCCACACCGAAATCCATACATTTAACTCTTCTACAAGTCACATCAAACCTATGCCTTAATGAAAAACAAAGATAAGATAGCCCATTCAGTATGGCCCAACAATGTTAAAATTTCTTTATTTGGGAATATGACTCAAATTAAATTTTTATATTGTTGTGATTCAAAATCTTTGTGATAGCTATATTTGTTTGTCCGACCTTTGGTGGGCAGTTGATCAGCAATGAGAGCCTTTGTCCTTCTCAAGAGCATCTTCCTCCTTATCTCTGAGAACTTATCTCTCTCTGCAAAAATCCAAGATGATTAGAAAAATTAAAACAAATTTGAAACCTTTTCATTGTCAAACTCTGTTTTTCAAATATCATAAATCTAGCATGAAAATTCTCCAAAAAGAAATCAATGTCAGTTGTTTTGCCGTGCAATGGAAGAACTGAACTCACACAAAGTTGCCAGTGGAAGAGTTATCATTAATGTAACAAAGAAAATAACACAGTGAAACAGTGACTAAATTCAGTTCTACATAATTTTCTGCCTGGATAAACATTTGCCTGTAAACTAATGAAGGAAACTTCAAATTATGAATTCTGCTCTAAAACAGTGACCTTGTATCAATAACAGTGAATTTCACCAATTACCAACTTAGCAACAAGTGAAGCCAACCTTGTCAAATATAACAAGCACCAAAATATAAAAGCTATAGTCCAAATCTTAAAAGTGTGGCACCTGAAGGAACTTTTACTGATTCTTTCTCACCAAATGATGAACAATTGAATCAAATGGCGTTTTTTCACCTCTCAAACCTATATCAGGACTACTTGCAATGTGATACTGACAGTGGGAGCTACAAACTTACGTTTTCGCGCCAAGGCCAACTCTCTCTTTGAGGCATCATGTCTCTGCCCAGTCTCGATAACCTCCACAAAATCTGTGTCAAACTGTTCCAGGGTTCCCAAGACACCATGCTGTGCCCTATATTACATGTTTTAATACAAAGTGTTGGACTTTTATCAAGTACTATGTGGCTGAGAAGAAAACAGCCACATACAAAATGAACATGATTACCCTTCACTCCTTCAAAGATCAGTCATACATGGGGGCAAAAGTTTAAAGATCAGAGGTATTTTAAAATGTGTCTTTGAATTTTTTTTTTAAAGTTAAAAGTAATTAATATACCGTATTTGAATTTTAACTATGATACTCTTCTTTAATTTATAGTGCTGGACCTCACAGCTTTGAATATAATCATGCACTTACAAAATCAAGTTACCAGTAACACGAACTGGTTCCAATTAATCTTCCCTAACCTCACAAGTCCAAACTTATAGGGTGGATCACTGGAATTCAAATTCATGAGCTCGTATTGTTTATATATTTTTTTTAAACTCAGTAATGTGCTTGCCTTAACATTTATAATATTCTCAAACATGTTTATTATACAATTAGTACCAATCTGAAAGACTTTCAAAGTCCCAAAGTGGTAACAGCTTAGAGTAGTTTTTGCATCCCATGAATTTTGTAATATCCATGTTTGACTGTAAACACATCACAAGGAGGTCTAAATATTTAGGGGTTTATTACTATGCCACAAACTAATACTGGTGAGAAGAAGATCTGAAACTGAACATCATGAAGAGTAAGAACAAATGCCCACCAGTCCAAAAGGCTCCACAGTTCTGTCATATTATTTTGCAGGGCTGTACCAGTCAGGCCATAGCGACATGGGGTATTGATGATTCGCAGTGCCTGAGTCACCTGGGCTTTCAGTCCCTGTGTTAAGACAGCATTAGTATTTTAAGTATATAGAAATATTATATGACTGCAGAGAAATATTCTACATGTAATTTGAAATTATTTCCACTGCTTAGTGAAATAATGACCATCATCCCTACCAATACTCTGCAAATCTGTGATGTGCATTCATATTGATAAGCACAGAAAGAATGGCACTCCAATGCATTTCAGTATGGGACAGCACAGTGCACAGGAATCACCAGGGTTCTGTTACACTACAAACTTCTGATTTCAATGCAAAATCCCCATATCGAGAATGCATTATTCATAGAGCATTCAAATAACTGTTTAATATCTAATTCGTAAAAGGAAGCGGGGTGTAACAAGAAGAAGGCGTAGTCATTTGATCTGTGTCTGCACGCAAGTGATGACTGCACACCTGAGCAATTTCTATATTAATAATTCACGTTTTTCAAAATTTTCTGCTGCGCTAGAAAGAAAACACATCCATGTTCCTTGAAGGCATCTATCACAACTTCAACTGGAAGACTGGAAGACCCGCGAAAGCTTAGGTTCAGGTGTGCATGTTACTGTTCTAAGTGCTTGCAGACATGAAGATGCCGATAGCATTTTAAATAGTCCTTATAAAAACAGAAAACTGGCCATGGGGAGGAGGAGAAAGGAACTGGATTTGAATTTTAAAGGCTTAGATAGGTGCAATTACATTTGCAGACTTAGAATAGGTGAGGTTTAGCCACTCAAGTATAAACTTTGTGGTTGTGGCTAGGTGGGTAAGGTTACCCTATTCCCTGCCCAAGTTCTCAAAATCTAATTGGTTTAGGGGCATTGTGTGCGTGCGTGCGTGCGTGCGTGCGTGCGTGCGTGTGTGACAAAATTTGGAAGAAGAGCTAAACAACATGTTTGAAAAGTATTTTGGCATGGCACCGCTTAATAAGTTAATGAAAGGTGTAAAAAAAAACCACTGGCATCTTCATTATGAGTTCATACCAGCAACAAAACAACGTTTGCGGAACCCGCATGACTCCGTCGCTTCAGCTGTGCACGGAGTCACTTCGCAGACTATACTTCCGATTAGAGCTGTGTAAAAATAACAACTTCCTGTATCGCAAAAACGAAAGTACACAATTCCACATGAGCTAAAAGTGAATGTTACTGTTACTGTAGGCAAGCACACGTTAACTTCACTGAGCAGTAGCATATATAGTTTGTGAAGTACAACTCAAACGTTGCTGGACAGTCTGGAGCAGCGCTATCATGCTTAGGCTTTTCCTTTTGCGATATGGAATTGAAAAATTACCAATGCCAGCATACAGATTGGCGTCCAATTTTTCTCGTTATGCTGAACTTGACTTTGAGGGAGAGTCTGAAGATCTGCCTCGCATTACCTGCCCGAAAAAACTACGTGATAAATTGGAGTCACATCACAAGAAAAAATTCGAAGGAAAGATGAAGAAATCCAACCCCAAAGTCAAAGGACCATTAATAATTTCTTGTAAAAGGAAAGACTACAATTTTCACCAGGGAGAAAACTGGGATGGAGTCAATGTTCACAAACTGGTTAGCTGTGGTTGGAAAAACAGTAAGCGGGTTGGTGATCACTTTACACTAGTACCACATTTGGCAAATCCAAGCCTTGATGAAGACTCTGAAATCACTACATTTCAAGAGCTTGGAATAAATGAAAAACTGTGTGCTGGTTTACATGACCTTGGGTTCAGCACTCCAACAGCAATTCAGAAACATGCCATTCCTAGTTTACTTAGGGGTGACAATGCAGTATGTGCTGCAGAGACAGGATCAGGAAAGACACTTGCTTATCTCCTCCCAGTTGTGGAATGGGTCCTTCGCCAGAAAAAGTCTCTCAAAATGCATGATGAAATCTCACACACCAGATCCCCAAACTCTGTAATCATTACTCCGAACAGAGAGTTGACTCAACAAGTCATGAGTGTTGCAGAATCTTTGACACCATATGCTGACTTCATGCCACAGTGCATTTTGGGTGGTGAGACACAAGGCAGATCAAGAAGATATCGAGCGGTGCAGATGGATGTTTTATTCAGTACTCCTGGAGCCCTTAGGAAGCTCCTGAAAGCAAGGCACATACATGGAAAAAATCTACAGCATTTGGTCATTGATGAATCAGACACATTACTGGATGATTCCTTTGCTTCCGATATACAAGAGATTCTCCAGTTGTTACAGCTTAATCCTGCAGAAGAGGTGGACAGCCAACTCCCTCTACTAGGGGGAACACAGATTGTGCTGGTCAGCGCCACAATGCCTAGGAATCTGGAGCATGCTTTAGGAAACATTCTGCCTCCAGATTCTTTGAACAAAATTTCAACACAAAGTTTACATCAGCTTCAACCTCATGTGTCTCAGAAATTTATTCGTATAAATCCCGCTAGCAAACCAGAAAAAGTGATTCAGTTACTAAAAGAAGATGCGGAGAAGAATCAGTCGACCCTTGTGTTTACCAATAACAACAAAACTTGTTATTTTGTGGCAAAGCTTCTAGAGGAAAATGGAATAGATAGCCTCAGAATGAGCGGTGAAATGGCCCAGAGAGACAGAAGGGATGTTTTTCAAAAATTCAAGGAAGGATACTCAAACATTTTAGTTGCAACTGACATTGCTTCTCGTGGCCTGGATACCACTAATGTTCACCATGTGATCAATTATGATTTCCCTACATTTATGTCTGACTATATTCATCGTGTTGGGAGGGTTGGAAGAGTAGGTGTGAAGCATGTGGGTCATGTCACATCTTTTGTCACACACAAGTGGGATGTAGAACTGTTGTGGAGAATTGAAACAGCAGCCAGGAAGCACAGAAAACTAGATAAAGTGAATGCAAACATCAAGCGAATGCTTCAGAAGTCTGAATCAAAGGCCGGAGCAATGGAGGATGAATTTGAATTAAACATTTTATAGCATCTTAAGGATCAAATGCACATTCATAATGATCTTGCAGCTTGTTTTGTACTATAGCTGCTGTTGTCTCCTTTTGATAGACAGTGATATGACTGTCACTAACCACATAGTTCAGTGTTCACCTAATCCTTCCAGGCATTCATCACTGGCTATCTTTGGAGGACTTCATGGAGCATGCAACACCTTTATTAAAGTGTGGTGGAGAAAAGTAGCCACAAATGCCTCAGGAGAAGGTGACAATGAATTGCTGTATACTGTATATAAATATATACATGTCAAATACGGGTTCTATACACAAGAATGCTTCCCAAGGAATTCTCATATTTTTTTTTCCTTATGTAAA
Source organism: Ellobium chinense (assembly GCA_033807755.1). NCBI lineage: Eukaryota > Metazoa > Mollusca > Gastropoda > Ellobiida > Ellobiidae > Ellobium > Ellobium chinense. The sequence continues at coordinate 553,220 of JAWQUT010000478.1, forward strand.
TGGGTAATTTAGGTACTCACAGATGCCTCCACAGGCAGTTAAAAAGTACTGCTTGTCTATTTGAATGTTTGTTCATTTGAAATAAAAACAATAGTGTATTGATGTAATGCTAAGACGAAATTAGGAGAATGTATTAAGAATCGATGTTCTGGGATTCCGCATGTTGGAGAAATTTAAAATAAAAATAAAAATACTGGCACAAAAGTGCCCACTAGTCTCTGGAAGGGTTAAGAATACACTCAGAGATACTTAAATTTATGGGACTCATTTAATCATTTCATCTTTTAAAGCGCATTTCACAACATCCATATAAAGAAAAGTGGCAAGGGATCAGTTTTGCCAGCCTTCCTCCAACAAGGCAGCCAAGATTTTGCATCATTATGAGATGGTACAATTGATAAACAAATCTTTGTTTAACTTTGAAGCGAATCAGAAGCGGGATCACCTGTGTAAGAGCTGATTTCCAACAGTTTATAGAGATATTACTGTTTCATCAAAAATGAAAATAGCTTGGTGGAGGCCCTAGAAATAGAAATGCTCAGCAATAGAGCTATTTTTCAAATTACCACAAGACATGAATGTTATAAGTTATACCATCAAAAATATTGGAAATGTTTTGCAATAGCACTGGTGAGAGTTCTTTTTACACATTTTGCAGCATCTTTGGCTACACATGACCAAAGATAGTCCCCATGTGGGCAACCTCAATTGAAGAGCGTTATTCCAGAAGGCACCAAGTCCAATTTACATTTTTTGTCAGTAGAAACAAATTTTAAGTGAAAGACAGATGGAATTAAATATCAAATTCCTCTCTCCACATAAAGTAAGAATATTTTAAGGGTAACTTTAGAGACATGTTAAATGAGATCTTTGTAAACTCATACATTAAATAATGTTGTTGACAAATTGTGCGATTCTGCAAAACGCTCAATGCACTTAGCTCCTTCTGAAACATTGACATTACTGAGGAAAATCTTTTGTTCACTGATGGCATTGTCTTGTAATAAAATATATTTGAAACTGAATTAATTGATTGATGTGTGCATATGTGTGAGAGAGTGAGTGTGTGTGTGAATGGGAGAGCGTGAGAGAGAAATAGTGTGTGTGTGGATCTACTACATATAGATTTTTAAAAAATGTACAATTAACAATTACAAAAAAAAAAAAACAAAAAAAAATCAAAACTTGTGCAGTAATCATTGAAAACAGACAGACAGGTTCTATTCAACAATATGTCAGGTTTTAGTTTTACCAGTACTAAAATAAGTGATCTTTCAAAAGGGACCAAGTCCTGTAAAGATGGGCGAACCAGATGCAAGTAGTCGCCCTCTTTATATTCAAAATAAATTTAAATATCTGCTTTCTGAGATAAACATACCGTGTCTGTCAATTATTTTCTTAAATTCAGAGTATTCCAAGCCTCAAAAATTAATTAACATCCTCACAACAAGAAGATTCTATAGTTAAACTCCGACTCGATACCAACCTTTAACGTTCGAGGAAGTGACCGACACGGCGCATGCGCGAAGACTAATCACGTTTTGGAAAGCCAGAGAGCTTTGACTTAACCGCTTTAGAAAAAACGGCAATATTTTACCAGCTTGGTTAATGTGGTCTAAGCTTGTTTTGAAGCATCAGCAAATCACAGGATGAAAAGAGAGTAGGAATGCCTTGGTGTGAAACGCTTAAGCTAAATTTTCAACGAAAGTGGACTTAGTGCCTTTTGGAAAAACGCTCTTCAATTAGGTGCCAAGTACCATAACACAAGTTATTATTGTAATTAAGTCTGCTCTGTCAAGTTCATTACAGTGCCATACTTATCTGCCCATATCTGAAGCTAAGGCTGCACTCCAAGAAAACACTGATCCAAAGGTCACACAATTAAACCGCTCAAGCCTCAAAGGACATAAACCATACTGGATATCCCATTGGCCTGATAAATGGTCATAATTAACCAGTGTTTTGTCCATGTTATATACGTTAGGGGAGACATTTCCCCTTTGCTCATAAATCTGAGGGGAGTTTTGTAATTTTTTCAGAGAGATTTAGACTTTTCTCAAGTAATGCCAACAGGAGGGGGGAAAAGATTGGCACTTACAATGTATTCTTGGAGGAGGAGGGAGGAGGGGATCTTTAAAGAGGCAAATCACATGATTGCACAGTCTTGAGAAAAGTAGTGGTTAATCAGCCAGCTGTTAGTCTGGTTTCATTGTCCACCATATGACAAAATAAGATAAGCAACAGAACATGAACCATTTGATTTCATTACTGTGGACACTGTTGGAAACAAGACTAAAAGAGTTTTGATTTTTACTATTAATGGTATTAAGTGTGTTCACTAACACCATTTATCTGGCAAATAGGGTGCCCATTATGACTTTTACAAAATGGCTTCCAGAAATAAGATGGCCAATTCCAATACTTCAGTACTATTACAATAACACTGAAATAATCATTACCTAAAGGTGTTTTTTGGATTGTTTTTTTTTGGCAGATTGAGGAAACAGCTCAAGGCAGAAGCAAATAGTGGAGGGCTTTATACCCTGTGCCTAAAATATGGCAGTCTAATGAACTGGTGCATTGGTAGTGAAAGCACAAGAAAACTTGTCTGTATTTGTTACACCAGAAACAAAATCCATGTGGCTGCTACAGGCATGTTGTCAACATGAACGTGACATTTCATCAGTGATTTGCTCTGTTAATGTAGTAATTATTTGTGTTATCTTGTTGCTCTTGTGTACTTAGCCATTTGCAGATTGTGTGTGTTCCTCCTGTCTCTATAACTTAGTATAACTGGCTTTGTTTCTTTGCTTATGATGATATTTGGTGGCATCATATTTGTTCAGTCTGCATTTTTCTTTTTACTTATACTATTGTCATGACACTGTCTAAGTACACTGTACATTACACTGATAACTGCAGCTGTTCATTGGGAAAATAATTCAGTCTCCAGGATGTTCTTTTGTGTAAAACTCTTTAACCCTAATAGTGGCAATCGCCGATTAAATCGGCGATAAACCATGTGAGCAAGTGGCAACGCCGATTAGATCGGCTATGTCGCCGTCCCGTTTTTTGAGTTATTTCCCCTAATCCCGTGACCTTTATTTGGACTAGAAGTGATGTTCTTACATCGGAGAGCTCGTCTAAGCTTGTTTTCTTCGCTGGCGCAACATTTTGTGACATTTAAAGCTGCTGAACCATTTTCAATGAATTTTTTACTACCACCCATCATTTTGAGCAAAATATACCTTGCCACTTAGGAAAAAACTCCCGCCACTACTAAGGTTAATGGCATAAATTTGTTCCCCTCAATTTCAACAATTGAGAGCATCCCCAAAATAGTTTCTGCATTTGTGCTGCATTGCAGCTTGCATAAATACATGTATGTATTCCATATGTGTAGTGTAAAGGATTAAATGAAATACAATACAGGAGTCTTATTCTATGACACTGTTGGTCATGTTATTCTGTAGCCAACATGTGATTTGTACCATTTATACAGAGGAACCCTGGTGACACCCACAGTAGAAATACTATAGCTCGTTTCAAAATTATCCGCGTGTGTTTTTCGTGAATATCTCTGTAACGCCTTGACAAAAATCAGTGTCACTTTGCAAGCCTCTCTATATCAATTTGTCTTTACTGAAACTGATTTTTCTGTGAGTTTTGGCTGAGAAATAACCATTTTCCCTTCATAACGTCATATGATTATCGCAGAATGGTTTTGATTACAGCTCACCGAGTGTTTACAGTACTTAAACTCATTGTCAACAGAAAGAAATTTTCATTCCCTTCCATTTAGTGGCAAGTCTCATTTATACGCTTAATTGCAATATAATGTTATAATATGATATTATACTGCTTTGAGCGCATGAGAGAAGGATGAGTGAGGGTTGTGTATGTTGTTTTGTTCATGCATGAAGCACATGTAAAAGTAATATCAACGATTGCGAAACGATTGCGCAAGTGCTGAGTGCGAATAAATCGGTCCTCACCTGGGTCGTAATATGGAGTCTGCCGCTTCTCGGACGGTCTCTCACGGTTCTAGTGGCAAGAAAACGTGCCTGCAAACTGTAAACTGTTCGCCTGGTAACATTAAATAGTCACGATACTCTGCTAAAGAAACA
>JAWQUT010000479.1:35110-40110 GCA_033807755.1 Ellobium chinense
ATATATATATGTATATCACCCTTCAAAACGTAGATGATAACCCGTCCAGAAACACATTCCTCAATGCGAAATGCGGCACTTTGTAAAAACGTGGGACAGATTTAGATTACTTGGAAATTTGAGATTTGTATAAAAGAGTCGTAGTTTGAAATTAGAGAAACTAAGTCTTTTTCTTTTTTTATTTTTGGAGTGTGGGTTTTTTTTGCACTCAGTGAAAATTGTTAGAGCATGAATATTTTGGTCGCTAAAATGAATCACTGAAGGTGACAAAGCCCTAGAGGTTAGTACTTTATCTACTTCATGAGGCACGTAAATATTTTCCACATCTGAGGTCAATTAGTGTGGACTATCTACTGGAAGACATCGGGACAAACCACAATATTTATTCCTCTACATGACAAACATGAGGAATATGGTTTGACAAGAGAATTCAGAACCAGGATCACACGCATTTGGTGACGTCATAGTACTCTGAGGCATCTAGAATACAACCAGACATTGTCGTAGACGTGGCAAACACAAGACGGATATAGTCTACCACTGTTAGTCCAGGATGAAACATTCATACAAAACTACCAAGTACAGTGACTTGGTTCTCGAACTAAGAAGAGTAGAAGTGACGGCTGGAGTAGGGAAGTAGGGGCAAGAGGTCTCCCCTGAGCACCCCAGTCTATGATCTATTCACGTTGCTTGGAAGACTAGGACGGGGGCGATCACGTGCTCTCAAAGACCTGGCAGAGACTACGGAAGGGAGTTCAGCATAGATATGGGTCAGACGACGCGAATAGAGGAATGGAAGAAACTGGAATTTGCCGGCTTGAATCCGTCTCTAGCCAAAAGGTCAACATGAGGAAATATTATGGGAATCCTGACCCAAGTGTGGTCTAGACAGTTGAGAGTGGCAGGAAGTCACAAGGCTGAAACACTTGCAAGATTGGAATATCTTCCTCTGAAGATCGTCTGTTATCTCTCTCATTGAGGAAAAGAATTTACATCTCAAGTATTTTGTCAATTTGGTAAAAATCATGACTTTCCCAAGGTTTACACGAGGAAGTGCTAGAAACAGGGCTAGGGAAAAGAAATACCCTCGCCAGGGGTGGGTGGGGGTGGGGCCAGGGCAGGGGCGTAGCGTAATGGTAGTCAAATAGTCATTGACTAACACTTGAAAAAGGAAGGCCCCATAAGATGTTAAAGAGGAAAAAAAACAAAAACAACAGATAGCAGAAAATAAATGAAATAAGAAATGCCAGCTCGCATCAGCCTTTGTGACGCAGCTTAGTAGACTGACCAAAAGCATAAAAAGCGCCGTGCAAGTCATCTCACATTTTTTACTATAAAAGGCAAGGCAATCCCTAGTGCCGCACCTCTTCTACCGTACTAGTGCTATATCAAATGAACGGCAATTGCACCCTGACTGAGCCCCAAACGCAGCTCAGTTTGGCTAGCTAAGTAGTCACTTTGGAAATTTGACTACATAGTTAACTCGCGGGCAGCTCCTCTTGTACTGTATCATACGCAAAAAATCATCACTCTAACCCAGACTGAGCCCCAAAGGTATCCCCGAATAGTATTAGAATGTCCATGCCTATAGGCAAAAATGAAAATGCCTACTGAGGACAAACAAGATCAGACGACTGACTTTCTCTTTTCCCATTGGCCGAAGTGGAATGAGGTCGTGCGTATTAGCAAAGGCTTGCATCACTTTGATGCCAGGGTTACCAGACCTAGCTCTTTTGGAGCTAAATACCAGATATTTGTCAGTTTAAAAAGCTCTTGGTTCTCAAATAACTGATCGTTCTTTGGCTCTTTCTGGGTCCAACATTTTTTTTTTTTTGGGGTCCAACATATTTCAGGTTAAAATTTACAAATTTTCTTTATAAAAAAGACAACCACCTCTCTCAAAATGGTATTTCATATGATCAGGCTTCTGTCATAATTTCCCGATGAACAAAAATTTGAAGAAAAAAAACTACCCGTTTCCATTTAACACTCATTTCTTATGATGTCACTCTGGTATATGTAGAATGAATAACGATAACCATAAAACTCACATATATCCAGTAAACGAACAGTTTGTAGAAAATTTCTCATTAGTCAAATCCTGACTCCAGCAGCCCCATTTCGGACATGGTTTGACTCTCTTTTGGTATGAGATTTAGCTTGGACTCCGAAAAAAAAATCTGAAAACCCTGCTCGATGCTTCTAACCTAGGTCTAGACGATAAATATCTTTGTCTAGGGCTAGACCTTAGATAATTTGAGACCGTGTGTTTTGGTAAGATGAATTCAGTGAACCCCCTAACAAAGGTGGCTGTTGTTTTGAAAGCAGCCAATGTTGCCTGCAAGCTCTCTTACGTTCAACTATGAACCAGCCACGAACATGAAACATGATGTCCCTAACAATGGGAGTAAAGCTGATCATTAAAACTTTTCCTTCAGCGACGCCGCCATAATAATTTTACCTATATGAAAGACGTTTCAATTTTATTTACAAGGAGTAAACATTAGGTGAGTACAGTTATTACAGTGCTGTTATTGTTGAGTTAGTTAAGATTGTTTTTGTTGTGACTGTTGTCACGATACTTTACTGATGTTATCGTGCACTCTTGGCATAGACGGTGAAGCAAATAATACCTCGTTTGTTTACCGCACTTTCACCTAATGAAAATGTAGGGTGATCAAAAGACAACAGTGCGATAATTTGCTTAGCCAATGTGCTGATTTGCCTACCTGGTTTCGGCCCGCACGCTACGCCCCTGGGCCGGGGGAAAGTGAGGGATCCTTTCAAAATATCTTGGGACCTTTTCTCTTTTCTAATCTTTTTGTACCACATGGACATAATACGACGCTTGTAAACTGGGGTAAGAACTTGACGCCAGCATGTTTTATTCTGTGTGATAATATTTACAAGATGTCAAGTTATCAAATCTAAGTCCATAACACATTCTGGTCCGATACAAGTTGTAGACGGCTATGGTGAGTGTATAACTGGGCTGGAAAACTTCACCGTGCTGTTTTTTTTCTGTTATTTCCCTTTGCAATGCTCGTCATAAACTACTCACTGTAATCACTGCTCCTTTACACACACACACACACACACACACACACACACACACACACACACACACACACACACACACACACACACACATGTACACACATACACACATGTACACACACACACACACACGCATGTACACACATACACACATGTACACACACACACACACACACACACACACACACACACATACACACACACCTACACATACATGCATATACACACACTCATTCACACACAAAAGCACACTCACTCATACACACAAACATACACTCACACACATACACCACATATACACGCACATAAACACACACACACAAACACACACACACACACACACACACACACACACACACACATACACACACACACACACACGCACACACACATAACCTCCTTCCTGATTGTAGAATGAGTAGAGCTGACGTGTCTAGATTTTATTTCGTATTCTATCATCACCAGAATTTAGACGTGAATGTTCAGTGTCCGTCTGTGAGATCTTCACCTGTAATTGGGCTGGCTAGGCTGGACTTCAGAATGAGGGTAAGGATGAGAGAGAGAGAGAGAGAGAGAGAGAGAGAGAGAGGGGAAGGAAGAGAGAGAGATAGGGTTGGGAAGAGAAAGAGAGAGAGAGAGAAAGAGAGGGGGAAGGAAGAGAGAGAGAAAGAGAGAGAGAGGAAGGAAGAGTGAGAGGGGAAGGAAAGAGATAGAAAGGATAAGGAAGACAGAGAAAGAGATAGAGAGGAAGGAAGTGAGAGGGGAAGGAAAGAGATAGAGAGGATAAGGAAGACAGAGAAAGAGAGAGAGAGGAAGGAAGTGAGAGGGGAAGGAAAGAGATAGAGAGGATAAGGAAGAGAGAGAGAAAGAGAGAGAGGAAGGAAGAGTGAGAGGGGAAGGAAAGAGATAGAGAGGATAAGGAAGACAGAGAGAAAGAGAGAGAGAGGAAGGAAGAGTGAGAGGGGAAGAAAAGAGATAGAGAGGGTAAGGAAGACAGAGAGAAAGAGAGAGAGAGAGGAAGGAAGAGTGAGAGGGGAAGGAAAGAGATAGAGAGGATAAGGAAGAGAGAGAGAGAGAGAGTCCCTAAATATTGTCCAAGCCGTTTTCTCCTCTCTAATTCTGCCCTTTAGCACTAACCCAAGTGCACTTTGGGAAAAGTAACAATAATTTACCAAATGAACATAGAGCACTTGTACACTGATGAGATGAACTGTCAAAAGTCACACTAGTGTCATAGGATTTATCTATCTTCCATAGCTTAGCCCGCAGCCGGCGGACTGTTCCCTCTTATCACACCTGTAAGGGTATTGAGCCTCTTTATTGTCACTCCGTACTACATGTAGAATATTGTCTGCACAGAGGCAGGTTAAAATCTCGGCTTCTTTCTTCATTTTACAAAAATCAAATATTTGTTGGTTTGGTTTGTTGTTTTTGTTTACCTTGTGGATGGAAAGCAGTTTGTAGTGGCCAGTTTGGATATACTAGTAGGCTACACTGTACAGTTTGACCAAACTTGAATATCGCCCATTATTTATTAAGATATCGGTACTAGATCCAGAATGTCAAATCCGCTACTTTGAAATATTAGTCGATGCCAATTTCCCAATTTCAACAAACAATGGATATGCGCTTTTAAAAAATAAAATCCAGTAATGTGAAGAAGAGAGGTATAAAGGTGAGGAAGTGTTAATCAGTGGTTTTCCTACTGGTAATCTGGGACCCTTTTCGCCACTCATTGATGACATAGGAAGGAAGTGAATTGTGAAATTCACTTATGCGGGCCGGATGAAAAATATCCAAGACCGTTGACGGGAATCGTTCAAGAAACTGTCACCAGGATTTTAGCCTGTGCTCTTCATTGTTATCTGCCCTACCCAAAATGGAAACGGACTGCTGGATATAATTAGCAACTCCATGGAAAGATCAGATCTAGACCAGCGGCA
>JAWQUT010000479.1:45110-49372 GCA_033807755.1 Ellobium chinense
TTGGTCCATGTCTGATCTGGGGAAATGTTGGTCGACCACAGCAACTGCAACGGGTAAATGCGAACAAGGGTAGGTAACTCCTGAATTGTTGGAGCAGTGGGGTGTAATTTTGAAAATAGCACTTACGGTTTCTGTGTGAAACGCCTCTCTGGCGGCGGCTTCCGCTGTCTCATACAAATTGTGTAAACTCAATTCAATATCTTCCAAAGTACCAGGATGTCCGACATAATCCACGATATCAAAAATGATAATACTGTCATTTGGACACCAACTTCTTACAGACATTACATGCTCGAAATGAGTATTGTGTTGTGTCAAGTATGTGTATTGTCGAAACCTGTCTATGTCCTCTATGGAAATTCTACTGTTTGTCTCCAGAACAAGCTCAGAGCACACACGATAGCCCAGGATGTTTGAGCTGACCAGACTCCTGCAAGTGCCATTATGTGTGAGATATTTTCCTTCACTGCATGAGGGGCTGCGACACTCACACTGAAAGTTAGAGAAATGAAAGTGTTTCTGTTCAATATTTATAAATCTAAAGCTTTTCATATAATTACATATGATAATACAATTCTTGATAACAAGTCTGACGATTGAATAAGAATTCTACAGTATTAAATCCTTAATTAAAGTGAGGTATATCTTAACAGATGTAAGTGCTTGCGTACGTTATCTTACACTCAAACAATAAATTTACCGATAAATTACCATGTGCTGGATTTCTATCAAGATATCACTTTTTAATTTTTCAAATGATTGCACATTGTTTGTTTTCTTCCTCTTGTCATTAGATTACTACTCAGTTAAAGCATTAGTGTATAAATGTCGTATGTATTCAATTCTACTGTACATGTATTTTCATGTAAGCTGACAACTTCTGATATTCAGATATAAGAAAATGGTTTATTCATGCTCCCCACAGCACCAAGCTGTTCATGGATTTATGTAGTAGAGTATCACACTTACAGCTGGAATTAATGAAGCTTCTGGAAACTCAAGGCGATACCATACTATATCAGTCTTTACATAATCCTCTAGTGCCCACTGGTCCATATTTGGCAACCCACACAACCCAGTGGCCCAAAAATGGCACGGATGTTTCAGTGCCCGGAGGTCCAAATTTGACCTAAACCTTTTCACCTATTAAATATTGAAATTGTTCAAATCAATGTTTTGTATTTTGAGTGGCATTTGAAGTGTGTTTGTGAATTTTCAGAATTTTCCTACCAGTATTTCTATGCCTGGGCACTAGAGAGTTAACCATTTCTTCAGTAAGTTCATACTACAGTTTGGTTACCCCGTCTCTTAGTATACAGAAAATGTTTAACTAATATTCGGCACGGTATCTTACTAACAATAGTTCTCTACTAACTCTCTGAATTACCAAATCTTACCAAGACTGGATCATAAAACTGATCCTCCGTGCAGTCCTGTACTGACTGCTGGGTCCCGTCTGTAGCTGCCTGAGCTGATCGTGAAACGTCTTCGTCAAAGTCCAGGAGAGCTGAGAAACTGAGTCGTGCAGCGTTAGAGGGATACCCATAATGCACCAGCTGGCGGAAACGCTCCAATGAGGAATAGCCATAGTCCAAGTTACACAAGTAACAAAACATGTTGTTGTATTTCTTCATGAATATGGAGGTATACATTCTGCAGGCCTCGTCCAGTCTCTTGTCATAGATGATCACGTTACCTGAGACATTGCACGCGGAGATGATTTGACTGTCAACAACTGAACATGACCTGGAATACCCCGGGACGTCGGGGAACACATAAGAAAAGTGGCAGCCGGTGGACTTCACGCCCTCGGGGGTCACTAAGATCTTGAACAGATCTTTCTTGGACCGTGACGTGGACAACAGTTCTGATGGAGTTGTCTCGCATGAGACTGCAGCTCTCCACTTGTGGAGATCAGTTGTGTCGTTATGACACTTTGCACAGTAGATATTTCTGAAAGTGAATGTAAGCATAATTAATTTCGTAGTCCACACATTCTTTAATTACCTGAGACAGTCTGTTGCCATTAGTCTTAATATTTCAAGATAGGGTAAGAATATACTTGGAAGACAGACAGACTTGTCGTTAGGCTAGCTACATCCAAAGAGAGGGGGGAAAAAAAGGACCCGACACTAATTTTGCGGTTTTTTTTCTTTTTGAATTTGTGTTTATATTAAAATTAAATTTTACATTATTTTGCTTATTCATTAAAGTAATTGAATATTTGATCCATATATACTGTCTGTTATTAATGGTGTATTGTTGTAAAGAAAATAATGATAGTGATGATGACGACGACGATAATGATGATGATGATGATGATGATGATTGCCGAAAAGGATCATGTATTATTATTTCAGATGAAATGTTAATGACCGTGATAATGAATATGATAATAAATAATAATGAGCACTATAATAAATATCTAAACGGTACTGTGACGTGGTCATACAAGAAAAGAGTTAATGTGACATGTACCCGTAGGAAATGCCAGTGGTTCGAGAGTAGACAGGAAAAAATTGTTCCAGGTCTGTGATGTTGGGATATTCACACTTGATGACGTCATTGTCCTCTCTCAGGTCAATGAAACTGGACACAAGGGCTAACTCGCCTATCATGAATTTCTCTGTCACCATGGGCGGATCCATTGGGCATTGAGTGAAGAAGTGATAATGAGTATCGAACTTTGTCTGTCTGGGAATCATAGTATTAAATCACAATATTAAATCATAGTATTAAATCATAGTATTAAATCTTAGTATTAAATCATAGTATTAAATCTTAGTATTAAATCATAGTATTAAATCATAGTATTAAATCATAGTATTAAATCTTAGTATTAAATCATAGTATTAAATCATAGAGTGTATGATAGCCGCCAAGGTGTAAGTAGAAGTGAAGGCAATAGTAGCGAAGGGTCTTTATAGTCAAATAATCACTAGCTATCACTGGAGATGATCTTAGAGAAACCAACGCCCTCTGGAATACACCACGAAGGCCAAGTTTGAATGTCATTATATATAGGCTTTATCTCTTCGATACAACTATGACTACTCTATCAAAACGGTCAGTCTTCGCCTCTGGAGAGTAGTCAAAATTAAACACGATCCCACCCTTTCTCTCTCTGTCTCTGTCTCTCTCTCTCTCTGTCTCTTCTCTCTCTCTGTCTCTCTCTCTCTCTCTCTCATCTCTCTCTTTCTCTCTCTCTCCTCTCTTTCTCTCTTTTCTCTCTCTTTCTCTCGCTCTCCTCTTCTCTCTCTCTCCTCTTTTTCTCTCTCCTTTCTCTCGCTCTCCTCTTCTCTCTCTCTTTTCTCTCTCTCTCTCTCCTCCAAATTTATCTTATACCAACCAAATAAGTTCTGTAATCAGTAGTGAATGAAGACGGTATAGGAAATCTCTCTCAGCCAAGATAAGGCAATGGGGACCCAATGTTTTATGATTCATATTTATGTTACTTCCCTCGATAAAACAAAAACAAAAAAATTCCGCACACCAAGTTGGAGATTATGGGNGGGGGGGCGAAGAACTAATTTGAACATACGCGTATCAATCTGGTCATGTAGTTCACATTAGTATCGACATTAATAAGAAACGCTACTACTTCATATTACATTTCCAGGCAGCTCCCACTGAGTTAGTCCCTGTTATACAGTCATTTGTGTGGCGTTCATAACGGTGAGTGAAATCAGAGAGCTTTTATTTTCACCTTCTAATCTCTGACGGATCATTATGGCGGAAACAGACGTGCACCTATGGCATTTATTCCTGATAAACTAGACTATCAGACGTGAACTTGACATCTGAATCTAGTCCATCAAGTACAATACAACTGCCAGTATCATTGAGTGTATGCCTATACTGCCATTATAGTCTGTAAGAGATGCAAGTTTAGAAATATCAGCTCTCAGTTTTGTTCTAAGATTTATCTAACTCTCCTACGAAGATCTCTGGCCATACCGGTCATCTGGAAAAAGAGGTGTCTCCGGCATGCACGTTCCGAACTTCTCTCCGTGGTACGTTACACCTTTCTCCAGCAACACATCCGGGCAACAGTCCTGGAACACACTACACATTGTGTCGCAGTGACACTTTTGACAGTCCGGCCAACTGCTGATCTCACGATTGTGAGGGTATTCTCCCTTTCTCTTGCAGATTCCTTCACATATCTGGTGTTGAGATCAACAGATGTGTTGGATTATGTCAGGATGTGATACTCTCAGACACATATTATCATTTTGAGCCCACTGCACTGAGGGGAGGGG
>JAWQUT010000479.1:49460-73447 GCA_033807755.1 Ellobium chinense
GGAGGGGAAGTGGGGAGAGATGGCCTACAAGATGCAGTGATAAGCCAAAATCTTGAAACACATCCTCTGTGAGGCAATCAAATTGAAAAACTGTTTTCTGTGAGGAATATGACTAACTTGTGATGAGATGTCTAAAATAAGGGCTGCTATCGGCTAGCAAATATTTTTGAAATAAAGACTGTTATCGGCTAATAAATGTTTCTGGAATAAGGACTGATATCGGCTAGTAAATATTGTACTTTATTTGGAATTAGACTAGTAGGAACAGTGTCTACCTGTTGACAGAGAAAAATAAGATCTCGAAATCGAGTAAGCTCACTGGCTGCTGTTTCTTCTTGAAATATTGGCCTTGACCAACTGATACACATCTCTATATTTGAGTGTATATTTGAGTTATAAATATCCGTGCTTCTGGTAGTTTTCACAGAAATTGTTCTATCTTACTTCGATATTTTAGAATATGGACACCATTATATTACTAACAAGACAAGGACTTCCATAACCTCTAACATCATGTGTTGAGATATTCTGCCATAAACTATCTAATACAATGTTAATAACAATAATTCATAAACTGCTTGCAATTAAGGACCGGAAACCGCGACTCCGAGTGTCTTTAAGGCTTATTGCACAGTATTATTGTTATTATTGTTGTCATTATTATTATTAGTCCACTGTTCTGCAGGTCATTAAAGCTGCGCTATCGCAGTGAATTTTTCCTCCACTCGGATTGGCTTCCATATTTAGACGTTTTTATATTACATTTTACTACTGTTATGTTCGAGAGAATTGTAAACTGTGGAAGTTTCTATCCAGTATGAAATGTTTGACATGAAACTGTAAACAACCAAACAGTTCTTGCTCCAGTCTGACCCGAGCCAGTGAATTCAAATGAGTGACGTGTCCCAGATTGCTTCTATTCTCCTTGTATAAACAGAGCAGGTGAGCCTCAGCTTTTGTGTCATATTCTACAAATGATGCTGATGATAAGAATGATACAATATTTCAAAAACATAGTTCCGATATTTTAATGAGTAGTTATGACTGGCGTTTATACCAATTATTTAACCGCTTTTTTTTTTCAGTAGCTATGAATGGGTGCTACTGAATTTTTAATATTAAGAGTTGCTTCTCAAAGTTGTTTGTCTCAGTTGATGATGACGACGACGGTGCTACAGAAAGACTTACGTGTTCTTCAATGATGAGAAGGCGGTCTGGCAGGCTTGTAGTCTCTGTGCCTATCTCATCGAGAAGAGAGACTATTTCTAATGGGGGATGTGCAGACGGTGTCTGAAGTTCAATTCCAGGGTCTGACTTGAAAGGCTGGGAAAAACTCTCAGGTTCTAATGTGACCCAATCCAGGAGAGGAGGAAGTGTCTCTAATATCTTAGATACCTGCCCAGATGGTGCCACTGTAATCAGTTCCAGGGGCGAATTAGGAGGGAGGGTCTTTATTAATTTGGAAATTGACCCCGCTGATGTTACGGTTATCAGTTCCAGGGGCGAATCCGTTGGGAGTATCACCATTTCTTTGGACACTTGTCCCGAAGGAAGTGACGTCACCAGTTGTTCAAAAGGTAACGTAGGGGCAATCTCCATTGGAGCTTTTGATATGGGCTCTAAAGATGGCGGAGTTACTTCTGATTGTTGAGTTGGGTACTTAGTGAATGTATCATGTGCAGAGACGGACACTGGCCTTGAAGTTGTGGAGGTTGCCGTCTGTAGAGACACATGTTGAAGACGGGTCTGCTGGACAGCAGTGGACACCAGCACCATAGAGCAGACGAGTAACTTTCTACAGCAGATCTTCATAGTGGACTGGGGAACACTGGGGAACACTGGGGAACAGAGTGTAGACGTCAAATGTACTTGGACTGTAGGGGAGAGCTAGACTGGGGAAAACAGTGAATATATTAAACCAGCATCAATATAGTTACTATTGGTAGACATACATACAGACAGACAGACACACACACACACACACACACACACACACACACACACACACACACACACACACCGAGAGATAGAGAGAGAGTAATTACAAAGAGAGTTGATTTTACTGTAATCTATATTAATAAAACGCTTCAGCCAAATTTGTGTCACAGATTTCTTGAGAACTACGTAGCGTAAAAACATGCGGTTTTCACCTAAATTCGTAGAAAAATCACAAAAGGTAACTATACACATCATTCCTCTTTATTTTTTTTACCCTTTTTTTTAAAAAAAAGAATGTGTATAGCAACGAAATACAATCTCCGATAGATCTTTTCAATCCGCCCCATTCTCCAATCGTCCAACTTTTTCACGAAGTTTAATGCATTCGTCTATGATGCCTTTCGGTGCGCTAGGTATTCTTTCGCCGCTGGTGCGTTGTCTGCCTGCCCATTTGTAAAATGGGGTGTTAGTCTTGTGAAGTAATAACACTCAGGTTATTATGGGAGAAATCAATTTACACAATGATCAAATGTAGTTTGCCACGTTCACCTTGTTTCTGTTTCATTACGTCTAAATGAGCAGGCAGTACCACTGAGTACCATCGCTGTAATTTAGTCACGTGGTTGTATCACCTGGTGAGTTTCAGTAGCTGTTTCAACTCCACTCGCTCAAGGCTAGAGTTATCTCGTGTAGTAGAGCTAAAATTAGAGTACTTCTACCCGTGTCACTTCCGATAGCATCTATTTAAGAATGCATCATCACGTGTATTATGTACGAGATGCGACCCAAAAGTCCCAAAAGTATGGCTATAAAAGCTTGAAGACTTACTCTTTATATTACATTCCTATATCACCTTGGAAGTTGTTCATGTGAAAGTCAATGTAATGATTTCAACGTTGCCGTCAAGACCAAGAACAGCCTGGAAAGTGTCAGCAAATGAAGCACCGTCTCTGACGTCATTTTTGTCCCCTCTATTGTCTCAAATCTTCTTCTCTTCAACTGAATGTCTAACACTGGGAAGAGGGAGAAGTGGCAATAGTAGTCTACAGGTCAGAAGATGAATGTTGACTTTCACAATGGGCTCCTGACGTGGGTGCGCCAAGTAATAAGATGGAAATGATCTGCAAAGTAGAACAACAACCATGTCAATCTAATCAGTGATCATAAATACTTCCAAAGATGTTTCTTGACCTAGCTGCAAACAGCAATGCTGGATAATTGTGATAAGTCCCACTGAATTTCTTCGAACGTGCATTTTATACCTAGAGAAAGTGTAAGTACTTTCATAGAGAGGGTCAGGGTACTTTTAGATTGTATCTTGTGGAAAGTGTAGAATGGCCGCTAATCACAGTAGAACTCAAGTCAAAGAACAAGCGCTACAACTCTTCCTTGGATCCTTGGTTAGGAGGCTGAGCATGTGTGGCTGTGTGTACCAAGTGCAGATTGGTCATTGGGCTTGCCAAGTAAACGAAGTAAAGTTATTGTGTAAAGTTTGAACAGTGAGCAAAGAGAGAAGTTTGAGGGTAAATGGTAAGTGGGCGACGCGCTGAGATTTAGACTGAGCTCGTTGTGAGTCCTGTGGTGATTTATATAAAAACCAAGACCGGGATGTAAAGCTAATAACAATACGTCATGACGAGTCCCTACATGTGGTCATCAGAAATTTCAGTTTGCTGGTCACTCCTAACGATTTTATTATTTTCACACTGTGATATTATGGCCTCTAATGAATATCAGCATGACACCATCGTATCTAACTGTAGGTGTGGTAGTCTTGTTGACGGAATATACAGTTGTAACTTGTATGTCTCCTCTTCTCTTTCTCACTGGTCGTCCAAGGAGTAATCTATCAGATTCAACACGTCACAATTAACTCTGACGTCATCGATCAGGGGAACACAGTGTGCCTTCTTTACTATTTCTCATGTATGCCGGAGGAGATGGGATCACAGCCTCAGACATTCACAAACATTCACGGTCTCAGACATTCACAAACATTCACAGCCTCAGACATTCACAAACATTCACAGCCTCAGACATTCACAAACATTCACGGTCTCAGACATTCACAAACATTCACGGCATCAGACATTCGCAAACATTCACGGCCTCAGACATTCACAAACATTCACGGCCTCAGACATTCACAAACACATCACAGCCTCAGACATTCAAAAACATTCACGGTCTCACACATTCACAAACATTCACGGTCTCAGACATTCACAAACATTCACGGTCTCGGGCATTCACAAACATTCACGACCTCAGACATTCACAAACATTCACGGCCTCAGACATTCACAAACATTCACGACCTCAGACATTCACAAACATTCACGGTATCAGACATTCACAAACATTCACGGCCTCAGACATTCACAAACATTCACGGCCTCAGACATTCATAAACATTCACGGTCTCAGACATTCACAAACATTCACGGCCTCAGACATTCACAAACATTCACGACCTCAGACATTCACAAACAATCACGGTATCAGACATTCACAAACATTTACCGCCTCAGACATTCACAAACATTCACGGTCTCAGACATTCACAAACATTCACGGTCTCAGACATTCACAAACATTCACGGCCTCAGACATTCACAAACATGAAGAGTTAGTTAATTTGACACTCGACCTCTTTCTGGAAAAGCACACCCGTCTTAGTAGGAAGGCACTTTGTAAATCTGAAACTTTAAAACCGTAATTCACAGCATGAAATATGGATATGTCTGAGGGAGGAAGTGTTGATCAACTCATTGAATTCAAAGTTCTGTCCAACAGACCACTCTCAGTTGTTATGTATGTTCTGTCATCCGAGCATTACCAAACACACAAAATCATCACTTCCGCTTTTGACCTTTCCATTGTCAGAGGTATACGATTACGGTAATGATCTGTTGCATGAGCTTTTATTGACTGATTTTTTCTTTTATTTGTGGAAGCCAGATTTAATGACGCAATCAAACTAAAAGTTTACATTTAGCTTTTGCTTAAACCGGAAATGAGATTTGTTGAAGCTGACTTATCAAGACTGGTCTCTGCATTAAAAAGACACAAAGAATGTAAATGTGCTTTTCTCAAATGGAGACATTCATTGTTATATGTGTATGTATAAAAAATAGAATGACACATACTTTGAACATAGATATTGTTACCTTCCTCAGAATTCTCAGTATAATTACTTCATTACCGCATTCAATTGTTTTCTGTAGACTTCCTGGACAGCACAGCCAAACACTGACCGTTTCTTTTGGTTTGTTCAGACTGTCTATGAAGGCATTCACAAACATTCACAGCCTCAGACATTCACCAACATTCACAGCCTCAGACATTCACCAACATTCACGGCCTCAGACACTTTGAATTCAATGTGTTTGTGAATGTCTGTGAAGGCTATGAATTTCAACATGGAGAGGCAGCGTGGCCGTGCGGTTTGTGAGTCGCTGGGCGGTTTATGTTGTAGTGTCCTTGGGAAAGACACTTCACTTCCATTTCTTCACTCGACTCAGGTGTAAATGAGTACCTGGCTTTAGAGCTGGGGGAACCAGGGCGCTGCACCGATGCCGACCAGCAAAGATTTTATTATGTAATTCATTTGTAGTGTTATGTATTTACATGTATGATTCATACTGTTATATGTGTGTGTGTATTATGAATGAGATGGGTAACATTATATGACATTGTAAAAACAAGTTCCCTACGGGGTTAGTAAAGGCGTATTTTCCATAAGTAAGTATATGAAAATAAGAATATTTAAATAAATAAACAATTAATGAAGAAGAAAAAAAGAAATAGAGAGAAACTTAAATAAATAAATAAATAAATTAGTCGATACATTCTTTGTAGCACTTAACAAATATTACCAGAACTTTATCCGCACTTGCGTTGGTTATTGCTGGTGGTGGCGATGATTTTATTGACGTCTATCACAGTCGGTCTGTTCGCTGCTTCCAAGTTTCATAGTTCGGTGAAAAAGTTAATTATCTTCTCAATATTACGCTCCTGTTCTGTTGACACTTTTGCATTGTGTGGCTCCCGACGGTCCATTGAGTTTAGTCCACTCAAAAATAAGCACAGGTAAGGGAAGATACAACAGTGACTGAGACACAACACTGCTACACATACCCGGTGGCCAAAAGGAAAAAAAGTTTGCTTATATTCAAAATCCAAAACTTCAAGAGTTCAGAAAATATTGAAATCAACTTCTAGGCACAAAAACAGACAGATATAAATCCAGGCTATCATTGTTGCAAAATCAAATTTCATTGACCCAGATCTCATGCTTTTATCACAACAAACAAACAAAAACCAGTTTTAAAGTAATAAAATTTGAATCAATGAAGTTGTTAGACTTTGAAATGAAGTAAACGTTTTCGAGCCTTTCGATATGCAAGACCATAATAGATGGCCCTACTTCAAATATGACACCGGAGAGTTCCCAAATTGGCCTAAGTTCCACAATGGAAGTTGTTCCACCCAAAAGAGCGTTGCGTTTGCACAGGGCACGACTGCCTTCCTGCCAAGTTAGAATGTGGAGGTTTGGAGCTCTGTTACTTTGTGTACAAAGTTTGCCGCAGTTGTGATTTGGAGTCCTGCAACTAACCATCAGCAGACATGGGTCTTTGGGAGAGTTCCACAGAGGATATTATTTTTAAATCAGGCCTAAACTTTAATCTGAACGTCACAACGTATCCACAAACCACCTGACATTGTCATCAGATATATCTGCCTGTCAGACTTCCTTCATGTACAATATCCTGCCACTCTCCCACTTAGTGCTTGCTTCATATCGTTATTATATTTTTATTATTTTAGGGTTAAGCACAGCATTACAAAAGAGGAAAACCACATGAGAGAGTTTCTAGGCAATGAAAATGTCCAGGTATGGTTCAAATGTTATATCTTTTTCTCTTAACCATACCCCTAACCTTGCCCTTAACTAACCTCCTAAGCCTAGCACAGAGTCCTGAGACATTGCCTATGAAATTTGCCGGACTTCCGGGTTCAGTTGGAATTTGTTGCAGTACCATGTGAAAAAAACTATAATCCTCTGTTGTCCGACTGATGTGACTCACTCTTTAATACAATCCTACATGCCAGGCCTCACGGATCCTCTGCTTGTGAAAAACGAACCAACAATATTGGCTGCTTGTATCGTACGCACAAAGATTTTCAACCCATTTATAATTATGTACCCCGTGGTGTATCGACATGCAACTTGGCGAGTGTTGGTTGACAGTACCAACCAATACTATAATAATAAACATGTCGTGGTTTCCTGAGAGAGCATGGTTGACTTGACTAAGACGTGGTATATTCATAAAGCACAGCGGTAGACTGAAGTACCTGGTAACGTCAAGGGGTCAACTGGCTGAGAAAGGCTGGGAATCCCTGGCTCTGATGTCATGAAGTGACGGCGTGAATAGATGAAATGATGATCCACATTCTCTCTGAGTAATGTTGTTGTTTATTAGTTGTCAGTGGTTATTGCTACTGCTGCTGGTGACGAATTAGTTATGTTGAAGGTTTCTTTTAGTTTTTTTTTAGAAGGTCAATTCGTACAGGCAACTCTATAAATTAATTTTGTTCTTTAAAGCTCTCTGGCTCTGCAAAGGTTCGCATGTTAAAATAGGTTAGCCACTTCCTAACCTTGTTCCCCGTTACAACAGTTACATGGTATTACAAAATCAACCTTTTTCATAGCAGAGTATCCCAAAAACGTCCTCTGGTTCAAGCTTTTGACTCACCTTTTAGAATGAATAATGATGTTTTTGTCTGTAACGGAGCTCGTCAAATCCTTTATGAAAAGCAACAGAAACTTTGCCCGAACATTCTACTGATCCTTTTTGAACAAACTGACAATGTAGATCATCAATGCGGTGTGCAGAGTAGATCAAGTGAAAAAGAAATGTATTTGAAACCAAAACAGGTGAATGTTAATGCACGTAGGCCGACTATTTGATCTATTCATGGAATTCAAATGTGTGAAGGAAGGATCTAGGAGTTCTACTAAAAGATGTGTTCTCTGAAACGTTACTTGCATGAATGCAGAAACTCACAGTGATTCCAGCCAACATTAACCTTTCATTTATAGAAACATCCCACCGACATTTGGATGCTTTCTCACTTGATGACGTGATTGTTTAACCCGAGCGTGAGTAGGTCTACCGTGGGCGGCAATTAAAAGCAAAATCTCATCTGTCATAATGCATAATGCAATGTTTACTTTCAATGGTACCGTCCGTGATTAACGGGAACTGTTTCATTTGTATATAAATAATTTGTGCACTCCGACAAATGGATGGTTTACGGCCAGCTTTGATTAATTGTTCACTAATACCAATTTCTACCACTGTATCTAACTGTGGGTCTCTGCAGGCAGTCAAATCACATTTCACAGTGAATTACAGTATAGACACAGTCAAAGCTGAGTTTCCTAAGTGCTCTGGGCTAGGTTTGTAGCACAATCAAACAATTTGAAACGTAATAGTTAAATGTCCTAATAACCTCTTTTAAAACTGAATTTTGAACACATTTTATTTTATTCAGTTATCAATATGTGAGAATTTAGATGTAGGTCATAATTCCCATATTTCCACAATGACAACACGTAGCCAAGTAAGAGTGAATCACTGTCAACTGATAACTGACCTTTTGAATTAAAGAATGGAGAATCCAATCTCGACGTGGATCTGGTATGTACTTGCCTAGAAGCTCTATAACCCAAGGTTTGAGGGAAATGTTATCGAAAACAGCATGTTACAATCAGTCATTTTCGTATAATTAAAAAATTGGAATAGACTTCTGATTCAATCTCCATGACCAGTCTCTTCCAAGTAAACAAATAATGGTGGCCCTTAATGATATAAACTGTAGTCCAGATCATTAAGAATAAACAGTTGGGTTAAGTTTTTGAAATTATCATTATAATCATATCCCACTCTCTCTGTGCCAATGTCTGGTCACGGGAGGTGCACCAACTCACAACAGCTGTATACCAAATCCCTGAAACATGGGATAACATTCCAGAGTTTACAGTTTTGAACACATGTCATTATCCACAATTGTATAAATGGATGTGGGGTTTTTGTCGTGCTGACAGTCTATAGAGTCATGCTGAAATCACATGAAAACTTGATTAGTCTGTATAGTCATGCTGAAATGACATGAAAACGTGATGAGTCTAAATAGTCATGCTGAAATGACACGAAAACTTGATTATTCTATATAGTCATGCTGAAATGACACGAAAACTTGATTATTCTATATAGTCATGCTGAAATGACATGAAAACTTGATTCAAATTCTTTCTCTTCAAACTGTTGTGGAAGTAACCATAGAGCTGGTATAGATCTGGCTGTGAAAAAGTTAGTCTCTAGAATCATTCAGTGAGTGCCATAGCTATGAGCACTAAGGGTGCCACAACTGTTTTCTTCATTTCCAATAGACTACAGTTCAAGTGACTTGTTGTTTTATTTCTCCCACAGGATCTGAGTTTCGTGAATTAGATTAGTTGAGCTTTGATCACCAGACTTACTTCCCTCAAACAAAATTTGCTCAGAACTTTTCAAAGGGCTTACTACCAGTGTCTATGTACACGCAAGAGAAACGCAAACTATGGTTATTTTTACATTTTTTAAAAATTGTGGGCATTATCGATAATAGTATGTTTGTCTATTCATGTGAAACAAGATTGCCAGTTTGGCGATCCTGTGACGTCAGTCCAGATTACTCCAGATTTTCCATCTCATGTACACACAAGAAAGTCCTTGCAAAAATAAAAACAACACTTCTATAGGATGTTAGTCTAAAAACAAGATCAGACACTTGTAGTGTATAGTAAAATGCTAACCCATTAATACCGGCAATGTCCATCAAGGTGTCACTACATTAAAGAGTGATGTTTTAACGAAAATGCGTTTTTACAAATAAGTACAGCATCCTTTTTCCCCTCAACCTTTGATCTCTGAAAGTCTTTGACTGAATTCCACAGACAGACAGACTTAAGGACGGTTGAGTGGATAAAAGATGTGTGGAGCGCGACGTCATTGTACCGGAAGCCAAAAGGCAGCCATTAGGATTAAATGTGATATATCAGTCTATGCTGTGAAATAAAGAATGGCGCGGAGTGGTTCAGTAGATGAGTACAGTGAGGTTAAATCTACTCACCATTGACACAATGAAACCATGTTGGTAATGGTTGCGGCACTTTTGGACACAACTGAAGACATTAAAAAGTTTCACATTTTGCACATAATAAAAGGAAAAAAAATATTAGGAGCTTTATAACACATAGTCCTTTATCGTCTCAAACTCGAAACTGCTGGAGTCTATTCAATATCACTATCCTAAGCATAATTTATGAATCCTTGACAAAACTGTAGAGACAGACAAACTATATTTAAAATGGGGCACTCAAGATGTCTTTAGACTGAAACTGATGGAGAAGAGACAAATGTGAAATTAGAAAGAAAAAAAAACAGCAGTAACTGAATGTCAGACTGAGTCTTGTCGAGACCATCAGTTAAGGAATGCTGCGGTAGTTTGGTCACTCCTAAAGGAAAGGAGGGCAAATGTTGAAGAGATGAGCTAGGGTAGCAAAGCACAATGAAGATAGATGTGATAATGGTTGGTCACATGAAAAGACACTTGAACTTATTTTTTAAAGGGAGCATAACACAGCCAAGGAGCTGAAAAGAATGAAGACCCATGTGATAGTGATCTCAGCAATGGAGGAACATGACAGTCTACATATTGACTTGCTTTCCTCTCCCATGCTTGACAATACATGAGGGTCCTTATCACTGCCCCCCTCCCTCTCTCACCCAACACCCAAAATTGTAAACCCATCGGGTCACATGTAGCATATTGTAAAGTAACGAAACTTGAATGAACAGAGATTAGTTGGAACCACTGAACCATGTGGGAGCTGTCGGTAGTCTAGTTAGGTCATGGCTCTAAATTACGCCAGCACATGATGTAGTGAATCGTTAGGCGGTGGTGGTGGTAGATGATGTGTAACCATAACAATAGAAACGTTCATTACTCTATTTCCACTTTCAGATATATAGTTCGCTCTAGTCTGTTTATGGGTTGTCATGGCAACAACAATAACAGCGCCCGTGACCTGATCCCTCATGGACGGCAAATCCTGGCACTCAAAACTCATACACACACACACACACACACACACACACACACGAGTGTGCATCTATTTATCATTCTTTGGTTCTTGTGGGTCATTCGCCAATCTAAAAAAAAAAAGAAATTAATTAAATCGAAAAGTGACAAGCCAGGTCAGTGATGTTTGGAATCCCTAAGTGCGCACTAGATCGTTTCCAGAAAATACAAAACAAAGCAGCTAGATTAATAACACGATCACATCCCTCAGTAACCATTGAGTGTGTTCTTAAATCTCTTCACTGTTTGCCTATACAGGAAAGAATAAACTCCAAGTTCTTATGTTTTATTTTTAAGTGTTTATATGGATAAGGCCCAGACTATCTGTGAGAACTAGTGAAGATATATCAGCCAATACGTTTACTAAGATCAGCTGATGCAATGTTGCTTGAAACACGTCAGATTATCTCTTGGTGAAAGGGCCTTTTCTGTATGTGGTCCTAAACTGTGGAATAACATCAGTATTGAGACAAGGAAAAACAGAATTATTTAAAATGGCATATGATTTTCGGTAGTCGGTGATCATTCACATGAAGCAGGTATGAACGTGTTTTTTATTAACCTTGCGCGGTTGGGTGTGAATGCTTGTTGTGAGTAAGTGATGTGTATGTAAGTGAGGTGTGTTTATAGAAGTGTAAGGATGTAATTAATGTCTAGATCGTGTGTGTTAAACAGCGCCATACAGCACTTTTCTCAAGTGAATATGTGCGCTATAGAAATTAATTATTTTTATTATTATTATTGTTATTAGGCAGCATATGATACACTCGTGTATTCATAATTAATTTTGTTTTTATATTTTTCTTTATTTGCGACATAACAACCATAGCACCTGATCTTGTAACTTGACAGTGTTAGTAGACACTTTCATCTGCTAATATGTGAACATTTTCAGGGGTATATTTTTCAAAATTAACATTTTTTAGGGNCAGGTAAACTTGACAGATCATCTGAGTTGTCTTATTACAGAGGAGGTTGCCAGTGAACAATGGAGTTACCTACCACGGAAGTTCACAGCTTCTCCGCCTTTACAGCCAGAGGCGTCATCTATATTGTGTGAAGAGACTTGGAAGAAGAATTCAGATTAACACTGCACAATACTACACTACACTTTGATGGAGAACTTTTAGGAGAAAGGAGAAGACACAGTGCTGTGCTTTTATATCCCCATCTCTGACACTTTCCAACACTACAATTTTCAAAGTCCAAACGTCTTTCTTGTACATAACAAAACACATTCAATCTTCATTTTTACTTCGTAACTCGCAAACTAACGAATCCCATGGTATGACACCGTTAGTGAAGGTCAACCACTGGTTTATTACGGTACCCTGCAGGACTTCGATAGGGGTTCACCCAAACAAGGGTGAAGGACGTAGCCTGTGTTTATTTGGTCCCAGCGGCGTCGCGAATGGGGGCTGTCTGTGGGCGGATCTTAGCAAAGGAAGTATCAGTCTCTAGGCAAGCCAAGATGGCCGCCACTAACGCGGGAACAAAAGAAAACAATGCACTGACTTGCAAGTGATGTTTGCTATACTTACATTTTTGCCTCATTCAAACATACACACCTCCGTTGATCCTTGCCTTAAATCGGAGAGACCATCTCTTTACAACAGCTGTCTTTCAGGAAAAAAGTTTTTGATAGCTTGAAAATTAAATAAAGACTATGCGGTCATTAGATGCTGGAAACTGTTCATTAATGAGGGCTTGATCAGTACAGCCGTTGATGTGTAGATACAGAAGTAATTACTTAAGGGGTCAAAAGGGATACGGCTTTGCACGCCAACATGCCACAGATATTAGATTAAACAGCTGTTTCTTCTAATTATTTAGATCATATTTCTGGCCTGAAGTGCCCGACCATAAGTCATGGAACATGGTGAACACACGTTTGTTGATGACAACACTGCAGAAGAACACGACACCCTGGAGCCCAGTTAAAGCCGTGAAGACGTAGTCCAACATCTCAATAGGAAATGCCTCGTACAGAAAAGCCGACAACCAGGTGATCCCGATGACAGAGGACATACGGACACAGGCCACTAGTCCAACTCTAGTGTGTGAGTTTGTCTTGGCTTCCGAGGGGGGCCCCTTGCGGAGATGTGAAATCGTGATGAGAAGCAGGAATATGTTAAACACAACCAAGATGCCCATAGGGACAGCAAAAGCCAGGAATCTCGAAATGGAGTTATTGATGTAGCACAAAGTAGGGCTGCCATAGCCCATGTCATCACGTGTGACCAAATTCGCTATCACGTTTAGGGCCACGATGACCAGTGGGCATGTGAGTGAGTACAAGACAGCCATGATAAACGATTTGTTAGTCATGAAGAAAGATCTGGACTTGAGAGGATAGCTCAGCTTGTAAAATCTCTCTATGGTACAGGCGTTCATTGAGAATAAAGCAGCAAGCCACGTGTAGTGGATGATCATACCGAAGACTTGGCAGACAGTTTTATGTTCATATTGTTCCATGGTAAACTCGTGAAATGTTTGAGCCATGAACAAGCTCACGGTCGACATCATGATATTCATTCCACTTCCAGACCGTAAAGGAGGCAGAAGAATGTAGGTCACGAATGTGAGCAAGAGGCCTAACAGAGAGATGCACGTGCAAGTGATGGAGATGAGACCAGAGATGGTCCACGTGGAGAGGTGATCAACTTTGGGTACGCACGTCTCTGGAAATGTACGAGCCATAGACAAGTAAGTAGATACACAAACAAGAGCCACTGACTGATTTTTCTTGAAAACTCTTGATTTCGTAATATTGACACCGAACTCGCTTAGCACGAAAATGTCACCTTCATCGTGAATATTGTATTGCTGTGCTGAGATTTCCAGGAAAGGACATCTGTTTGTTGGCAGAAAATCTATGAAGTGAATTTTGTTGAATGTGTCGAGATCGTCGAGATGGTTGACTAGGAAAATATCCGCCTCAGTTGACATACTGTCTGAGTTGTTCCGGCAAGGATGGTGTAGATCATGTGACCAAGCTGTGCAAGGAAAAATTTTGTAACGCAAGCTTTTTACTGGGGTGTCAAAAACTGGCTCTATCATAAATGCTATATTTTGCATCAACATGTCGATATCTGTCTCTATATCCTCCAACAGACCATTGCCGCGAAGATAAACCTCCCAGTTAAAGGTGAGCACCTTCTCTCCTGGGCACCATTCAGTGATCTGGTAAGACGATTTCCACAGTGAGGGAATGTGAGATGCTGCAGAGTTCATTTTCTGCTCAAACATTTGATGACCATCCTCGGACATATTGGTCGCTGTGAGTATCTGGACCCTGGCACAAAAGTGGTAGCCGAGCATGTTGGAAGTTAACATACTCCTGCAGTTGCCGTTAGAGGTCAAATATTTGCCCTCACTACACTGGGGAGTCCGGCACGTGCACTGGAGTAAAAATAAGGCAGTTCCTTGAAAACAAAAGTGTGTGTGTGTGTGTGTGTGTGTGAGTATGTGTATGTGTGTGTGAGTGTGTGTGTGTGTGTGTGTGTGTTTGTGTGTGTATGTATGTGGTATATATGTGTGTGTGTATGTGGTATGTGTGTGTGTGTGTGTTTGTGTGTGGGTGTGTGTGTGTGTGTGTGGTATGTGTGTGTGTGTGTATGTGATATGTGTGTGTGTATGTGGTATGTGTGTGTATGTGTGTGTGGGTGTGTGGATGTGTGTGTATGTGTGTGAGGATATATGTGTAAATGTGTGTGTGTGTGTGTGTGTATGTGTGTGTGTATGTATGTCTGTGAGTCTGTGTGTGGATGTGTGTGTGGATGTGTGTGTGTGTTTAGATATGTGTGTGTGTGTGTGTGTATGTGTGTGAGTGTGTGTCTGTCTGTCTGTCTGTCTGTCTGTCTGTCTGTCTGTCTGTCTGTCTGTCACCAAATGGAAACTGATCAGAGGACATCTGTGTATAATTATTAGTCCCATCAGTCTGTGATGTGTGACAAGGAGGTTATAATACAAATAACATGGTGTGCAACTCACCCCAATATCACTTTAGACTTTCTACGCAAAACTGCACATCGAGTAAGTAAATGGTGTTATTTTTTTCATTAATGGTGGTGACCCTAGTGTAACCGGGTGGAAAGGCAATACAGCTGTGATATAGTATTCTTTCTCAATTATTACGGGGGAGGAATGTGATCGTAGTCTGATAATTTTTCAGATGTTACATATTATTTTAAGGAAGTGTGTCACCAGGGATTTTACCAAATTACTGTGAATGATCAATTTTGAGAAGAAGGGCCGAAAAAACCTATTCTATAAATTTTCTGTCCCTGCCGGGATCGAACCAGGGTCTCTCAGCTTGCAAATCCGAGCGTGTTACCACTACACTACAGGGACGCTAACTTCACAGCAATTTAATTCTTAAATACCTACTGCCTGAATCGGTCCCTAACTTCCACGTACGAACCTAGTGTTCACCCGTGACCCAAACACACTTCCCGACTGCTCACATTAGAACCTCTGCTATTTGTTATCACACTGATTGTCTCACATTAGATATCATCCATGTCATTTAGACACCTCTTTGATGTTCTTATAGATCTATTGCTTTTCTGGATTTCTTGTCTTAACACAAAGTTACTTTATTTAACACGAAAGTATTCTCTTGGTTCCATATAATTATTCGTCTTGACAGAAAATCCAGAAAAGTATATCTGATTACTACAGGCATAAAGGTATCTATGAATCTCTGAGACATGCATGAAATCTGGGGCCGCACAACCTGGTGGTGTTGTATATGACAATTGCCTGAAGATCATCACCCTTAAATGAGAGAAATGCACCAGTTAGGTCTGCATAGAATCTCCAGAGCAGTTATAGTGATAATTTCCATGTCTGTTATCTGCTTTACAACCTCTGCGAAAGGGGAAATGAATGAAAGAGTTTAGTTGAAACAGCGGGAGAGGATGGGGTAAGAATATCACAAGACAATGAAGAGGAAGACAGAGAAAATACGAGGGTTAATGCACACGTTTCAGGACCACAAAAAAGGACATTAACAACCGTACAAAAACAGAAAGGATTGAATAATGAACATATACGGGAATTTTAGAATGTCGTGAACAGGAAACACATGACTATTTCCAGGTAATGTACTGACCGTTACTGGGTCACGGAGAGCATGTTTACGACATCCCCCTGACTCCTGTATAGGAAGTTCTTGGCTCTCCAGTGGGGCATCGCCAAATTCAACTAAAATGGACGAGCCAGCTTGCGCAATGTTTCCAAAATCAGCTGACCCTAGTGACGTCCTAAAAGTTTCCAGACTCATGAATCCCGTGTTGCAGAGGAAACAGAACATGTTCTTGTATTCACCGAAGAAGACAGATGTGTAGAGAGCGCACGCCTGAACGTAGAGTTCATCATAAAAATCCCATTTCCCAGTTACGTTGCAAGTGTCGATGATCTCAGATTTAATCGCTGAACAGCCTCGGATAACAGTTTGAAAATCCTTTGGGACGTATTTCAGCTGACAGCCTGTTGCCTCCACGCCATCAGATGACATCAGGGTTTTCAGAAGGTCCAACTTGGTTAATGACTCAGACACTAAAGTTGATGCCGCGTGCACACAGAAAATAGAAGCTCTCCATTCATCAAGATCGTTGGCATCATCATGGCATGTGGCACAGTAAATATTTCTGGAGAAAACATTTTGAGTTTCATGAGAACATCCACCAGAACAGCAATGGCAACAACAACAACAGCAACAAAAACAACAACATTATTAAAAGTGCCGAGAACAAAACTGACAGCAAAAAATAGCACCAGAAGCAAATTTATGATTATATACTCCTTCTTATTCATCCTCTTCCGCTTCCTTCTAGACTAAGAGAATGAGAACGATGTAAACAATCCGTCAACTGTTGTCTTAAACAAACAGTGACTATCATAATACCGGGCAAACAGGTGATAATTGAGGATCGCCTTGCAATCCATACAGAAGAAATGTGTGTAGAAGAGCTTAAATATTTTAGAAAGGTATTTTTCCAACAATTCTATGTGGATCTACAAGGAAGAGTCGGTCCCCTGATACTGGGCTCAAGGAAGAACAATTCTATGTGGCTCTACAAGGAAGAGTCGGTCCCCTGATACTGGGCTCAAGGAAGAACAATTCTATGTGGATCTACAAGGAAGAGTCGGTCCCCTGATACTGGGCTCAAGGAAAGTGGGAGGAATTTTTGTAACACATCTGTCTTTCATTCATTCTTTCTTCCATTTTCTTGCCTACCTCTGTAAGCGTGCGAGTGTAAATGATAATGATAATAATAAATAGATATTAAGATTGATATGAAATCTAATCAGTGCCTCGTTTAAGTATTCATCCTAGGATTAACGATTACTTACACAGAAAGTTTTTGTAGTTTTGGCTGTTCGTAAAAAAAGCTTTACACATTATCTTCCTCCCAAAATAATGTCCGTTATCGGCCAAATTACCGGTCATGGAGCGGTCGTGATTTAAAAAAATACCCACAGTATTCTAGAGCTTAGGAATAGACTCTAAAAGTTTTATAACCAGGCAAGTTATCAAGATTCTCACTGGAAGGACTTGACCATCCTGGAATAAACTTGAAGGTTTCTCTGTTGGTCCTTACACTACTTACAGTCAAATTCGCTCTTGTCATCATTCTCAGTTGTTTGATATCGTAATTGTGTTTCTAACTACGATATTCCTAAGGCCGTCTGGTAAATCTGCTGATGGTGCTCGGCGCAATTTTTAAAAGTCATTGCGTTATGCTCAGGAAGAACGGACATTCTCAGTGAGAATACTGTAATGAAATCACTAGAACGATAAATTATGCCGAATTGCTTTAGATCACATCTAATGTATTTTTATTATCAGGGTTATATTTTACCTTTTCAACCATGCAGTGGGAATAACCTTCTTCTTCTTCTTTTGTTTCTTCTCCTTCGTCTACTCCTCCATCATCACCACCACCAACAACCTCACCACTTCCTTCTTTTCCCTACCATTCCTGAGTATGTGCCTAAGTATATTATCATTAGGCCTACTATGCTTTACTCTCACACCGTCTATTCCACTCAAACCACATCTACTTAAACAACAGTAACAATACGTTGACTAAAATATTGTGACAGATATGGATTCTCACAGACGTCCTACCTGTATGTTATGCTTGTTCTCCTCGATGTTACAGGAAAAGACTGGTCTGGCTGTGTGAGGTCAGGTTTCTCACATTTCATCTTGACCACATTCTTGTCTTCAACGATAATAAAATTGTCATTATTGCCCAGGTTATCTGAGATTACGTCATCAAATTCTGAGTTCCAGGTCGTGAGTGGCTGTAAAGGACAGCTGGTGACCATAAAAGCTTGGTCTCCTTGTAAGATGTCTCTGGATTTGAAAGAAAAGAATGGGAACTCTCTGTGAGCTACTTGCACCACATCACTTGTCTAGGTAGGTCCTAGATACGTTGCAAGGTAAACCAACTGAATTATATTCACGAACCTAGCTACAGTATACAAATATATATAGTTTGCAGCTACGTGAAGATTTTGGTGATGTCGGACCCTCAAAGGATTAACTTCCACTGGTGACTCACTCAAGTCCACAGTGTGAGGTTAGGGACTACTAGACTGAGTCTTTTCGACCCACCAACAATGGTTAAATAGAGTCAAGACGACAATAATGCCGCTTGAACAAATGGAGACGGTGTGATCTTCAGGTTCTTAATACGGATGTATAAAACTGGATAACCTTTCTATTCCTCCTATGTCTTGTTTTTTTCGCCCCCCCCCCCCCCNNAAAAAGTCATGGTGCCTAGAAACTTTCTGCAGAGACACTTGCGTTTAAACATTTGTCATCAAGCCGCCAAAGTAACACGTTTACAAAGTCCGTGTTTTTCAGATACAGTTATAATAACAGTAGATAACAGTAGATCACTAACGGGAAGTGACGTGATCCGTGGTAATAAAAAATCTCAATCTGAATGTTATCCATACTTACTCCGGGTCTAAAGGAAATGGCATCAAAGGTAGACATTCTGTTAGGTCACTGTTGTTATGGTAAATGAGTGTAACGTTACGTTGTAGTAGTACATCCGGGCAACAGTCATGAAAAAATGTACACTGAGTGTCACAGTGACAGATCTGGCACGGTGGTTTTCTGGTGACTGACCCGTCATGTGGGTAGAACTCGCCACACATTTCGCCGCATATCTGCAAAGAATGAGATCGTGGTTAAATGACAAATGTCGCACTTATTATCTTTATGAAATTTATCTATTTTTGTCACCACTCAATGTTCAGTCAAGTCATCAGCGGAGTATAGTTAAGAATATCTTAAATTCATCGAACGGTCTCAGCTGCTGTAGCCACGTTTTTATGCCTTCTTTCAGAAATCCACTCAGAGCTTCAAACAGCTGAACCACAATACACCGTACGTAAATAGCGTGTCAGTTTGTTTGTTTGTCG
Source organism: Ellobium chinense (assembly GCA_033807755.1). Lineage (NCBI taxonomy): Eukaryota > Metazoa > Mollusca > Gastropoda > Ellobiida > Ellobiidae > Ellobium > Ellobium chinense. The sequence goes on from JAWQUT010000479.1 coordinate 69,042, forward strand.
GTCTATTCTGTCTGCCTGTTTGTTTGTATGCAAGTATGTAGACTTTAATCAAGATGGCTCTGTGTACATTTCTGTGACGGTTCATATTTTTCTTGCTAGCATTTTCTCAAAATAAAGTAAATCTTTATTTCCTTTTCTCTCTGTTTCTTCTAAAGACTTTACTTACGTGGGGATATTCCGATCAAAGTCATTCAAACTCGGTGGTTTGGGTTGAAAAATTCATGGAGTCTACGTTCCACAGGCTAAGGAGCATAACTAGACTCAGATCTTGGCCTATTAAAAAGAGACAATGGTTCTCTCGCCTTTCCTCTTCCCCCCCCCCCCCCCNTTCATTCTAGATGAGGATGAGGGTGAGGAAGTCCTCATTGGAAGAAGGATGAAAATAAGATGAGGAGATAGGACAAGAGAGGAGTTGTCATTATAGGATTAAGAGGGGAAAAAAAAAAAAGAAAAGAAAAGAAAAGAAGAGAAGAGAATGTTGATACACGAAGATGTTCTCTGCCAGCGATGGACGGTCATGAGTAGGAGGTAAACAGTTGTTACTCACTCTTCTCTCGGCCAGCACGACACGGGTCACCAAAGTGCTGTTTGAATCTCCAAGTTCGTGGAGAATTGTTGCATACTGGATGGGTGGAGTTACCTCTTCCTCTACTGATTCAGACTTGGAAGGCGGTAACGATGGCCTAACTTCCGATAAGAGTAGAAGGAAAACTTGGATCGCTGTTGCCCCAAGAAACATTGTTTCGTCTAGTGTGTTGGAATGTGCATAGTAACGCTAACACTTTACAACGGTCGTCTACATTTCAAGTATAAGAACAAACTGTTACTACTATTGTTACTGTTTCAAAAACATAATAGAAAGAAAGTTTTTATTGGTCAAGTTTCGATCTCTTACGGCTCATTGTGTCTGAGGTGTCAGCTTGTAAGGCAGGCATTTCCTGGTGTGACGATCATGTTAGACGTTACCTTCTAGAAGTTGATGTGAATCTCATATCAGTCGGTACAATGTAATATGATTGATGTGAATCTCATATCAGTCGGTACAATGTAATACGACTGATGTGAATCTCAAATCAGTCGGTACAATGTAATACGACTGATGTGAATCTCATATCAGTCGGTACAATGTAGTATGATTGATGTGAATCTCATATCAGTCGGTACAATGTAGTATGGTTGTAACACCAGGAAATGTCATGTATGTGCTGTTTATCTAATCCATGACTGTTTGGAAGAGATCCGGACTAGAAACTGAAAGCTCTCTATTGAAAACCACATGCATCAGACAAAGTATCGGACTATTTCTCCAACATTTGAATTCAAACGATGAATGACAAAGTTTCACAGGCAATATTTGGAAATGGTTTTCTATAAGTTTTCCCAGTTCTACCTCCACTATCAACACGGTCTTGTCACTCACAGCAAAGAGTGTCGTGCCTGTACACGAGTGTTCAATGAAATGAACAGAGTGAAAAAGGGAAAATGAAAATTGTCCACCCCGAGGGCCCCGAGGGACATGTCAATGGAGAGTAACCTCCCTTTATTAGAATGTACAGAATGAGAATTAGCCAGGAAAGTACAATGAATCCACATTGATCTAGCATTTATAGTACACAGTTGATCCTCACAAACTCGAAATTCAAGATTCTGCATTAAGATTCATGTTCATGCGGTGGATTCAATATAGAGATATAGATTTGAATGGAAGACAGACAGACAGACAGACACACACACACACACACACACACACACACACACACACACACACACACACCCTTCCTCCTCCTCCTTTGAATAACATGAAAATCCTGAAAACTTTTTCAATCTGTTGCGTCTGTGAAATCTACAGCCATTGCCGTTTATATTTCTGTAGTCATTTAATATCTAGACATCCTAGATTTTCCAGCCAGCCATTTATATTATTATATTCATTGACTTTAGACTTCCAAGTAGACCAGTCTCCTCACCAAATCGAATCTACACTCGTTGGACTGAAGTCTGTGGGCAATTATCTATCAGTTCTTAAATATTGTTACATGTGGCGCCTGCAAAAATGTTCTTCGTAAATAAACTAAATAACAGATCAACTCTTCTCTGTTGTAGCAACAGTCACACCAGCATTAATTTATTCCGCCCCTTCGCTTATTGCTGGCTTGTTCAGTATGGCAGGAAATATTCACTGGAAAGAATGTCAAGACTCGAAGGCGACGGTCAGATATTCTACACAAGATCTCAAGCAAACTATCTTGGAGCCAGTGTGGTGTTGTCTGAACTGAATATTGGTGATGATGTCCATAGTCAACAATGTTGTTGTCTTCCTTCAGTGAAATAAGCAAAGAAATAAGGAGGGAATGAGATCTCTGCTCAGACGGAGGCTCGGCGGATACAAGTTATCATTTATCTAGAGAAGAAGTTCCAAACCTGAGAAACCCGTAATAAATCTCAAGAAATAACCGAAGAGCGTGACGTTATAGTCTTCATATCAACTAAAATGCGAGTTACTGACTGACTGTATTTTATCACCAATATGTTTTGACCACTCTGAAGGACCACGCAAGATTATTTAGTGGCGTCGTGAATTGTACCGAGCGGAAAAGGTTGATAACCTCTGAACCCAATTGCCCCTCTCCTAAGAATAGACGCCGGTGTATTCCATCTGTCCAGACCCGAATTGAGAAACTACTATTGAGTTGACGAGTCACTTTCCCTGAAATCGTATTCTGAAATGGTTCCACCTCTTACAAACCCTGGTGAGCCCACTCTCTCTCCACCTTCTGATCTCTTTCTCCCCCCCCCCCCCCCCCCCCCCCCNCCCCCTCACAAAGGCTTAAGAAGCTTGCTCGCTCTCTTACAGTTCTATGTAGAATTGGCGCTGGGAATTTTGCATTATAACATGGATGGATGACGTCTTCAGTAAAGTAAACATTTTGGCCAGTGAGCACGGGGGTGTGGGGGGTGGGGTGGGGGGAGGGGAGTGATAAGTTTAGTCAAGCTACATGAACAATTCATAATTTCTTATCCAAAGCCAAAGACAATTCACTATGTAATAATCTCTATTGTCCTATTAAGAAGCCAATGACTTGTCGGACCAATACAGGTCATCAGGTCTTACTAGGTTCATAACATTATTCTTCATTCACTTATGTGTCCCTAGAAAATGACTTTACTTTAAATTAAATGAATGTTTGTTATGGAAAATGGAGAACTGTTATAAACTAATTGGAATATGAAAGCCAATATTAGATCAATATCAGTTTGTGTTGAGGTTTTTGTTTTCTACTGCTGTTATTATTTACGAGTTTTTAACTGATGCTTTGTCACTATAAACTCCAGTCCGTTTAATCGCATCTCCTTGAGACCAGGCAAAAAAGCTTCGATTAAAAGGAACTGCGACTAACAGGATATTTTTATAGATAAAATAAAGTATTCTGTTGTCTAAAAATGTTGCCTTTAAATGAAAATTGTCTTTAAATCGATTGTGATAAAGTGAAGTCGATCATAGTCTGCACAACTTCCAAGTCAACATGAGTACAGAAAGAGCTGGAGAACAGTGAGATATTGAGATGTTTATTAACTCTAGAAAACACGAACATGGACCATACATGTAAAATGTACAACATGTCCCATTGTATGTAGTCATATCAATAATGTATAGATATAAAAAGGAACTGTGTAGAGCAAATTTAGTAGCATGAAGAGTCTTAATTATCACAGTAATGTACACCCTCAAGTTTGGGTTTTTTTTGTTTTTTTATTTTTATTTCATCATGTCTGTATGACATTCGATGTTGTCATCACAAGCAACCAAAATGTTCTGGACAAAATAATATCAAAAACTGAATGAAACTCACATTTAGTCTCTGAAAAACGACAAAAATAATCCAGGTCAACATAGAGTCTGTTCATAGTGACTTGAAATCATTGCTTGGATGTTATACCCCGATAAACACACACATTAAAATTGTATAGAGATAGATACTGTCTCATGTTTTTTTCTTTAAACTGCACTTAGCAAAGCGATTGTTTGGATGTAAACCTTATGAATGGATGCGGGACATATAATATAATATAATCTTAATGGTTCACTTTGCTGACATAGAACTTAGTGAACTGCAATCATGAAATAGAATTATTGATTTTTCTCACTGACATTGGCTCATGTCTGGTAAAGACACTTAATTTCTCCTAACTGACAGTTTTGTGAAGTGTTTGAACAAGTGCGTACTATATTGAGATATACGTCGGTGAGTTACATAAAGAAAATAATTCTTGGTTTCATGTTTTACCACAAAACTACTGAGGCCAGAAGTCTGACTTACTGACACAACATGTATGACGTAATTGACAGTCCAAACACAAATTTCTGTTACAGAGATACCGAAAGATTGTCCAATAGCCCTCCCCCA
>JAWQUT010000479.1:84196-98119 GCA_033807755.1 Ellobium chinense
GAACATCACACAATGGAACATGAACATCACACAGTGGAACATGAACATCACACAATGGAACATTACACAATGGAACATGAACATCACACAATGGAACAAGAACATCACACAGTGGAACATGAACATCACACAATGGAACATCACACAATGGAACATGAACATCACACAATGGAACATGACATCACACAGTGGAACATGAACATCACACAATGGAACATCACACAATGGAACAAGAACATCACACAATGGAACAAGAACATCACACAATGGAACAAGAACATCACACAATGGAACATGACAAGGGAATGACAAATACGAAAATATTGGCTAAAGAGAGGATTAAATTCTACTTCATATTTATCACATTGGACAAACCTTTTCCTGCTATCATGCGACAAAAGGACAAGAAAAGTAATGAATTCCTTTAACTCAAAATGAACTGTCAAACAATGACCAAAATCAAATTCTGAGCTTGCTTGGAAGTCTCTTTACAGATCAGTTTGGTTTAAGGACACTATGAATACCACCAGATAACCGAGCAATAAAGCTTCTACCTAGAACTTGAATTGGCTATGGAAAATGAGATTTGACAGTTCAGCCGTACACAAAGACATGTTTTCAACTTTCTGTGGCCAGGAGGAAAAGGAGTTCATGATCAGATTGACAAGCGATATTTTTTCATTTAACACCACGTGGCTGCTTGAGATTGATCTGGGAAAAAGAGAATAATGATTGATTACGATGTTACATTATAAATGGTAAATTGACTGGGTTTTTTTTTCTTATTTACACTTGTGACATCAGATGCCGTATGCGCAATAAGTAACTAGCTTAAACGGGACGCAAGTCGAAGCTTATTTGTACAAATTATTAACTTAAAAGTAACTTACTATTGAGAACTTACGCTCTGCTGATGGGATTTCTTACTACCAACAGAATTATGTTGCCTCTGCATGCTGAACGTTATTGAGATTGCATTCAGTACCGATGAACAGTTATATTTCTTACGATGGTAAGAGATCTCACTGTTAATGCGCAAAGTCCCATTTAACAATAAAAGTCTGATTTTTCGTTTGGTTAAAAATTACCAGAATTGAAATCTGGCATCCTGATCCTACTGTGCAAGAACACTGAATATTATGTTTATCCGGTAAGATTTGAGGGCTTGCGCATTAACGATGGAATCTCTTTACATTATGCAAGAAGTGCTGAATGGATCCATTGTAGTGTTCAACATGCTGAGTTAATGTAATGTTTCTGATGTTAAGAGATTCCGTCGTTAATGCGTAAGCTCTCAAATACCTGCAGTGCCGAGGACAGCCAGCGCATTAATAAATCCGCAATTAATGATCATCTCAACCAGGAAGTACACGTTCTTGTCCATAAAGGCGTCTCCTGTAAGGGGAGGGGGTCCTCTAGGAGGGCCACTAGGGGGTTCTCCGGCGGGCCCTATGGAGAGGGTTTCCATATCCGGTGTCGGGAGGTGTTCGTCACCATTTAGCTTCAAGATATTGGTATTGTTGTCCAGGAGCGTCGACCGATTCTCCATCTTGACAGGGGCGGAGTCTGTTCAACTAGGATGGAATAGTGAAAAGAGAAAGTGGGAGATTTTTTGTACAGAAGGAAAAGTAATAAACAAACATGCACAGAAGAATGAAACAATGAGTGAAATAGAAAAAAAACAAAAACAAAAAAACAAAACAAAACAAAGAAAGTGTTGGCGGGTAAAAAATGGAAGAGAATACTGGCAGTATGGAAAACGAACGAAAGCAAAAACATCAAAGAAAAAAATGGAAAAAAAAAACAAAGTCTTTGCAAGACAAAAGCTTACAAGCAACAGAAAAAAAGGGCGAAAAAGCAGCTAAGGGGGAAAAAAGGAAAGAGGGACGAAAACAAAACGTTGACAGGAAAACAAAAGAAGGAAACAAAAGATGCCTGGAAATAAAGAAAGAGTTACGAGGTGTTTGTTACAATTGATACAGACCCAGACCTTAAGTTGGATGAAACTTACTGGGAGATGATATCATCACCGAAAGACAACAAACTTCGTGACAGGGAAAAGATCTACATTAACAGAACGTTTACTTTCCATTAAGTAAACAAGACAGTATGTTTTTCCCTCCGGGTCTCATATTATTGTTTGTTAATATAATAATATTGTCTTTGTGCACTTGTTCAAGACAAATTTCCGGAAGGATTAAAAAAGTTTATCTTATCTTATCTTATCTTATCCTATCTATCTTATCTTATCTTATCTTATCTTATCTTATATGGAAGATCCAATGGAAGACTCATAGTTTAAGAAAAGTTTTGTTGTTGTTTTTTTAAAGCTTAGTAGAAGGTTAAAATTATTAATGAAGTCTTAATTATTAAGGAATTTCCACGCAATCATATTGGCTCATATTCTAGCCCACAGAGCGAAAAAAATTCAAGAAGCCCCAATAACTATTTCCTGGATGTGGCCATCATTGGTAGGTGACTTATATACTTTCACTTAGCACGTCATGACACTGGCAGTTATTAAGCACACCTGTCACAGACACACCAAAGAAAAACTAGTGTTGCACATTGAGAGAAGGGTCATCTTTTGCCAGTGACGTCACTGACAGAACAAAAAAGGCTTTTTGTAGATCATGTATTCTATGGCCCTAGAATAATTACCATCCACACACACACACACACACACACACACACACACACACACACACACACACACACACATACACATACACACACATACACACATACGTACACACATCCATAACGAAGACATTCCGCTCATTATAATGAGTAACCTTCATTTCACAGACAAATCAATCACACAGATGCGGAAGAACAACTGATAGAAGGAGCTGCAGCTTGGTCAAGGGTCAAGGTCATTTAATGTAGTCATGATATGATTTATGTACACTGGTATATTTGTATATTTGTACGTACATTTCTTATCATGGATGTCGATGTATGGCATTAAAAAACATAAATATTCACTTTCATGATAAATAGGAGTTGATTCTGTCTTATCTTAGACACTTGATTCTTTGCAATGCAGACGAATGATAAAAAACAGGGATGAAAGGAGACAAAATAGGAAGATCACACAAAAACAATGACAAAAACTTGGGAACAAAAAATAAAATGATGGCTGAAGAAGATATTAGCCCTACACAATTCATGACGTCATAAACTGATATCCTCAGGGTATAAATCTCATTGAACAGGTGATGAAGTTGTAGCTTCAGGAAATTATCTATCGAAATGCAAAAGATTAAGTAGCTGCCTGAAGAAATAAATACATATAAACAAAAGATAAAATGGAGGATTAAGAAGATAATTGACATTAATAAACAAATCAAGCCGAACATAATGGACATGAAACACTAAAACCGATAGATCAAACGGCGGAAAAAAAAACAGAGAAAAGGCGATGAAGTCGAAGCTTAAGGAAGCCAATCCGATGAAAGCAAAATAAAATCGTAGCTTTCATGTTCTCGTAAATGTTGAAACATGTTCGGTAAAAGTTTTCTCAGAAAGGAAGGCTCAGGTTTTTATACCAGCTCGTATTCACACATTTAGCTAAGTGAGTAACTTTTTATCGCTTGTTTGCCAAGTAGCTCTGAGAACATCAAATGGACGTCAGTGAGTCTGAACCCATTATGGTAGACAACATGAAATAAAAAGCAGCTTATCGGTTCTTTCAGCTAACTCTCAGTAGCGGTTATGTGTTCTAATGGGCAACTTGGAAAGTGTCGAATAAAAGATCTACTTTAGAATGCGCTGATTTGAAATATTCCACTTCTTTATGTTCCATTTTTTTCGAATAATTCCCAATTACCCCCCCCCANCCCAACCACCCCACCCCACACTCCCAAAAGAGGGTATTGTAATTTAATATTGTGTACAACAACAAGAACATCTGCACAGCGGAACTTGAGTGACCAAGTATAGACTTATTACTGATGTCTACTGAACAGTGAAATATCAGAATAATTGAGATACAGTACATATGAAATGCATATTTAATGACAACGTATCCGTAATGAATGGGTACTTTGAAAGTTTTCAACTTACGGCAGGTAAGTCAGATAAGGCCATGTCGAAGTACAACAAATCGAAAACGACAAAAGACAGTATGAATATATTTAGGAAGAATTATAATCCTACATAATCGTAATGCGTGACAATTTAGTAATTTTCAGATTCACTTCAAGGTCTCCTGTTTCCACCTCATCATAAAGTTTTGGACAGGGCTATTTTGGCTTATAACCAAACGATATAATTTTCATATGTGACAAATCCCAGCAACTCACCCACTTGAAAAAACGACGTATTTAGACTGGTTCATTTGAAGCTGAGTTTTTCTTCAGATTTTGAGTCCAGTGTGCCGGGTGCTAATACAGTGAGCAGAGAGCAGGTTGTCGGTATGAGTGCAAACTTCAAATGAAAAATCTGCCTTTTGGATAGGGGAGGTAACTCGGACAAACCGTTATGTGAAGAAAATACTATCCCGCCAAAATATTAATCTAGGAGACTATCCTCTCTGTGTGCGACCGATATACTCACTGTCTAGGAGACTATCCTCTCTGTGTGCGACCGATATACTCACTGTCTAGGAGACTATTCTCTCTGTGTGCGACCGATATACTGACTCAACGTAAAGTCTTACTGGGAGAAACGGGAACTTATTAAACAAAAATAAAAGAGACATCAGATATATCAAAATCTATGGCCATATTGAGGGGGAAAGGGGAAAATACAACTACTTTGTTCGTACTAACCGGATTCCGAATTTTGCGAGTAATATTATCAAATTCCAGTGGAATATCTTTCATGCTTTCCAAGGTTCATTATTATCGCTATGTCTCTACAGATATAATAATAATAATAATGCGGTTTATAAGTCTCATATCCAGGCCATTGCCCGCTCATGCGACTCCTCACTATTATTACCCCAGCAGGCCTGATAACTCTAGGACTTTCTCGACTCCCTGGGGAGTATACAGTGCCGCTGCCATTTATAGGCGCTGATCACTAGCATTCTGACAATATCTTCCACTGCCTACAGCCAGGTACCCATTTTACAGACGGGTGGACTGAGGAAAATGTGAATGAAATGCTTTCCCAAGGCACTTACAACATGACCGTGGTCGGGAATCGAACCCAGGACCTTTAGATCCTGAGTCCAACGCCGTAACCATTAGGCCACGCTGCTCCACAAGAAACACAGTCAAGACACAACCAACCTGATTACGTCATTCTATCAAAGCACAAACAAATTGTTATCATCATCTGATGGCCCTTAATCAATTTGACTGTGCCGCCAATTATATCGTATATTATTTGTTGTCGTGGACCAAGTCTGCCTCTTTAAATGATACATAATTTCTTGCTGTAAGTCGACGATCTTTTTAAACAACTTAGGCTTTAAATTATTGCGATTAATGCACTAATCGTTATACCTATCAATCTTAAAACCACCTGTATGGAAATATTAGCTTCAAATGTCATCCTATATACACACACCTACTTAAATTTTGACATTCCTTTTTACGTGTAGAAATAAAATGGTGCATCACTTACCAGACAGCTGCTGGTTTCACAGCTAGACAATATTACTATTAGTCTTGTCACCACAGAAAAGTGCGGGATCACTTGGTATCACTTTAGTTTCATTAAAAAAAAAACAAAACACTCGAGAAATTTAGAATGGCCCTCCTGGTATGTCATATTTATCACTATACTTTGAAACTCACATTTAGTCTATTTTTCAATAAGGGTCACCATGGTCACACGTTAGAAAACTTAGAAATGAATCAAGAAAATTCCCCTAAAAAATGCACTTGCAATTGCAAAGATATAGTCTAAGCTTTTTTTTTTTTTTTTAAATTAACCATAAAAACATTTCGCTCTGGTTCTGTCTATGGAAAATGACTCAGGCCACATTCAAAGAACAGTGACCAATTGTTTTTTAGTTTGTAAACAGGTCCTATTTCCGGTGATATAAAAGTGTCATGGTCCTTTTCACGACTAAAAACTCATTTTTTTACTAGTTAGAGTATAAAAAGGATCTGAAACTCGCCAGAGACTCGCGAATTCGATAAATGTATGACTTTTTTCATAAATCTGACATCAAACAAATACTCATTACAGATCTTTTATATATTTCTTGTCTATCTGGTGTGTTTGGAAATAGTCGAAGGGGTTAAAAATTAGACAATGTGCATTTAAATGGGTGGATATGGTTTGGCTATTCGACATCATTTGTTTCCATTAAAAGTGTTTACAGTGTGACAATGTAAAGATAAAAGCTAAGTGTAGACAGAATGTTTGTAGGTGAGTACAACTAATACTCAGAAAACAACAAGGCAATGACATGTCACATACCTGAGTAGTGCTCTCTTCACAGACGTCACACCGAATGTCCTCGCACAAACAAAAACAACAACCAACTCTTATCCTTCTTTAAAATCTATTCTGGCCCTGAGTTCGTTTTTTTCAATACCAAATTATTTCCATTTTGGACCTGAACTTCTCGTAAACCCCAAATTCAATTTCATCAGTCTTACTGTCACTCCCCAGCTCCCAGCCCCCTCCTCCCTTCCTTCATATCGCCTGTCTTACTGTTTAGGTTCAGACCTTACACATCATCTATTCCCTGATGATTTCCTGCGTACAATAACTTCTACAAACTTCTCTCATTCTCCTTTCTACAGACATTGTCATCTGTGTTGAAAGTCCTCTAGGAGGGTAAATATTAATTCCCGTGGGGATTGCGTGTGACGTCACNACATCATCTATTCCCAGATGATTTACTGCGTACAATAACTTCTACAAACTTCTCTCATTCTCCTTTCTACAGACATTGTCATCTGTGTTGAAAGTCCTCTAGGAGGGTAAATATTAATTCCCGTGGGGATTGCGTGTGACGTCACAGTCACCATGGAAGCCTCATGGTTGACGTCACAAGTTCACGGAGGCTTTTCAAAGATTTCCCTCTCAGACATCCTTGGTTCTAACAGGTAATGGCCGTCAAACAGATAAACAATAAGTTTACCGTCTGCAATAATACCATGCTAGACTTTTACTACTTTTCTTTTTTCTAAATATTAGCAGCGTCTTTGACAAGGGTTTACTGTATTTTATCCACACCGTGAAGGAGTTAATAAATGAGAAAGTGAGTAAATAAAACTCTTAATTGAGAAACGATGGTAGTAATTTATCTCCTAAATGAAATGTATACGTATGTCTTTTTATAACTTATTTAAGCATGTAACTTACCCAGCGGAATATATGACTGGAAATAAATCCAAGGTAAATTCCATTCAAAGGGTTGTCATGTTGTGACCTAAAATGTGGTTTATGGTGGTAGCGTTATTGACGTCACAAGAAATACTCGTCAGTGAAGCAGTGGCCTCAAATACTGGTAGTCCAGTTTAAATTAGCCACGTCTCTGTTAAAACGAATTTTTTTATTTCAATCTCCATTATACCTTATTTCATGTCTTTACATGTAACCCACCATTTTTAATTGTGGACCACATGCTTAATGCCACAGACTTCGATTCCCGCCAAATGATTGAAAATTATTCTTTCTTCATTACTTTGGGTCAAGTGTGTATGTGGACACCAAGTGAGTGAGGGACTCTGTTGAATCGTTTAGACGTCAGAATTGTAGGATATGGCACTGAGTGTTCTTTTAGCATTCCCAGGCGGATACGAAATGATGTCTGTGCCCTGCCTGTGCCCTGCTTGTGCCCTGCTTGTGCCCTGCCTGTGCCCTGCCTGTGCCCTGCCTGTGCCCTGCCTGTGCCCTGCCTGTGGCCTACCATAAAAACTAAGATGGATCTATGAAACAAAAGGTGAAAGGTATCCCGATCCTATGTCTGTATCGTTCATTGACGAATTTGGACTGTCTTGAACCTCCTTCTAGCGCTCGCCAACGCTCGGCTTGTTATCTTTGTTATATCTATTATATTATAATAGTCGGTTTAGTTTGAAAATTGCGTAGAGAACAAAGTCAGAGATAACAAACAAAATCGTTTATTATCCTTTTTGATGTTGTGGAAATAACCGATTATACAGTATTGTCTATTTCTATGTTTTTTTCCCGACCAGATGTGTTCCCAGTAAGTATCGATATCTATATCTATATCAGTGAAAAGGAAACTTTACGCTGTTGCCCTGCACCTTTCAATTCCTTTCCATTTAAGATGACCGGATAATCTTCAGTTCTCATGCACCGCTTAGCAGTAATCATATCTGGACTCCATAGCGCAGAAAAAAAAATCCACCAAAACTGAAAACTGATCAACAACAGCTGCCGATGTCAAACTTTTCAGTTGCGATGCTGTTATATGGGAATCGGGCTCCAACTTGTCGCTCTATGTCAAGTTGGCCACTGTAAGAACTGTTGTACTCCACAGTTCACTCATGACATTCCCATACGCAGAATGTGGGAAATTAATCTAGTTTTTTTAAGACTAAAGAAGACTACACAAGCCATAAGTCAGGTAAAACTTGGTCTCACAAGAAATACAGTGAGGAAAAGAAAATCAGTGCTAGTGAGGACAAGAAAATCGATCCAAAGATTAAAAGATCTCCCGACCTAGAAGATGCTTAAAGGTGGCGAAACAATGGCTCCTTTCAACGGATTCTATCAGTGAGAGTACATGTGAACTAATTCCACAGATGACAAATAAGGCAAGAAGAAATGAATGAAAGAGAAAATCCTAAAGCTGATAGAAGAAACCACAATGAAGCTAAAAAGAACAGCGAGAAATGAAATCAATATTAATTTCAGGGAGATTAAAGAAGTCGTGTTTCGAGAGAAATATCGTGAGATAGGACCTTTTCTGACTAGCTGTGGCTCAAGATGCACATTAAGAATTCACGAGGCAACAAGTTTGAGTTTGGTATCGCTCTTAGAGATTGTCAAGCCACTTGCACTGACTAGTAACACACACATGTACACAGCGCTGTCACCTTCAAGAAACAGTAACAAAAAGCCAAGCAAATTGGAGCAAACAAAGAAACAAACAAACAAAAGTCCCTGAAAGAAGTAAAAGTTGTTGACCTCTACTTTATACTTGTAAACAGACAAAAACGTGGAGGAAAAATTCTGGAGAACAAACTGTGAAAGTGCTGGGGAGAAAGTCGTTAAATTTCTCCAGTCAATGGCTTGACCCTTTTCTGACTTTATTTGCTGAAATCTGATCTCAAAATTCTCATTAACGTAGCAAGCTTTTGTCTATAACGTGCTCAGGTGGCCACCACAAGAAATAAAGCTGACAACTTATAATCCTTCGGTCTTGGCATTTTTTTTCTCGCCTGACCAGAGCTCAGCTCTTTTTCAAGGAAAAAAAATGCAAAACAAATTTCACAGTGCTATCTCTTAAACGTCATAATTATTTTCATGGTTAATTCTTTCAAGAAGTTTTGTTTAGTCACCATTCTACCCAGAAGAACCACCTGCACCAGTGTGAAATGAATCGTGTGGAAAAAATGCCAAATAACTTTTAAAAGTCTACTGTAAAGAGATACCACGCTAGTTTCAGTGAACATCAAATTATGTGGCAACCTACTGTTTGATAGACTTCCCCCAGGTTGAACATGGTTCACATTTCAGATCACATGAATGGAAAAGCCAGCATGTGCTTTCCACATTAACTGAAGTCATTTTTCACAAAAACATAATCAGACTCTCTACGATCATTTTGTGGTTTCATGGTTGCACAATTTGATCTGGGAGTTCAGACCCACTGTTTGAACTTTCTTTTCCTATCATCGTCTGAACTTTTATGATATTTTTGAAGTTCCATTCGTTCAATTAGAGGTGTTTTTTGGGTTTTTTTTGTGAGCACTGTGTGAAATGACATGAGATATTCTAACATACCAACGAATTTGATGCAACGTGCCCTATAGACACACATAAAAAGAGTTCCGTTCCTTCAGCACTCAATTTATTAACTTGATAGACCGACACAGAGTCATTCAATAACTTGATAGACCGACACAGAGTCAATCAAAATATCTGATGACTTAAACAACTTGCCTTACCCTTTCTAACTACGACTTCTGTAGTCTTTCCAGTTTTGACCTTACAGTATATTTTGCCTACTTTTAAAAGTCGCTGGCTTTCTTACCCATTTTTACACATCATTAACAGCGAGCTGCCATTGGTCCTAATTCGTTCACGTCATAAGCGTTGCCATGGCAACACACCTTCCACCCGCCAGTCCACACAAAAAGTCACAAAACTGCCGCAAATCAAGCCGCCGAGCTAGTTAGAGGACACATTTGTTACGACAGCACGGCTTAGCACAGACATTTCTTATCTCCCCTTGTGACACCTATTGTTTTTTCTTCTATTGGCCCTATTAACATTTTGTGTTATTCCAAATATACCACTGTGATTTGGGGAAATTTCTTCCATGGAGGTTAAAGTACTTCTTTTGCCCGATCTTTTAACGGGAAGAAAAAGGGGGGTCAACTCCCAAATTTTTCACAAATGTCTTTTGAAAAAGATTACCTAAAATTCTGATTTGGTCCCCAATTTTTCATTTGGCTGGTTTTGACCGCTTGCGAATACATAGGCCTACACACTTTATTTTTTTATCTAGAAGGCTCAAATTGTACCTGAGACTTCAAAATTTGATGCTTTATTTAGATCACGGGTTATTTTACACATTTCTACATCCTTACACTGGCTGGCAGGGCCCCAAAAAAGGGGGATTTTATATATTAGCGGATTAATGGGTGATTTGCCCCTCTAATAGCTGTCAAAAACCTAAATGTCTTTGACACCTTATTGTTCTTTATTGTTTGAGCTCTATGAATGAACTGTATTATTCTACAATTTCTAAAGTGATATTTCTCTCTTTTCTCCTACAAGGCTCAAGCACTTCCACTGACACATTTTAACGGGAAATAAAAAGGGAAGGGAGTTGGGGGGGGNGGGGGGGGGGGGACATCGTCCAAAACGTGTTTACATAAAATTTTGAAATACGGATACCTCTTCTTCTGACTTGGTCCCCAATGTTTTTTTTTAATTAGACTGGTTTTGACCACATGCCAATTCCTACGCCTGACACACTGCATTTTTATACTTAAAAGGTTCAAACTGGTTCTGAAATTTTGAAATTGGATGTCTCATACAGATCACATATTTCTACACCCTGACGTTGGCTGGCAAGGCCCCAAAAAAGGCGGATTTTATATGTAAGCAGATGTATAGGGTGTGATGTATAGGGTGTGATGTATAGGGTGTGATGTATAGGGTCTTATGTATAGGGTGTGATGTACAGGGTGTGAAGTATAGGGCGTGATGTATAGGGCGTGATGTATAGGGTCTGATGTATAGGGTGTGATGTATAGGGTCTGATGTATAGGGTCTGATGTATAGGGCGTGATGTATAGGGTCTGATGTATAGGGTGTGATGTATAGGATCTGATGTATAGGGTCTGATGTATAGGGTCTGATGTATAGGGTGTGATGTATAGGGTCTGATGTATAGGGTGTGATGTATAGGGTCTGATGTATAGGGTGTGATGTATAGGGTGTGATGTATAGGGTCTGATGTATAGGGTGTGATGTATAGGGTGTGATGTACAGGGTGTGATGTATAGGGTGTGATGTATAGGGTCTGATGTATAGGGTGTGATGTAAAGGGTCTGATGTATAGGGTCTGATGTATAGGGTGTGATGTATAGGGTCTGATGTATAGGGTGTGATGTATAGGGTGTGATGTATAGGGTCTGATGTATAGGGTGTGATGTATAGGGTCTGATGTATAGGGTCTGATGTATAGGGTGTGATGTATAGGGTCTGATGTATAGGGTGTGATGTATAGGGTCTGATGTATAGGGTCTGATGTATAGGGTGTGATGTATAGGGTCTGATGTATAGGGCGTGATGTATAGGGTCTGATGTATAAGGTCTGATGTATAGGGTGTGATGTATAGGGTCTGATGTATAGGGTCTGATGTATAGGGTCTGTTGTATAGGGTCTGATGTATAGGGTCTGATGTATAGGGTGTGATGTATAGGGTCTGATGTATAGGGTGTCTTGTATAGGGTCTGATGTATAGGGTCTGACACAGTGAGTGGTTTTAACATTGATAGGTGTCAGAAACCTAAGGAAACTGTCCGGACTGACAGTCACATAACGGCAGAGACGTGGCGACTTGGCGAGAACGCCTGATGGAGTCAGCTGATAACGCCATGCTATTTCCTCGCTCAGCTTGCTGCCGCCTAACGGTAACAGTTTGATACTTGGCGAGTTAGAACGGACTGAGTATCTTTCCGTTGGACAGGGAGTGACGACTGAAGCTGTCATCGGCATCACCCCCGTAAAAGTAGTCAGAATTAGTAAAACCGTCTAGTACTACCCGTGGAGAAAGAGCAACACCTTCTGTTTAGGACAATATAAAATGGTGTGCGAAGAAGTAAAACATCAATTGTCTCCCTTTTTGTTCTCAGTTCACAAAATAATTAATTGTAGTCAGCTATAATTCACCACAAAGCAATCGATTCCTACTAACGTACATACTTTCAAATGAACCTGAGGGTAGAAATCACCTGCTGTCTATGGCATTTCACTACATTATATCAGTGATAGTAGTCTCTGTTTAGTTCTCAAGTCAACACAGTAGCCAAGAGAGAGAGAGAGAGAGAGAGAGAGAGAGAGAGAGAGAGAGAGAGAGAGAGAGAGAGAGAGAGAGAGAGAGAGAGAGAGAGAGCACGAAACATCCTCTGGTTCGACTTTTTGTTGCTGGCTGGTTTTGCCTACTTTTGGAACGGCGGCTTATTGAGGGGGGCGGGGAGGGGGTTGGGATAATTGATATAGCACTCACTGAGCTGAAAAGGGACGTCTTGTATTCGTCCTCCTGGTTCTTCATATGCTTCGAAAACTGCCATACAGGCTCGGAAAATTGAGGTCAGACACTGCAATCTGTCCAATACAATAAAGTTGTAACGTCGATTTCACCAGCACAAAGAGATTTCTAATGGCCAAAGACTTGAGAAATGAAATAGAGAAGGAAAACATTTATAACAGTAGAACAAAAGTGCCATTGATGTACGTTTGATCTCTAAGCCGATCAATTATTGTTAATTGTTATTTGTATTATATTAATGTGTACATTAATGTACCTGGTGAGATATCGACTTTTAGTTTGCCTAGCATTTCATATGTGAATACCACTTGACAATGTTATCATCTATTTAGAGGTGCTGCAGTTCGATAAATCTTCACATCCATGGGCAGATCGCTTTACTCAGAGAGATAGGTCATTTGCAAGATTGAGATAAATGTGTGCTTGCTACAACCTAATACACCAATCAAATCACACACAAAGCAAGTCACACAGCCACTGGCTGAAAATGTGCGCCAGTGTATTTTACCTGACTCATGAGATTTCGGGTGAACTTGCCTGGATCCTCTGTCTTGAACGTTGTCAAATTGTCTGACTCATATTAATCATATGTTCCCATTTCTGATGTCATTTGTTTCAACACATCAGTTTATGGCACCACTTAGTCCCAGCCACCTAAACATTCCTGGCCACTCCATCAGCAATGTCGTTCGCTGACTGTGACGTCAGAACATCCAGGAGGAGCTCAAAGACATTTGGAATGCATGAACTCTGTCTCTATCATACAGTATCATACAATTTATTTCTGTTTTCAACAACTAGTTACAACATTTCTTTTTCTTTTGCAAGCAACAGCGTGAGTGTCATGGGTTTGCAAGCTGGAGCACACAGTGAGTACATAGAGCTGGAATAGGTTAGATGATATTATTATCATCGTTATTATTATCATCATTATTATTATCATCATTATTATTATTATATGAGTTGTCATATGATAGCCAGTTCTGGCTAAATTATCATCCAGCTTAATCTTCACTTTGATTCAGTATTTTAT
>JAWQUT010000479.1:109400-122686 GCA_033807755.1 Ellobium chinense
TATATATATATATATGAGAAGTAAGACATTCCCACATTGTTTAAGCTACACATAAAGTACACTCCTGCCGAACACACGGGGTTATCAGTTAACAAATCTTCCTCAGTATAACGAACCACTCGGGTACTCGTGTCCGTAGCCGCAGCTGATCACAGTAACAGAAGTTCGTTCTGTCACCATCACTGTACACTTGGACATTTTGATTATGACAGTTTGGTACTGCCGATGTATTATATTAAGCCCGCGCTCTATAACCGTGGACGGCTACACACACATAGTAGATTAGATAGGTCTAATCGCTTGATAGTCAATGAGTGATAACAGAGAATGGGTAATGTAACGAAGGCCTTGATGTGATTAGTTTGTTAGTGCCCAGGGATAGTCCACTCTCCGCCCATTTCATGAACATACTGTAGTTCTTTCACAGCTGGTCGTTAGTGCTACTCATGAAGCCATTTTTGAGAATTTGATTATGCGTTGTAATATGAAATGAATGTAAGAATGTAAGAGACTATCACCATTATCATCATCTTTTTGCTGCTTCTCCCTCTTCTCCTTTTTCTTTTTCTTCACATCCTCCTACTTCCTCTTCTTGTGAGCTGCAACTCTAAGCTCCGAGCTCTATGCCAAAGTGCGTATTAATTCGACTCTCTCGTTGTCCTCTGGAGTAAATTGTGCTAAATCAGTAGTCTACATTGGTCAGTAGTCTACATTGGTCAGTAGTCTACATTGGTCAGTAGTCTACATTGGTCAGTGTTGCAAGGCTGTGCCAGGTCAGAAGTGCTGTGGTCTTGACCAAACCCCATCAGGACTAGTCACGTTATTCATTTTGATACTTAGAGATAATCTTACCTATCTGAGTAGAAGTGATGGTTGGTGGCGGTAGTGCTACTAGTGGTGGTGGTAGTGGTAGTGGTGGTGGTAAGAAAAGCAGTGGTATTAGTAGCAGCATTGGAAGTGATGGTATTAAAAACAGTAGATTAAGTAGTGGCAGCAGTAAACGAAGAAGCAGCAGCAATAGTTATAGCAGCAGTATAATATTATAGCAATAGTAGTAACAGCAGTATAATATTATAGCAATAGTAGTAGCAGCAGTATAATATTAGACTATAGCAATAGTAGTAACAGCAGTATAATATTATAGCAATAGTAGTAACAGTAGTATAATATTATAGCAATAGTAGTAGCAGCAGTATAATATTATAGCAATAGTAGTAGCAGCAGTATAATATTAGACTATAGCAATAGTAGTAACAGCAGTATAATATTATGGCAATAGTAGTAACAGCAGTATAATATTATAGCAATAGTAGTAGCAGCAGTATAGTATTATAGCAATAGTAGTAGCAGTAGTATAGTATTATAGCAATAGTAGTAGCAGCAGTATAATATTAGACTATAGCAATAGTAATAGCAGCAGTATAGTATTATAGCAATAGTAGTAGCAGCAGTATAGTATTATAGCAATAGTAGTAGCAGCAGTATAATATTAGACTATAGCAATAGTAGTAGCAGCAGTATAATATTATAGCAATAGTAGTAGCAGCAGTATAATATTATGGCAATCGTAATAGCAGCAGTATAATATTATAGCAATAGTAGTAGCAGCAGCAGTATAATATTATAGCATATAGTAGTAGCAGCAGCAGTATAATATTATAGCAATAGTAGTAGTAGCAGCAGTATAATATTATAGCAATAGTAATAGCAGCAGCAGTATAATATTATAGCATATAGTAATAGCAGCAGCAGTATAATATTATAGCAATAGTAATAGCAGCAGTATAATATTATAGCAATAGTAGTAGCAGCAGTATAATATTATAGCAATAGTAGTAGCAGCAGCAACAGCAGTGGTAGCTGTAATAACAGTTATATTATATATATGCAGTAATAAAGGTAGAGGTGGGCAAGGAAGTTGGTACTAGTAACAGAAGTGTTGTGAGAAGGAGGAGCAGAGGTAGGAGCCGGCCTGATAATGACAAAGGTAAAGAAGCATTGCTGTACAACTAAGATTTGGTCTTTTTTTTTTGTCTTACAGGAAAAAGCAGCAGTTCCCACCTTGCACTGTGTGAAACTCATCAGCTGTCCAGGGACGACTTTCTGCGGTAGTGTCAGTGTGGCCTCTTCTCCCTCTGTTTTCTGTTACGGCTTTAAAAGGTGAAGCTGTAGTATTTCAGCCCAGATCAATCTCTCCAATGACTTCCTCCTCCTGAGTCGCAAACTCTTACCAAAACGAATAATGGTGGCGTTTTGTTTGATTTCTTGCTAGCACTGAGATCTTCTAGTTGGTGCAGAGTCTGCAGTTTCTAAACCTTCAGTGATCATCTTGAAATGTTCAGTGCCATCATGGGGATAAATCATCATGTGCTCTCTATGGGTTTAGCGCTTGTTATCCTCAACAGCTGTGTTGACGCTGTAAACTTAAACCAAGATGTGAGTAGCGTGGTCACCCAGAGAAGAGAGGAACATTGTAGCCATACACTGACCAACAATATAGGTAACTTTGATGTTTCAGTTGGACAACTAGGACAGGGTGGTTCGTGCATGTGGTTCATCTCAGTTGATAACGCTATCTCTCTGCAGTTCCTTTTCAAAACCTTCTCCCCTAGATCTCACGAAAATTCTGACATGGCTGTTCCAAGTGTAGATGTCCTCATCTATGATAACGACCCTGGTGAAACCAATTTTCCACTGGAGATCTGGCATGGGAATGAAAACAACGTGGTGAAATCATTCCCTGGGAACACACTCTGGTTGGAGATCACTTTGGGGACGAACCACGTTTCTTCAGATACCGACAACGCCTATTGGTCAATAGCATATGTTGCAAATATGGATGGCTCCGTGCTCACATGTAATGATTCCACAACTGAAGCACCTGAAAATGGCAGAGTCACGGTTGAAAACAATACATTCGGTTCCATTGCTGTCCTAAACTGCTTCGATGGCTATATTGCCGTTGATGGTCCGGGATATGCTGTGTGCTCAGTTGCAGACGGTTCTCTTTCGTGGGTTCTAGAAGAATCAACGTGTGAGACAATATGCAAGTTTCCTCCACAGGTAGCTCATTCCATACTGCATCTGTCAGTGGATACTTTCGTGAGTTACAGTAACAGACCCCATATCAACAGTACAGATTTAGCATTGCAGACCAGAACATTACCTTTGCGAACCACGAACTCCACTGTGGAATATGTTTGTAATGAACCATATATCCTGGAGGGTAAAGAAAAGACTCAATGTGGACCGGATGCCGCGGGAGTTCCACGGTGGTTCGATCTGCCCCCATCTTGTGTCATTCCGGACTGTTCAACTCGAATTATACTAACACAACATTCTGGAGCACTTGTGAATCCACCTCTTCCAAGTACGGCAACTCCTGGCCAGACTGTACATTGCTCTTGGGAAATTACTGCCCCAGCTGGGGCCACAATTAGCCTTTATGTTCGATATTTTAACTTTGATCTTCCATCATCGGCGGATCCACAAGTAGTATTCATGGATGTGGGTGCAGCAAGACCTCATCAATTACTTAGACTTACCAATCTGTCAGCGGAGCCGGAAAACGTGACCAGCGATACATCAAAGGTTCTTGTGACTTACTCTGGTCCTTATGACGACAATGTCAATGACCAGAGAGGCTTGTATGTGAATTATTTAATGCGGTCACAAGCTTCTAGACTTCATCAAGCTGCTCCTCTTATGGATACAAACCCTAGCACTCCGTCTTCATCGTCACTTCCGGTATCGTCTTCCTCAGCAATGCCGTCAGCACCGTCATCCTTATCAGTATCATCTTCGACACCGCCCTCATCAACAACGGCTCCTACGTCATCAACGCAGACGACTTCCCTGTCGTCATCATCATCAACAACGGCTCCTACGTCATCAACGCAGACGACTTCCCTGTCGTCATCATCATCACCAACATCAATGGGAACAGTAACTTCATCATTTTCGACGTCAATATCAGTACCATCCTCAGTTTCAACATCACAAATTACGACAATGACGTCACAGTCAGCTTCGACCTCTTCGGCTTCCACGGCCCCAAGTGTAAGTAAACTCGGAACAAACTTCTGTAGATATCAGATATCAGCTCTCTTGAATGGTGCTCAAACCTCCTCTATAAAACATAACACAAAAACCTCAGCATACAGGGATAAGATCAACTCTGGAGTCAACACAAATATGCCAAGTGTAGCTCAGACTCATCAATCAAATATCAGTTGGCTCTGAAAACAAAAAGAAACAACCTTAATTTTTAAAGTTTAATATGCATTGAAATTTGCCATATACAGTCGACTCCGCTTAATCGCCCTCCGCTTAATCGCCTTTTCCGCTTAATCGCCTCGTTTCCTAGGGAACCGAATTTTTGCTATATAAAAGTCACTGGATAATCGCCTCTCACTCCGGATAATCGACCACTCTTCAGCGCCCATGAATTCAAAGATCAGCGGTTGAAGGGTTACAGTTGACAAACAAACAATGTACACAGACAGTTTAACTGCGCGACGGATGGCAGACCGGTTGACTGAGTGACAGCTGCCACCCCGAAATAGGTGTGATAAGCCTTTCCTCTCCACCTCCCCCTCCCCTTGTCCCCCTTCGTCCCACGCTACGCATCACCGCCTTCGCCCGTCCGATATGCTACTGCGCCGAAAGCCGTGGTATAGTCTCCTCCCCCCACGCCTTGATTGCGCCTGTCTGGTGGATTTCGGTTAGATCAGAGAATGTGTCATGTGGATGAACGGTCTACCCCGACCATGCCATCCTACTCCTTATTGTCTGCTGGGTTATTGCGAGGTGGCCAATGAGAGAGATAGCTGAGATCAAACATTTTGTGCGCTACAACACTGTCAAACTCGAGTTTGTCCTGAGTCTGGCGACAAGAAGGTGTCAATGCACGATATCAAACCACGACATCAAAGAAATTTAATCCTCTTACCAAAAATATGGCCGAAATTACTTCCTCCGCTTAATCGCCGCTCCGCTTAATCGACCACTTTTTCCGTGATCCCGAGGATGGGCGATTAAGCGGAGTCGACTTGTATTACCAAATCAATCTTATCTGCTAAAGCGGAAAATTTCAAACCTCACCGAACCGACTGTGGGAATTTTACAAGGGAATGGAAAAACCAATCCACCTTCATATCTAAATAAAGAGGTTTGCTCGTCAGTGAAGAGAGAAACGACAATGCGCATGAGACAACCGTCTCAAGTATAAGGTTTCATACTGCGGATATCGATAAAAAAAAAAAAAAACAACTGCTATTCATTTAAAACATAATTCTCATCAAAATTCTCAAAGAGAGGCATGAGTCAATATATGCCTTGGAGCAAAATTGTAAGAAAATGTAAAGTAAATTGGCCCTGTAGTTTGGAAATAAGTCAGATCGTCCTTTTCTGTACAGCTCCTAAAATTGGCAGGCAAAACGACTCACCCATGATAAAATCTGCTAAATTCTCAAGTTTCCTTCTATTGATTTTTTGTTCTTCTGCCTGGGAATCCCTCCTGAGGCAGAAACAATCACCTGAACGACACTTGGTGTCACAACTCAAGTGTGACCCAGCCCTGTAGAGTGTTAGGAAGTCAAAAGGCCGATACACCTGCTAGACGGGGATATATTATTCCTCTGAAGATTTTCTCTTGCCTCTCAGTCCTAGTAAGAGAGTTTCAATCTATGCTAAAGAATTTTGATTGTGTGTGGATCAGAAGGTTATAATTCGGGTTGTTTTAATGAACTGTTTACACTTTTGCAAATGGAATTTGGGTCTAATATTTTCTGAAAGGGTGTAGAGTGACCAGAACGATAGATTTCCAGCAAAAGAACGATTTTCGTCAAAATTTGACCTCATCATGTTTCATCATTCGGGCGACGCTATATAAGTGGTCTGGTTATATCATGCTGAAAGATAAAAATACGAAAATATGATTTGACGGCTCTGAATGGAAACAGTCACTGACTTCCAGCTAAGGCGATAAAATATCAGAGTTACTGTCAACACAGTGGTCAAAGAGGACAGCGAACATCATTCAAACATCAATAGTGGGTACAAGCTAATGCCAGATAACTCTAAAAACCCATTATGAGGTCCCCTAATCTCCATCGTTCACTGTTCCAAATCTGTCCTCTTCTAATGTCCAAAATGCGATCCATGGATAATGCAGGTCTCAAAAGCTCTGATAGAAGGGTGATGACCTTTACGGTGGGCGAGGGGTTGAGCATTTGACGTTTGGTGCCAAAGGTCCTGGGTTCCAATCCTGTAGGTGACCGGTTTCTCCTTACGTTATGGCGGCGTTTTAAAGACATTCTCCGATCCTGTCGTCGCCTCAGCAGGGGTTCGAACCTGGTCTCTGATTCAACGTTTAACTTCCCTTTCCAGCACAGTCAAACTTAAAACAATAGAAGATGTTACCAGACTTTCATCAAACTAGACAAGTGGTGTAACAAAACGTCCCTCCTGCCAGTGTGATATCTTAAGCCAACGAATGCAGCTTTCACATGCGAATGAAAAATTGTGGTTAAGAAAGAGCCTGCCGGTGATTTGGGGACAGAATTGGAAGGGGGGGAAGGAGTTTTTGAAGAACATATTAAAATCTCGACCTTCACTCAGACCAGATCTTGACAATAATATCTGAACTTATATAAGACAATGAAATGAAATCTATTGTGAGCTTTACATGATTATATTTAACTATGCTGTACAGTCTCAATCGTAATCCGGATAATCGTAACTTTTGCTTAATCGCAACTTTGTCCACATAGAGAAATGCATTGTTTCTGTACAGAAGTCACAGGGTAATCTCAGTTCCTTTTAACTGCAACTCTTCCAGTGCTTACGAGGGACTCTGATTAAGCGGAATTGACCGCTCTAGCATTTGTGCCTCGTTTAGATATATGATTAATAAAATTTGTTGTTGTTTTTTTTACAGACTGTAACCAGTGGTGGTCAGTCTATTGAGCAGTCCACTAGTACGATGCCTACCTCCCTTGTCACGTCCACCTTGATGATATCAGCGGGCAGTCCCACCACCCTGGGCCAAGTGAACGAAGAGTCAGATGACAACTGGAAGATCGCTGTGGGTTTTGTTGTGCCTGTGGTCATCCTCATAGCTGTGCTCGTGGGCGTCTACATCTGCTACAGGAAGAAATACCCAGTGCGGATGATCATTGGACGGGAATTTGGGAAGTTCAGCAACCCGCACTACGTCCGCCCTCGGCAACAGCCGACCCTCGTGAGGGATGACGCCGACCAGTACTTTACTAACACAACCTCGCCGAGTCTCGCTCTGGACGAGATGAACCCTGTCAATAATAAAATCCACTACGACAACCTGGGCTACAATAAAGACGAGGGCGATGACGAGGATGAAGCCGAGCGTAAGTTTCGGGAGAGAAAGAGTTGGTTGTTCAAGAAGACTTCGCAAGAACCGGAAACGACGCCAAAGATAGATGTAGAAGCTGCGGCTGGCTCGTCAGCAGCTGAAGAACCCAAAGACCGCGCGACATCAGATTCGGTTTCTCGTCCGGACACCAAGAGAACAGAAAGCGTGGATTCCACGGAGACGGACATTTCCGAGATTCTAGGCGAACAACAAACAACACCCAAACCCAAACGGAGATTCAAGCGCAAAGGTAGCGGTAAGAAAGAGAGACGAGCCGGTTCAAGTGCTACTGGTTCAGTCTCGTCCACGGAGGACGTCACTGACAAAAAGTCTACAACTTCAGATGTCGAGTCTGAAGATCAGGAAGACAAATTAGAGTACAAAGCGGATAAGAAATCTGCGTCATCCGTCTCGAAGGAAAGCATTAGAGACAACATTCCCAGCATTATCCTGGAGAGTCTTGAAGGCGAGGCCAAAAGTAATTACATGAAGACGGCCATGATGCTTTTCCAACAGCCGACGTTTGAGGAGGTTTGGGCAGAAGTCAAGTCGAGATCAAGGACGATGAGTGTTGATCGACCAAAACCGGAAGTGAGACCAAGAAGTTTCAGCGTCGATCCATCTAAGTCAGCTCGCAAGATGTCACTTCATGACGATACTCTGATGTCTTACCAAGCAGGCTTTTTGTCAGTAGACAAGATGAAACCTCTCACTCGTTCACAAGAACTGCCAAATCTCACCGCTTCTGTGGTCGGTGTCGACATTCGTGAACGTCCCCAATCTTTTGATTCTTCCGACCTGACCGACGAGGAGGAGGACGTTTTGGAAGCTTTGCCGGCAGAGGAGCGGGAGAGATGTTATTCACTTACCTCAGTGAACAGCAACCCACACCTTGTCACTGATCTGGATGAGACCCTCTCTGAACACCAGTCCGTGCGTAGTGGTCGCGGTGGGAGTGGAAGAGGCGAAATGGGTGACGAAGATGAGGAGGAGAATGATACCAAGTTAAACGCACATTCCAAGAAAATAAGTGGTGAGGCGAAGAAGTCGGAGAATGACTCTAAAATCATAGTGAAAGATGAAAAGTCTAGGGACAGTAATTCGCGTCAGACTGGTAAAGAGAGCAGATCAGGTACAGACAGCTCTGGTCAGTCCACTCAGTCATCTCACAGTAGCAAAGATGATCAGGATCATGCTGTCCTGATGTTACAAGAACATTCTGATAACTCCAAGGTATCGTCAGCGAAAGCTAGCGACCTTGAGACTATTGATAAAGAGGAAGCAGACGACAAGGACAGTCAGATTAGCAGTGTCGAGTTCCAAGAAGAGGTCAGTGACCTGAGCTCGTCTTATGTGTCTACTACAAACATTGTGCTGAAAACTGCGAAAGATAAGGAGGGTAGTGTTACCCAGTCGCAGAGCTCAGGCACTGGTGAGGAAAGTGAGGAGCAAAAGTATGATGAAAGGACAGACCGCGAAGTGAGCTTGTCTTCACAAAATGACAGCGATTCTGATAAAGGGGAAAATTCTGGCCATGATCAGTCTGAGCCTAGCTCTTCCATAGAACCT
Source organism: Ellobium chinense (assembly GCA_033807755.1). Taxonomy (NCBI): domain Eukaryota; kingdom Metazoa; phylum Mollusca; class Gastropoda; order Ellobiida; family Ellobiidae; genus Ellobium; species Ellobium chinense. The sequence continues at coordinate 118,363 of JAWQUT010000479.1, forward strand.
TATCAGTCCACAGTACAGTTGAGTTTAGCCACCAGCAGTAGCGGTGAAGAACACTCTGAGAGTGAGCACACAAGCGATGCAGGTCACAACAAAATCAAAGTTATACAACTTGGAAGCAGAGCGCCAACCGATGTTGCTGACGAGGATAAAAGTGATGAAAGCGACATTGATGATTTTAGCGACGAAGATGCTGGTCACTCTGACGACAATCAAAACGACGATCCTGAAACCTCGGGTCAGAGAAAACTACGGTTTGTCCTACCACCTCGCGAACATACATCCTCGCATTCCTCCGTTGAGTCGGTCAAGGGAAGTTCAAACGCTTCTGAGACAGATTCTTCCGAGGATGATGATGACAACAACAGATCGTACGACTTCGCAACTGGGAGTGGCGATAGGGGAGATAACCAAGAAAGTGACTTGAGCGTCACCGACGATGAACAGCATGAGGCCCAGAAGGAAATTATCGTTCACAGTCCTGGAGATACTTCTCTAACGGCCTCAGCCATAACTATAGACAAAAACATTTCAGGAGCCACTGAAGTCCGCGGAGTTGAACGTACCGGTTCTCCTTCTAATGCAACAGAGGGAACATCTTCCACTGTCTCCAAGAGGAAGATCGTCTCTGAGATAAAATTATCGGATAGTTCCAGCGATTCCTCTGATGTCGAACCTCCTGGACAGATTCGGTTTTTGTCCCGGCAAGAGGAGAGCCACGCTCCAGGCGCTGAGGGCGAAAACCGGCATGCACTACGACGCATCATGATCAGCCACAAGGACGATAGCCGTGATATTAGTGACGAAGAAGAAGATGATGACGACGAGGTCGACAATGGATACAGAGTGACTGACAGCGATCTGTCTGAGATTCTAGAAGAAAGTAATGAGGAAGATGGCGATGATGGTCAAGATGACAGAGCCGTTGGAGAGGCCCGTAGTTTTGATTTCACCGATAAAGCGACTTACACATTTAGGCAAGAAAACAGTGAGGATGAAGACATAGATGTGTAGCGCCAAACAAATTATTACTGGACAATGTTAGACATGCGTTGGATAAAAAGCCTTTAATACCGTCTGTATCATTTCATTAGACGATTTGTATAGCTTTAATAATCAGCGTTTTGTTTTTTTTAATTAATGCTAATGTAGATTATGTTTACATGACACACTTGCCCGGTGTCTGAATTAAGACTAGTCTATTAATTTTCAAGGACGACGTGCCTGTGCTGTGAATGACAACTGTTGCCGGATCCCTGACGTTCTTTTTGAAGTCAGGCCACGCAAGGTTTTTATCGGCTTTGCCCGATGTGTTTAAGCTTTTCTCATTGCAATAACTGACGGAGATTTACATCTAAGGGCACTGTAATCAAACAAAGGCATCAAGTTGTACAGACAAAATATGTCTGTAGTGGAATTCAATGAGGTATTTTCAGACGGGTCAGTTACACCACGTGATCTAGGGATTGCTAGGATATTTTGATAAGTGACGAGTAATCATACATAAGCAGAGCATGTAAACAAACCAACGTGTGAGCAAGATTTCCTAGGTCACGTGATGGAGTTGAAAATACCTAATTGTCTTAGGGACAATAAAGAACACGAATATAAAATAAGGGGAAGATGTAGTATGACTGCAGTGACTTTACGTAATGTATTTATACATTATTTATGTATTTATAAAATCAAGACTTTAGTAGCTCTTGACTACTGGCCACGGATGTGTCACAACACAAAGGCTGGATATTGAAAGCCTCGGTTTGAGAGGGTCAGTGACAAGAAATATCGTGCAACACAAAGAGGTGCAGTAGTGAAAATTCAATGAATGAAAATGTGTTGCAAAAGTCATCTAATCTAGGTGTAGCCGATGGCGTGTGTCTTTTTAGCCGAACTTTTTTCTTCCAACTGAGAGAGAATAAAAAACTGTGGAGAGAAAACTGTGGAGAGGCTAACTGTGGACTTCAAGAAGGATTTTGACATTTTTATAACAGCATGGGATGGGGGGGGNGGGGGGGGGGGGGGGGGGGGAAGGGGGACAGGGCCAAGACTCCAATACTTTTAATTCATACTTAGGAGATTGACAAAGCTTGAGATTCCCTTACAATATTTCTGGTTACATTAGCAAGACATTTTGTTTGGTTACATTAGCATTAGCAAGACATTTTTGTTTGGTTACATTAGCATTAGCAAGACATTTTTGCTTGGTTACATTAGCATTAGCAAGACATTTTTGTTTGGTTACATTAGCATTAGCAAGACATTTTTGTTTGGTTACATTAGCAAGACATTTTTGTTTGGAATTAATTTGTTACTTTTTCAACAATTTTTAAAGCTCAAATTCATATCAAGTGACTTTTTAGTTTGACAGAAAGGTTGCTGTTCCTCAGGGGAGATTTTCACTCCTGAAAATTAGTGAAGTCCGCCGAGTTAAAAGGTACATTTGTGTCCCACAGTCCACAAAACAGTTTTGCGAACCATGAAGTACCGATATTGATCGCTCAATAACATCACTGAGTGTGCTTCCTGAATTATCATGTATTGGTGTCAACAGACAGCCTCAGAGTATCGTGATATGAAGCAATAAAATTACATGACATGTGATCTAACATCAAAGAGATAATTCCACTATTGAGTAAGGGATGCCCAGGAAAAGTTGTTAGAACCATTTTACCAACAATATGAATTCAAGTCATCATTTATTATGGAAAATAGTTATATCCTTATATTATAAACCAAGTGGCCAAAAAAAAACAAACCAAAACATAATAATTTAATTTGAAGTCCAATACCATTAGGCTACGAATTAAAGAAAAACTGCGTGTGACATTTTTCTTTACAGAACGTAATTTGTAATTGTAGCAACTTCCATTGCTCTCAGCACTGAACTTTCATCACAACAACAAACAAACAAAAAAAAAACTAAATAAACTGACATGCCGGAGCCAGCGGGTAAAGCTGATTCACCAGACATGGCTATTTCTACACATGTTTTTATTTGTTCAGTTGTGATCTAGGCCTAACCATAGCAATTAAGTTATTGAAATATACAGAATTACCAGACAATATCCATTTGTAAATGTGTGTAAAATATCTGCAGCACAACATTTCAATTTTTAAAGTTATTGAACTTTGAAACTAACGTTATTTTTTTATTTTTTTAAATTTTGGCCACCGGGTATTCTCTGTCGTTTTCTAGGCGCCGTCCACTGAGTGCAGAGTGTGTAACAGGTACTGTGATATTCAGACTAATCTACTGCGCTGAGTGGAGGGGCACCTGTTGGTGCTGGAGTTATGTTATGTTATTCTTTGTTATGGCTGCAGTTGTTCTTTTGTTGTAGTGATCTTTGTTATTGAAAATGCTCTTTATTTAAATGTCATGGTATATTTATCTAGGCCTAACTGTTCCGAATAATTCACTGGGTTTTTGACATATTGGCATAAATGTTTATTTGGAGATAATTCGCTTACACCACTACGTCAAAAAAAAAAAAAAACTATTGTTGCAATACCAAAAAAAAACGTAGCGGCTCTTCTTCTCTGTTGTCATGTCTTGGTTGTCTTCGATGCTGCTGTTACCAGCACAGCTTGGTAGTGCTGTAATCTGTTATAGTATTATACTTTTATTTTGCTGTACACAGCTTAGGCTCATGGTAACTAAATTATAGGCAGCGATCAATGTAATGGTCTAGGCCTTTACTTGTGTCATGCAGGCTGCAAGCCGCGTAGCCTGGCCTGGCATTCACAAACAATACCAAAGAATGACATGAAAGATTGCCTGTATTGTAAAGATGTAGCTCACTGAAAGAAATCTACCTTGTGACTTCAACTTTTTAAAGTTATTTGAATCGTGGTTCATGACTGGGGGGGGGGGACTGTATTAATAATGATGAGGTCCGTATCAAGTGACGTAAAATACGTTCATTGGTGCGTCATTTTTAGTGGGGAAAGACCGAAAAAAAAACAAAAAAGTATCCGAGCTCTATCGTGTATCTGGACAAAAAAGAAGAATAGAAAGTATTCTCCCAGATCTCTCTTGCTTACGGTGAGCTCTGTCATTCTGCTTTTCTTTGCCCTGCCCTACAAAATATGGTATTCTAGCAAGCATAATTTCCCTTTCAGGCGGATAGGACAATAAGGACCTTGCTGTTATTATCTCTTAGGTCCCTTTCAACCTGATAATAATTTTATTCTGATTTGATTATTGCATAATTATGGGTAGCTACTGATGATGGTCTATATTGTAGAGCGATCCTGTATTGGATGCATGCCTGTTATTCATTAACTTTTTATTTGCTATACAGTATATGACTAAGCAAGTTGAGCTCCC
>JAWQUT010000479.1:123239-219736 GCA_033807755.1 Ellobium chinense
GAAGAATTTGAAATGGACATAAATTGTCCATCATATGTCCACCGACTTATCTTACGAGTCATCCTTTTTCGGAAATAGAGTTAACCCTTCTCATCAGAACACTCTGATGAAACCATGTAACATAATTTGAGAGTCCCCTGACTGAAAAGGTTAACTCTCCCTACGAACTCTGTAACACTAGTACAAAAAGATTCTCTACAGACTGAATATCCTGTGAGAGGTCCAGTCCACTGTCTCTTATCCTCAAAACCCCATTGCCGTATCTAGATCCTAGGTCATGTGACTTACTGACCGGAATGCAACAGATGGATACGCTATCCATCCACGACATCATGTGTTCATTGTCAAAGAAAAAAAAACAAAACGGCCTGCATTATGAGCTTGACGGAGTGCATTAGATTACATAGACTAGGACTACTTATAAAGTTTATTTGCTGTCAGATATAGTACGAGAATCCTTAAAGTAAAGCCTCTACAAATTAGTGAGAATCAGAAATGTTTCATGCGTATGGTATCCCTAAAAGTGGTGTCAACATGGATTTGATCAACCCAGCGAATATTTCGAAATATACATGTAGATTATGTAACATCATTGCCACCCTGAACTCTCCCATGTGATAATTTTTGCCTCTAATCTCTAAACCAAACATTCAGTGGGAGAGTGCCAGGAATTTGCTAGTAAGGGCAAGGACGTCCAAATTTGACCTTAGCAGCTAAGGGACCAAAAACGCTAAAACTGATACCAAATATTTTATACAATCCCGTGAGTGAATTTTATCATAAGTGTGTTTGATGGTAGCGATAAATGGGAGACTATTTTGTTTTGTGTATATGTGATATGATATTGCTGTATTTATATAAGCACATTTTTATAAAGCCATAATATCTACTCTGATGCAAATGAGATTCTTTGAAAATATTACACCACTGGTGAGCCTACCAATGCTGGTTTGGCTAGTACCAAAGAGATTTGTGTATTTTGTTGACCAAGGTTTTGTGACACAGTGCAATAATTGTTATACTTTTTTGTGTGTAATACACTACCATATCTCTTTGTCTAAACACGGCATTCTGTTGTGAATGGCTGGCTGGTTGACTGGCTGGCTGGCTAGCTAGCTGGCTGGCTGGCTGGCTTGACGGGTGGACGGACGGTCGAATGGACGGACGAACAGACGGACGGACGGACGGACGAACAGACAGATCCATGGGATGTGGACATCTACGAATGTAACAGAATGTGTAAAAGCGAAAGGATGGTGATTGTGATGGTGGTGATGATGATGACGATGATTGATGATTGATGATGATGACGATGATGATGACGATTATGTACCAGCTCCGTTACTGGTCAATCATTTAAAATCCGCCAACACATCACATGCAACACACCCAGCATAATATATGTAATCACATGCACAAGATGTGGGGCCCAGTATACTGGACAGACCACTAACTCCCTTCGCACTAGATTTAACAATCACAAGGACACTGTTAGAAAACACGACAAAAACACCCCTGTCGGGCTACACTTTACTCAGACAGACCACATGGGTATAGAGGACATGGCCATCCAGGGGGTGGAGATCGTTCACGACCGTTCTCTTCTGGACCGTCAAGAGAACCTCTGGATATGGAGACTGAAAACCATGTGTATCTGTGGAGGTTTGAACCAAGAGGAGCCTTATTTAGCTGGCCTGACCCTCACAAACTGATTGGTGTAATCAGCTACCTTTCTATTAATATGCTATCTGCACTGTAGAGGGAGGGAGGAATAGTCGCTTTGAAGAGGGCTGGGAGGGAAGGGATGGAATCGGGTAGTCGGAAGGTAAGAAGAAATGTAGATGAATGGATAGAGAGGGGAAGAAAGAGAGAGAGAGAGAGAGAGAGAGAGAGAGAGAGAGAGAGAGAGNAGAGAGAGAGAGAGAGAGAGAGAGGTGTCTATGTAACCCGGTGTAAATGGTGATGGGGTGAGATGGGGTGTGTGTGGGGGGTGGGGAGGGGCTGGAAAGTGGAGTTTTATAAAGACCCAATGAAAAGGGGATAGGGATGGAACTTTTCTTGTGAATTTCTTGGAGCACTGCTTGTTTCTGGTGGCTGGAGGACCAAGTCACTCATTTAGCCTGTTTACTGCCCCTTGTTCGAAGGGAAAAAGCATAGTTGGCCAGGTGAGAATCAAGACCGTAAACTCTTACGCGTTACCTTGACCATGTTCACTGTAGGTAGTATAGGAATAGGCCTGTCCATAGGAAAACTTTGGCAAAAATAATACAGAATTACATAGGCAGTTCTAAACTGTGACACATCAGGTGAGAGAGAAACAAAATGGACAGGTACCCATGACTTCTTGTTGCCAACCCAAGATTTGCAATCACATGTTCTCTGCACACATTTTTCACAAGAGTTTATAAAGGTTCATTCCTGAGACCAATTAAAAGGTTAGGGGTCAGTTAGATAGCCATTCCTATCTCCTGTGCATGACCAGCGAGCTAAAGCTAAGAAAGAGTGAAGAGGGAAGGGAAATTCAATCCAGCATCTTATTTTATACTTCTTGTGACAGCTGATTTAGTACTGGAAAAGGGTTTGCGGATTTCTTTGGACTCTAGACGTCTAAATGCATTTATACAATCCATACAGAAAGCTTAGCATTCCTGAGATTGAGATTAAACTTGTAAACCTGATGCTCAGCATTTCCCCCTCAGTCTTCAAATGTGCTCTTGTGTTGCATATTTTCATAGCCTTTCAAAACTATGGGCATTGTTAGCTTAATATTCCACCCCAAAGTCTCAAAATTTGTATTTGTGTTTGAAAATGATTTCTTGTGAAGATTTTAGTATCAGACAGCATGTGAGTTGCAGGCAGTTCTCCGACCGATCTCTACGCCAATTTAGGCCTAGTCTAGATTATTTCCCTTGAATGGTACGTGATCTACAATCAAACGAGAAGCGAAAAGATTTTGGAGACCAATCTCCGTCAACACGAATGCGGAAGTCAGCTGCTGTCGTTTTTCTTGTGGCGCCACTTCCGAAACAAAGGGGTGTGTCTGCTGCTACTGCTACACTTCGCGACGTGATTGTGATAGATTAAAGAGTCATTGTTAGTGTTCCTAATTTTGTAATTACAATTTTAATTGATTGGGACTGAGCGATTGAAGGAGGAGTCTACAAATTTTCATGATCATAGTCGGTCTGGATTTGACTGTTGATTGTTATAGTCTAGACCAGGCCTAGACTAGGTGGGGAAGAATTCCCACGACCACATGTGTCATTGTGTGCCATCCCACAACACGCAGAGGAAAATGAGATTTCAAGATATGAAAACGACTACTTTTCTTTCCATGGACTTTGTGTATCCACCACAAAAAGACCAAGTTCCTCGTTTTTATACTAGACTAGCCCCATCAAAATAATCCAAATTTAGTGTGTCGCTGTTTATTGATATTAGAGTCTAGACTAGGTCAGGAGCATGTTGGAGAATGGCCCACATAAGTGACATATGGAAATCCGGCAAAGGCCTTCTCTAATGACAGCACCGATTCCATGACTTGTCTATGACTAAATGAACTGTATCATCGGTGCTGTCGTTAGAGATAGCCTTTTTTTTTTTTGGCTCGTGACAATCTGCAATTTTCATGATATGTTGGAAATAATTTTTTTGCAAGGTAACTTAATGCTAACACAAAGTGGAATAAACACAGAATAGGACAGATCATGTGGCTAATCCAGTCACTTAGTATGAACTGCATTAATCTTAATGCAAGAGCGGTCCTGTCTCAGGAGATAGCCCACAAAGTCCTCCAAAGTAGCCAGTTCTAAATTCCTGGCAGCGTTAAACATCATTTTCAGTTCAGATTGAAGAAGTAAATAGACTAGACTATATAGATTCAAAATTTACTCTCATGATTGACGTGAAATGCCTCTTTCATACTTTCATAGATCTAAGTCTATGTACTGAATTTTCAATTTTCATATTACACAAATCATAGATGAGCTCTTCAGTCATCAGCTGTTCACCTGTGACTGTGAGAATTTTTTCTGACTCTGTTATCATTATTAGTAAATTTGGTTTATTTATTGATCACTGATGTAGACTGTTATGTTCAAAACTATCAACAGAGCATAGACTTTTAAATGAAATACCACATAATCGGTGACTGGAAGTCATTAAAATGTGTAGACCCTACAATTAGTATAAATTACATAATACGTCTAATAGTGTAAATCTGTATGTCATTGTGTAAAGTGTTTTCAGTTCGGAAGTTGTGCTCATCCTTGATATATCACTTCTGAGTGATGAAGGCTGAGATCTCAGTGGAACTCTGATTTTTACACAACCACCAATCAGACCAAGTTTTTGAGGGTGCATTGTCAGTTTGTTGAGAATGCCATTTTATAAGTAGAGTACTCAGCAAGTTAACAGTGTTTTATTGTATTTCTACTAACTTTTTGTCACTGTGTTAGTCCTAGGAAAGGAAATTACAACAAGGCTCTTTTCTTGTTATGAAGCATGGCTGTACATAGCATCACCATCAGTAACCTGAAAAAAATATTAAAAATATAACGGAAAAGAAGAGGTAGGTTTGAGAAAGAAGCTTTGAAAAACAATGACTCTGTATTGTATTAGTATCGGTCAGTACACTTTCTGTGTGTATCATCACAAAACTATCATTTTCTTAAGGGCTGGGCTGTGGGGCTTCTCACAGTGTTTATACAAGTGATAATAATGGCCTTGACTGTTTTTACATTCCCATAACTTATGACATAGAATTATGATTTCTAAACCATGTATTCTGTCTCTGTTTACATAGATTTAAAGATTGATGGCCTCACCCAGCAAAAAGGAATGGAAGAATCCGAAAGATGTCATGAGAATTCATCGCATAAAGCGACAGAGTTCTGTTGGCCTTACAAGGTCGAAATCTGCATCCAGCATCAATTTGAACAGGAGACATTCCTTCAACGCCCTGTCTCACAATTCGGAAAACAATGTAACACCCCCACTGTGTGGCTCAAAAAATGATGTTGCCATAAACTCTCAGTCACAGGCAGTGGGAACACAGAAACGCAGAAATCCATTTGGATGTGACTCCTCTCTGCCTACTCGCAGCAAGCGCAGGTCTATATTAGATCAGGATGTAGACATCATTGATAGTTCAGCCACTACAACTCCATTAACTGATAAAAGAACTCCTGCAGTTTCTGAGCCTGCCTGTCTAGATACATCAGCTCATGCTGCGCCAGTTAATGAGATGGATGATCATAGCAGCCTAACAGTCGGAGCGAGACAACATAAACTTTTACATGTTCTGAACCTGGCAGAGCAAATGTCAGAGGTTTGTTAAGCTATTGTGGTTATTATAATGGTTATTTAAATTTTTTTGTGTGTGTATCATGACATCTTTAGGGGTGCTCAATAGTATCAGTCAGCAGTCTTTAATGTTCACATATTTATGATATAGTTCTTCCTTACCTCCAGCCATCTGTGGCAGATTGTTAAAGAAACATACAGTGGAGTCAGCTTACGTTGAAATCGCTGGTGCCGTCACAGGGGGTTTGAACTACATACTAGAATTCGATTTACGATTTTAACTGAGAAAATACTCATAGCCATGTATTTTGATTCATGGTTACACCATCTCCATCACAGGGCAAAATTTTAATAAGGTCATCTCCTTCCTGCCTTGCTGTTTGTTTTTTTTTTAATTTTGCAAGCCCCGAAAAAGGCCATTTGGATCCAGTTTGTTTGAGGGGTGGTAGCCATGAGAAGGTCTTTTTGGGGAAAAAAATGTCGCCTTTTCATCTGTCCCTCTCACGAATACCCTCACTTCCCCCTCACCCCCCTAATCCTGTGCTGTTGAGCTGAGCGTGAGCAGTACTCACTTTGTGGCGCTGGTTGGTCTGAGAGAGTTCAGACATGAAGCAAATCACAAACATTTAGAATAATGACCTGTGGGTGGTGTACTGCCCTCTTTCTTTGGTTCTCCTACAAATCGTTTATATTGATAGTGTGATGCATGCTTTCAGCGTTTATCATTTCCCGTTCAGTCATTGCATCAAAGCTCGATATGGCCTACCCAGTAGAGATCTACTGTTACCATTTACTCTGCTGCAATTTATTCTTAGTTGCGAAAAGTTTTTCCTCGCTTTTATTCTGCTATAAGGCAGGACTGATGCCGCTTGGGCGGTCCATTTGGGGTCTGCAAATAATAAATGATAGAGTCTAGTTAGTCCTCCAGGTTTTCTTTTGTCTCAGGCACACGTTTTCTGAACGTGTGATCATAGGCCCTGGGTCTAGAAACCATGTGATTTTTAACAGAAGCACATGAAGACAATTAATTTGTACAAGGACATCATGTAGTGCTGTGTCACCATGCATGATTGCTGATAGATTTTGTACCCCTGTGCTCCCACAAAGAAGAAAAAAAATCCGGGTCTAAATTAGGTGGACTCGACTGTAGATGCACTAAGCTTTAAGTATTTTAAATGATAATGTTAATGCAGATCAGGTATTGTGTAACCAACTCTTCCTCATTTCCCAGTTTATGACAATCAGTCTCTAACTTGCTGACAGTGGGGAGCTGAATTTGTTTCTTTTAAGTAGTCCCAGTGTTGAAACAATCACTTTCATCAGTATCATAGTAAGGTTGACTGGATTGGTGAACACTGATGGAATGAAAGAAGGCTTTTACTAACAATATTCACTCCAGGTCATATGAGTTGGAGGAGACAGTCTCTCCTTGTCATAAATTTGAGGGAGGATTTGTACAATTTTGAAGCGAAAGGAAAGAGAGATCACCTCACATTCAGCGTATTATTATATATTAGGGGGGAATTTTAAAATTTAAACGTACGGGCAGATCATGCGATCGTGCTTGGAGAAAACATTGACTAATGTTACTACTTTAAATATAAAATTTAGAAAATGCTTATTTTTCTTTCATGCAGCACCTAAGATGCAACAGAAATTTTCATTAGTTGGAGAGTGTTGTGTTGGATGGTCTTGGCAGGAGATAGAGATAATATAATATTATTTAGCAGGAAACCACTACTGTAAATAAAAATGGAAATTTCAGTAAACTTTGATATTCATTCATGTATACCTTCTTCTTTTATTACAGACTAAAGATGATCACTTATCCCAAGGAACGTCAGAAAATGAAAGTCAAACATCACAAATCAAAAGCACCCTGCCTCCACTGCCTCCGCCCAATGTTTTGAGAGAGAAGCCTTTCTCATCAAATGCACTTACACTGCCTAGTGATACATCCACTCTCATGCAGAATGCTAAGGTGGTCATTTTACTTTCCAGTTGTTTTTAGTTAGATCTGTTCTAATGCCTTAGTTCTAATGACCCACTTCATCTTCAGAGTATGTCTGTGTAATGGAGAAATTATCTTGTGGTGTAAAGTTTTCTGAATTTCAGAATATATGTATGTAACAGTGCATTTTTCCCCATAAAGTGATACTCTTTCACAGTGTAAGGACAGGCCAGTAAAAGTTGGGATTGTCCCAGTTTCTCTGCTCTTATGCAGGGGTCGCCTTTCCTTCAAATGCACTCATCAAGATATTGACAACATACCTTCATTCATTTGTTTGTATAAGATGTTCATGCTTCATTGCTTTGGAGATGTTCCACACTTTTATTTGTCCTCTGTAACTTGATGGAAATTCACCCCTCATCTTTTTTCATATTCTTATTTCAATTTAACTAATTTCTTTCCATAGGTTCATCCCCATCCACCTCTGGACTGGAGTCTGAAATCAAAACTGCGTGTGGTTGTGGTTAACAGCATGGATACATTCAAGAAATATCCTGGCATTGATGCAAAACATGTGGACAGTTTTGTTCAGCATAGACTGGAAGTAAGTAGAAATTTTGAGGGAAAAGTAGCTTGTGACTGTGAGCATAATATAATGCCATCTGAAGACTGCATCAATAGAAATAATGGTTATACCATCACAATCTGGAGGCAATGTGGTGGTAAGGCTTGTGAAGAGCTCTTAATTATCAGGCCTTTTGTTTATGGGTTCAACCCAAGGGCAAGGTGATTTATGTTATGTCCGTGGAAAAGATGTTTCCATTGTATTTCCTTACTTGATTCAGGTGTGAATGAGTGTCTGGTAAGGCTGGGCAGCTCGATTAAAAAAACTGAGCCGAGTCGATCTTAACCTGTGGCTCAATTAATCGAGTCAGCGGGTTCGGCTCAAGTCAAAAAAATGGAGTTTTGCTCCATCTTTTTGAGTCGCTTTAATCTGGCATGACTCAGCATTAATCGAGCCACACGCTCAGCGCGAAGTTACCGCAGCAGTGTTGCACCTCCTACAATCTAATTAAATCTAATTAAGATTGTTTATGTTAAAGAAGGGTTAGCAGTGACAGCAGGAATGGGCTGGAAGGAGAAGGATCGTGTCTAAGCGTTAAAATTTGGTTTGGTACTGTCGATGCTAATTGGGTAACAAAGGGCACTTATTTGTGAGATACTATGTGTGTGTGAGTGAGTGTACGTTTGTGCATGTGTTTGTATGATTGTGAACATTTAGGGTGCCAGATGAGATTCAGTTACTGAAGAACTGATAGGCCCTATCCTAGATTGCTCTTTCTAATGAAATGAAACAATAAATGAATGACTGAAAAAAAAAAAGACGCTGAAGTAAAAATTAAATGGCGCCCCAGAAATCAAAAGAAGGCCCGAAGAAAACAATGCCACGCTACTTGTACGCGTCTTAAAGTTTTGGGTTTTTGTTTTTTTTTGAGGGGATTGGGGGTGAGGGGAAGGAGGGCAAAATAAGAACTGTGAAACTAAGGGAGGGAGGGCAGTAGCGGTAGTAGCAGTGGCGGAGAATAGAGGAGCACGCGAGAATGTTGAGACTAGAAAGACCCATCCACAAGGAAGGTAATTTATGATGACACTGTATAAACAGATCGCTAGTGCAACTGTGAGCCACTCTACTCGATCTTTAGTCGATCTTATAGCTGCATTACTAGCCTTTGCCACGGACTTTCTTTTCCTCCGGTACCAAAAAAGCTGGAGTTTAAAAGATCGAGCTTTAATAGATCCTTACGATCTGGGCCACCAAAAGATCGAGCTGAGTCGACTTTTCAAAATCAGGGATCGGCCCACCACTAGTATCTGGCTTTAAAGCTGCACTGCAACAACTAACTGTAACTTTGTTAAGGATTTCATATATATTATTATGTTTTTAAATTATATATGTAATGTAAGCTGTTATTAGTGTAATTCATTGATCTGTACTAGTAATGAGATGTATAACATTGTATGGTATTGTGAAAAACTTTCCCCACAGAGCAAATAAACAAATCCTGCTATTGAACCTTGCAGAATCAACAATCAATAAAATCGTTAATTTTACCAAACTGTTTATTTTTTTTTAAGAATGACCCTGGTTGGAGTGACCTCGATCTACTTCAGCAGATAAGACGTTGTTGCATGCATTACAGCTACCCTCAGTTGCCTTGGCTGTCACTATTTCCAAGAATGGCAGCAGATTTTAAATCCAGGTAAAGCAAAATTCATGCCATGATGCAGGTAACTTTGGGATAGTGTTTGGAGTTTGTTGAACACAGGGTCGCTACCTTGGCAAATGGAAATTCATTACTTCTGGGCTGCAGTTCTGTAGGTGACCTGTCACTAACTCTTATTATGCACAAGCATGTATATGTGTGGATGGATGGGTTGATGGATCGGGGTATGTAGTTTGATTATTATGAGTCTGTGTCTTATGTGTTTTGGGTATGTGCATGTGCTAGTAAACCAGACAATGTGCGTATATAATATGCAAAAATAAATTTATCTTAACTATTTCTTTGTTCTCTGATGGTTCATCATTTTGCAATGGGAGTGATAATATGGTCACGGAAAAAGACTGTTGTGGCAGTTTGTTTGCTTTGTGTGAGCTGATTGAAATCTTGCAATTTGTGAGTTGAATGCAGATGCTCTTTAATTCATTTTTCATTGCTCCTTTTGCATGGCCTAAATTTAATCCCTTCGCTCCTTCATGTTATTAAAGCACTGATGATAATATCCCATAATTCTCTTATCTAGTACTGCTCCAAACCCTAAACCAAGCACTTGATGAGAGAGTTCTAGGATATTGAAGGATGGATATGAGCATCATGTATAATGAAAGGATAAACTGCAGTGTGCAGGGTATCATATCTCCGTCACTTAGTAGTGATTAGTCTTTTTTTATCTAGTAATGTCAATGTGGTCTTAAACCATTTTCTACCATTTCAGATCTTCAACGATGATGACAGGCAGCGAGGATGTTGTGGAAGCCCTGCATAAAGACTGGTATGGACCTTTAAGAAAGAGATTATGTATTATGTCAAGAGAATTTGGGTCTGAGTCAGTGATATGTTTCACACACAAGCGCTGAGCATTTATAGAGATTGGTTTGTGTCAGGGTAATGTCTTATCTTACTGTTAGCTTTTTTTTTTTCACCACCATGCGCACATAGAAGACATGTTATGCTCTCGTGCATGCTATGAGCAATATAACATTATGAATAGATGGTTCCCTCTCTAATCTACTCCATTTGTTAAATACAATGTTCTATTATGAATATGATTTCTCTGACTGGTCATATGAAAATGTTATCGTGTCTTGGCAGGTCCAGGACATTTACTTCAGTCTACCAGCAGCTACGGGGTGGTCTGTGCCCGTATTTCTACATCTGCACCCATCAATTCTCTGTCTTGTTTAGATGTCAAAGGTCATCTTCACATAATGCCTCATGGTCAGCACTGTTGTCACCATCCACAAGAGGACTGCGAGAAATGTTGACAAAAGAAGGTGAAGGGCAATATTTTACACCTGCATCTCATTTCAACTCATTTGTTAAAAGCAGATATGGCTCTTTCCCTGAGGTTGTAATGCAGAAAATATGATGCACTACTCACCATCATAAGTGCGTTTGAGTTTCTTTGCAAAATTGCACACTGAATGCTGAATGGTGCATTTCTCTCCATTAAGGCTGATGAGCTTAGAACATCTCACTTCACCTGTGTATCTTACTTACATCTATGGCAGTTTATACATCAGCTTTTCTGAATTTTCTGTCCAGATACAGAATTACTAGAAACTGTGGATATACAGTCAACTCTGCTTAATCGCCCTTCCTCAGGATCACGGAAAAAGTGGGCGATTAAGCGGAGAAGTGATTATGCAGAGAAGGTAATTTCGGCCATATTTTTGGTAATGGGGTTATATTTCATTGATGTCGTGCATTGACACCTTCTCGTCACCAGACTCAGGACGGACGTGAGTTTGACAGTGTTGTAGCGCACAAAATGTTTGATCTCCGCCGGTCTCTCTCACTGGCCACCTAGCAGTAGCCCAGCAGACAATAAGGAGTAGGATGGCACAATCGGGATCGACTGTTCATCCACATGACACGTTCTCTGATCTAGCCAAAATCCACCAGACAGGCGCAATACGTTGTTTACATTCTCTGCCTAGTTGAAATGGAAGGCGTAGGGGGAGGAGACTATACGGCTTTCGGCCCATTAGCATTATCGGATGGGCGACAACAGTGAATGGCTTATCACACCTATTTCAGTGTGGCAGCTGTCACTCAGTCAACCGGTCTGCCATCTGTCGCGCAGTTAAACGTCTCTGTACATATTTGTTTGTCAACTGTAATTTTTCAACCGCTGATCTTTGAATTCACGGGCGCTGAGGTCGATTATCAGGAGTGAGGCGATTATTCAGGGACTTTTATATTATATAGAAAAAAATTTGGTTCCTTTGGAAACAAGGCGATTAAGCGGAAAAAGCGACTAAGCGGAGTCGACTGTATTTTAATGTTAAATGTGTAAAGACATAAAATCAAAAAAACTATGAATGAACAGCATAGAAGTTTCTAAGAGACACATATGAATTCTAGTGTCAGACAACAGTGCTATCACAAATATCTGCTGTTCTAAGATTAATATCCTTAGCGGAGAAATTTGCACCATTCAGCACTTTGGTTTCCAGTTCTGGATAGAAATTCCAGTGCGCCTATAGTAGCGATTTACTTTTTATTTAGTGATGTTTTCTGCGTTACAACTGCTGGGAAAGACTGTCTCCCATTAATCACTTAGAGAATCTCTTCCAAACTGCTATTTATATTCTGCCCTGCTGCTGTAGAAGAAGAATGTAATGATGCGAGAGCATGAGATATGCTGATGTAGGCACTGCTACTATGTGAGTGTACATGTTCTGTTATTATCTTTCATGTAGGAAATGTTGAATACAATGAATGGACGACTGCTATGTAGGTGGAAAAAATGTACATTTTTATTTTTATAAAACAACTAGGGCCCACGTGGTGGGGAGTAAGTTATTATTAATATTATTATTTTTATAATATATAACAATTGAAACTCATTAAAATGTCTCATATTTCACTATATTTTTCGTACTTATCCGAATGTTGAAACTGGGTGTGAGCATTGTTGTTGAGAGTATGTATAGTAATAATTCGTGGCATTATAATATTATTACGCAGTTTTTGCCTTTGCAAAATTGAAAACCTGAATGCCTGGAGGTTCTCTGCAAATTTCCCTAAATCAAAGCAATGTCAGACAACAAAGAATGGAGTAGATGGACGGTAGCTGGCCTGGAGGTTCTCTGGCCTGTGACAAATCTCTCTAAATCCTTTCAACTTATTTGTCTGCAGGAATTGATTTCAGGATGCCAAACATCAGAGCTTCAGCTCCTGGCACTGTCAAAAGACCTGATGAGAAAGTCACTGGAGATGGTGTGTGTGGTAACAGTAATGAGAATAATCCCACATCTCCAGACCTCCAGTCTGACAGGTCAGTACACTCACAACATCAAGGATATGTCAGTCATAACTGTTGATCCTCCTTCGAGTCCTATTTTCTGAATAGATCCTGTAAACTATAGTATACACAGTTGCACTTGTCAGTTGTTGAACTCTTTTGTATTATACTTGAACAGTATGTATTCATTTTGCATGCTAGTGGAACATTTGACTTGTTCAATAAAAATTTGACTCAGATGTGATAACATGTTTCTTAATATTTGAAGTAGAGTTATTCAAATTTAGGCAAAAGCCAGGGAGTTCTATGACAACTGCCTTCCTTTGTTTCATTTTCTAATTGCTTTTCCGTACTCTCTTCCTCTAACCATCCCTGCCTGCCCCCTCTGCCTTTCTTTCTTTCTTTCATTCATTCTTTCTTTCTTTCTTTTTCACCTCTCTTATTTCCTTCTCTGTCCACGCTCTTTCCTTTTATTCAGAATTTCTTCCCTTGGATCCACTGCTGATGGTGGAAAGAAGGAAGAGAATAAAGAAGATGAGAATGAAGAGGAGGATGATGACACAGATGATGTTGACAACCATGATGGAGCGTCTCGCTGGCTGGAGGGCATGGGCTTAGACAAGAGAGACTTTCCATCACTGGCACCTTTACAGGTCAAACTGTATCCTCTATCAAACTGCTTGCAGTGTTACGACCTTTTTTGAGATGTGATGACAAATGGTAAAGTGCACTGCTGAGTACTATATCTCAACACTGGCACCTGTACATCTTAGTAGACATATCAAAAGTGGCTGACATATTTTCTGGCATTCCATGTAACATTTGGTCCGGCATTTTCTAGATTTCTGCTGGAGTGGGTCAGTTTTCTATGATCAGGACTGGCTACCCGGCCCTTGTTAACATGTCTTGTTCAGAGAATCAATATTAATAAAACGCTTCTGCCAAATTTGTGTCACAGATTTCTTGAGAACTACATAACGGAAAAACATGCGGTTTTCACCTAAATTCGTAGAAAAATACACAAAAGGTAACTATACACATCAGTCCTCTTTATTTTTTTTACCCTTTTTTTAAAAAAAGAATGTGTATAGCAACGAAATACAATCTCCAATAGATCTTTTCAATCTGCCTGATTCGCCAATCGTCCAACTTTTTCACGGAGTCTAATGCATTTGTCTATGATGCCTTTCGGTGCGCTAGGTATTCTTTCGCCGCTGGTGCATTGCCTGCCTGCCCATTTGTAAAATGGGGTGTGTTAGTCTTGTATTAGTATAAGAAACAAAGCAGTTAGGACTGTTGAAAGAAAGTGTGCTTAGGAGGGGATGGTGTAATGCAATGTTTGTGTCAAAAAAGTTTCAATGTATCTTGTTAATTTCTATGAATGTAAAGTGACAATTGTGACTGCGTGTTAATCCAGATATAAATATTACAGTGTGTCCTATGAATTGTGGGACACAGGGATGGCACCATGATAAAATTTTCGGAAAACTGAAAATTGAAAACGCATTTTAATGAAGGAGCATGTAGAAAGAATGACAAAACAACACCAGTTTTGAACTGAGTCCTGTATGTTAATCAAAGTGTCCAAAAATTGTGCTGTTGGCTGCTGCTATCCCTAGGGCATCAGAGAAGTTTTTTTAGTATGCTGTGGGCCATGTCTGGAGTATTCCTTAACTTGAAGCAGACAGCGAGAGGGATTTCGGGAGATTGATAACAGACCTCAGTCACTGGTATATGTAGAAGGAGTGGATCTACACCCGTTCTTCAACTTTCTGCTAAATTATCCAGCGTGCATTGCTGCCAGTGGGCCCCAGCATGGGATTCCACCCACTATTTTATCACCTGTGCCTTTTCTTGGAGGCACCCTGGTACAGAATACAGTAAGTCTTCTACATGGGACATCATACTATAGGGAAGGTAACAGAGGCCAGTCACTTACTAGAGGGTTTCATTTGAGAGCTCCACTCTTGTCTCAAACAAAGGGTTTCTGATCCATCCTGAAATGTTTGGGGGACAATCTTGAAACACTAATAATGAATGGCCTCTGGCTTAGATCAAGACTGCTGGGATTCAAAGGAACCTCATTTATAGATGGAGTTAGTTTATTATCTGTACTTTGTGACCATGGGTTTATCCATGTTTATCATACTGCATCCTTGTTGTTGTTATCCAGTCTTAGGCAACATAATGGGATCGGTTTTAACACTATTTGATGAAAAAAGGCAAAAGCCAAAGTGCTGGCAGATAGCATGGGTAATGTAAAGGGTTTAATTTCCACTTGTTTGATATAGTTTTGATGTATAGAAGTGTGTTGTTGTGAGGTTTGATTGTATATTGTAGTATGAAAATTTCATTTTTCTTTTTAGGTCAAACACACAACTCTGAAGGAAGGATTAACAGGTGGAGATGTACAACATGGCAGTGCCACCAACAGAAGCACACATGTTATTGAAGTTTCTGGCCCTTTGCTTCCCCATCATACCCTGAACGTGGCCTCTATTCTCCACAGTTGTCACAGTGAAATGACCTCTGTGTCATACAATACACACAACCCTACTGCTGCTTTTAACACACAGACTGAACATTCAGTTGAGAAGGACAAGCTGGCCAGTGGCCTCAGTAAACTCTTTGCAGACTTTTCCCTGGCAAATCCTGGCTTAATGTGTGATGTGAAAAATCAGCTTTTGTCTTCATCTGTTCTAGAGACTGGTACAGCCGTGAGAGAGTTAAATGTCACTCAGAAAGGATTTTTATGGTCTTGTTGATATTTCTTGAGAAGAAACATTGTCCTTCAGCTTCAGGGTGTGTTGTTTTTTTTTATGTCGATGTTCATGTCAGAAGGGATATTAACTTCATACTTGTGATTCTGTAAGGTCACTTTGTAATGAACTGTCAGGAATATATTCTTGTTGTGTGCTATCTTCTGGTTCTTCTGAACCTCAAGTCATTTAGACACACAAAGAGTAATATAAATATTTAAAAACTCAGTTCAGTCTTCTTATAATGAGGGCTTGGCTTCCGCTTCCAACACATTTTTACATTACAATAAAGTAATAAAGTAATGCCTCTGTAAGAACTAAGATACCGGTATTCCAGAACTGTTTCAAAGCAGTGTGAGAAACAAGTGATTTGGCCAAACTCTCACAGACCTCATTTGTTCAAAATATCCTCACTGCTGAAAGTCTTAGTAAAGATATGACTGCAGATAAATACACCAGAATTAATCAGATCATTGGAATTGAGCAGATTTAGCTGAAACTTTGAATTTTTGGCACTGATCATGAATTAAAATTGTCACTTGAGTGCAGTGCCCTGATGAACGCCAGAAGAAAAAGCAAACTGCCTTTTTTTTTTCTCAGAATTGCACTTGGCAAATTAGTACAGTGAAAGTGAGTTGTTTGATGAATGTAGTGTAATATTTAACAGAGTTCAGTCTTGTTGAGTCAGAATTTATTGAGCCGGAATTAAAGATTAGTTTTCTCAGTTTTTGTCACTGACATTGCTTGGTGCAAAAGCTCAGTATTGGCTCATATCAGGAAAGAGCGCTGGCTTTTTCATAAGTGACATTTTGTGAATTGCCTGAACAAATGTGTGCAATATTCTGATGTGGGCTCCTGTCAGTGGATCATATAGAGAAATGTTTTGTAGCTTCCTACTATATCATGACATTATGGATGTTAGAGCTATGAGGTTTTGACACAGTTATATTATTCATGACATTATTCATAGTCCAAAGGTGTCAAACCCCAAATTTCAGCCAACGTCACATTTATTGGGGTATTGTTTCCAGTGGTAATAAAATAGTATCCCAAGATTTCCAGCTGTTTTAGTTACAAACACTATCATTTAGATGCTTCTTTAATAATGGTGGTAAACTGGGGTGTCAGTGAGTGGAGGAGACACAAATCTTTTCTCAGATATTGTCAGTAAAAAAAACGTCACTATCTTGGAAAAACTCTTCATACAACCCTCAGAATTACATACGCTCCATCTGCAGTTTATAAAGCTTTTGTCCTATTCACATGACATATTATATCTTGCAGCCAATCAAAATGAGGCTTATGTCATCAGATTAGGAACTGAGATGTGAGGCTAGTAAAATGATTGGGGCCGTCTAATATTGATATTTTATTTAGTGTGGAAATCAAGAGTAAAATAATTTCTTTACATAAAAACATTGATTTTGTGGGCAAAGAGTCAGTAAACGTGGATAAATCTGAGCTACTGTGAGGCATATTAAGTTAATTGTATAATATAAAATTATTGTTTTTCAGTCACAATTTTCTCAGAATTTTTTTTTCATTGTATGGGGTGATACCCCCCTCCTCGCCCCCTCCACTTCAATCACTAGACTATATCTCAAGCTAGAATGAAGCTTTTTTTCACCTGATAAAAATATTCATATGAAGCTCTCATGTCATACGAGAAACTTGACCCCCCAAAAAATGGAACCCAAGTTTCATTTTGACTGGCTACAAGACATACTGTAAATTTTTGAAGCAGAAAGTGTTATGCTATAAAATAGGACAGATGCAAATATAGGTACTGTATCTGCAGAAATTTGTTGAATTACCTTGACAAAACATAGCAAATCTACCAATGCACAAATTAATATACCATTTCAAAAATGAATATTCAAGACACATCTTAATTGATACAAAAAAAAAATACTTTCACAACTAGAAAAAAATAAACTCTTCCAAAAATATATGTTTTCACGTTTACCTGAATGAGATTGAAGTGTTGCGTTGCTTTAATTGAGTTATATGTCATGCATTTGCCAATCACGTGTCTATAAGTTTCAGCAAGTAAATTATGTTATTATGTTATAAAGCTAGCTGACTGTGCTTGAATAAAATTCTTCACACTATCAGATAACAGATTTTGTTACATGGTATGTAGGTAACTGGGTAATGATGTAGATTTATACTAACAGGCCAAGATTACGCTTGGTGTACAATATTGAGCAGCAAAATTTATGAGAGATGGGATGGGGCTTGAATCATCGCCACACAACTACTGGATCAGGAAAGGTAATTGAAACAGACTCGGACAAATAGGAGAAAAATGAAAGGATGAGGGAGGAAATGGAATGTTGAGGGTGAAAATGGAAGTTAATGTCAAAGCAAATACTGTAAGTTATTGCTAAGTGCACAAATTATTATAAGTTTCACTCTGAAGAAACTTAGAAACCTGGAGAACTGACTGTTAATAAATTCAAAACAATAAACACTCCCTTAATGAAATCAATTCAGCAGGTCACTTTGTAAAGCTAGCGGTGCTTTGCCAGTTAAGGGTTGAAAATCCTTGCACTATTTATTAGTCATATTTTCAAATCAATGAAATGAATGTCTAACGAAAAATATATCATATGTATATGTTTACTTCACGTTGAAAAGATTATTAATGCACATGATGAGTGCTTCTTCAAGCCATAGCCAACGGGATCGCTGTCATCTAAAATAATACCGTTGCAGTTTCGTAATTTACCTGGCCAAAACCAATTTATCAAGATGGCGGCGTCCATTAGGCCTACCTCGTAGTCGTATATTTTGATCTGTAAGAATGTCGATATCAGATTGTCATTGTGGCTTTTTAAAATACCTAACTTGATACAGATCTAGGCCTAACTTTCATAAGTAAGAAGGAACACGTTTTGTAACTGATATCAG
Organism: Ellobium chinense; assembly: GCA_033807755.1. Classification (NCBI taxonomy): domain Eukaryota; kingdom Metazoa; phylum Mollusca; class Gastropoda; order Ellobiida; family Ellobiidae; genus Ellobium; species Ellobium chinense. The sequence continues at coordinate 141,699 of JAWQUT010000479.1, forward strand.
TGATTTAGTTTCACTTATTGGCCTCTCGCCATCGACAGTCACTGACACTGAAACACGTCCTGACTGTCGTTGAAAGAACGTTCGACTTGGTGTAGACTAGTGAGACTAGTCTTTGTTTTGACTCTCACGTCGTTGTGCTGAAGAGGAGGCCAGAGCCAAATCTATCAAGATGTCATCCCCTGAGGTTGAACGTTTTGAAATGACAGACTATGATTACAATCAAATGTTTGATCCAACAGCGGCCAGTAGGAGAAGGCAAACCAAAAATCAAGCCACCTATGGTAAGCTTTAAAGGGTTCTAATATCGAGAGTGTTCTGTGACTTGAGAAGGTAAACAAAATGGCCCAGTCTTGTTAGTTCCGGTGTTTCCTGAAAAAATTAGCAGACATCTCGTCTCTGCTGATATGAACTTTGTTCAAACTTCCTGCATGTTGTTTTCGTTGCTATCATGTGAATGAAAGGAAGCTCGGAACAAAAAAGCATGATAGTACAGAATTTGCTCTCTTTTAGTTTTACTTATGATCAAATATTGCTCAACTTTGACCCCACAGAAAACATGGTAATGGGTCAAAACTATGCAAAATTTGCTGACAGCTGATCTCCCTGGCTCCTCGATCAACTGCCATGGCAGTTTTCCCAATTTTAGGACCGCTACTATTTACCAAGTACTATGTGCTTTTCCAGATTTCGCATGATGTATCGCCTTTTATTTGGAACAACCAATTGAAACACATCTGAAGTTCTGCAGGTGGACATTCTCAAAAATCTCATAAATTACACCTCTTTGTTAAATATTATGCCTGTTACCTGAATATGTCCAATATAACAACTTAGTAACAATTATTTTCTCAAAGTTTTCTGGAGGACTAGTATTACTATTATATATGTTTTTTCAAGGGAGCTTAATTATTTTGAAAGTGAATCTAGGTATGGAAGGTATATGTTAAATATTTATTTAGACAGTGTGTATGTAAGTGAGAAAATGCTGTTCCAGTTATGTAAAGCTCTCAGGGCCCATTGTTAGGAGTGAGCACTACGTAAATGCTATTATTATTATTATTTCTTGCCTCTCAGTTTACTTTGTAAACGCATTGTGGCTAACTCTGATCACGTTTCCATTCACAGGTATCTGGGCAGAGAGAGAAAGTGATGAAAGTGACAGTGAAATGCCCGGACTTGGAGCAAGAGGCCGTAGGCAAAAGAAACAGACTTCAGGTGCGGGTGGATCCATCAGTTTTGTGAGTGGCGGTCTCAAAGAGGAGCAAGATAAAGCTGAAAACATGGCAGAAGACTTTGTAAGTTGTATTTAAGTCTTATTTTACAATCTGCTAAGTTTATTCTCAGTCAGCAAATGTGCCATGGTTTTTGGAGCTCAGTGAGAAATCTGGGTCAGTCATGCATTCAATCTACAGAACAAAGAGAAAAGATACTTCATCATTCTCACTGAGTATGTTCATTTTGATTAATGGGTGTCTGCAATGACATTCTTAAAATGCATAAGCAGTGTTTTCTTCAGACCATGTGATCGGGCAGTTCGCTCCTTGAGTTTCGAAATCCCTTTAGTTTAAAACATTTATTAAATGGGCGCCAGTGCTCCCTTCTTCCTTGCACTCCAAAACTTGCATTACTTGAGAAAAACCTAAAATCCCTTTAAAAATTTACAAGGTCTCCCTTAACTTATGACAAGGATGAAAGTCTTCTCCAAGTCACATGAGCTTGAGAAAGCACATTACTCTGAGTTCATTAATTTACAGCAGTTTGTTTGTTTAGATTTTCAGCTGTTCCTTAGCACTTTTGTTATTATAATTTTTGAAAGATTACAGACCTCATTCAGGGTGTGGTCATCAGCAGGTTTTTGAGGAGGTATAAGGTCATGCATTAAAAGTTACAAGGTTATAGTCTCTGAGTGAATTGGTCCTTCTACATGGATCATGTCATTTTCTCAATACAGTAGTCTTCTGCATACGCATTTACATGTATAAGCATTTTTTTCTGTGTGAGTATGATGGCTGAAACTGAAACTTCTTTGGTTCCTGTACAAATCATTAGAGGCTGGAAGCAAAATGGAGGAAAAATGTAATGTCTGACAGGCACAAAGCTCAGCATTCCTAGGACAGTTAAATCATGACTCATATGATTTTAAATATGATGGCATAATTCAGACTGACTTATTTTAAAATTTCTCTGTTGCCAGGAAGAAGAATCGTGGAGAAACAAAAAGAAGAGTTCCAGCAGAGAAGCGCCAATGCCTCGCTATGTGAGAGATCATCAGAAGGATCAGGACAGGTAGCTTACAACTCATTATTTCTCATATTATTATATTATATTTAAACCTGGTCACAGAACAGGCTTATAGTTAATCTTCACAACCTCTGACCCTTTTCTCAGCAGTTTGATTTGATAGTTTCCTTAACTGGACTGCCTATATAGCAGTTGTCTGTTAAAGACTGTGATCACAAGTAGATGGGTTGTTTCTCCTACCCATAATTTTATCTTACATTCTTCAGTGCTACTATGTTAAAACAGCAATTTTCACAGCTTACCACTGCATTTATCAAATAAAGTAAGCATTGGATTGTTGGCTTATGGTGAATATTGAATAAAGTGTAGAATTAGCTGTGAATGGGTTTGGAGTACTGGACAAATTCTCCAGCTTACATTACATTTTTCTGTGTTGAATTTTGCCATTACACAACAAAGTGCTTAATTTACTGAAATGTTAGAAAGCACAAGATGGCCAGTTGGAGAAAACATCTGGGACAGATGAAAAAGCCCAGTATCGTAATTTTGTTTCATACAGTAACAGGTGCACAGTGAATGAATACACCACACCTTGTAATTCTTCATTATTTTGTTTGCAGGGAATTTGGAGCATGGGAGAGGTACACCAGAGGAATTGGTCAAAAGCTCTTGATGAAGGCAAGTTGTTTCCTTATTTTATATGATGTGTCCAAAGAAGAAATACTATGCAGCTAAATGAATGATATACATAATGAGTCCACAACTGATTGCTCCTTTTGAACTTTTTTCATGTGATGTGATGAAAGAGAAATGATATATATATATACAGTCGAGCACGGAAAACTCGAATTTCTCCGGGATCGAAAAAAGTGTTTGAGATTTCCGTAATTCGAGATTCCCGTGACGGCAATATTTTCACAATTACCATGGACTAGAGATACTGGTAAGGGGAGATAACCACACAACACTAATCTGCTCTGATCTTAACATAATTAGAATTACCTCCCTTCCCTGTTTCTGGCGTTTCACATTAAATTATGACAAACAAACTGAATTTAATGAACAGAACACGAAAATCACCCGATTTCGTCAGAGCTGATGTGTTCGACGTTGTTCACGGAGAAGAAAGAAATTAGGAGCGACACTATTGCCAGTCTGCTATTACCTATCACCCCGCCACGTCACTCTGTGCGCATCGCGTCATGTTCGACGCAATTTATCGCAGCATGTGTTGACCTAGTCCACCACCCGCCAGGTCGCTCTGCATGCTCAATCACTACACCACCCCCCTCCCGCTGATTCAATAGAGCCACACAAGGCATTGTCTTGATCCCTTGCCCATCACTACGGCACTCCCGCACACCTTTCCCCTATCACCATCACTGGGATGAGCAACGCCAGACAAAGAAAGGCTTTATCGGTCATTTCGCTGCTTTATGATCGGGTAGATGATGATGAAATCGTTCAAGAAATGCGTGTTGAGAGTTCGAGAAAATCGTGTTAATAATACAAAGAAAATAGAGGCGTTTAAAAGGGGCCGATAACAGCGTTCGACATTTCCGTGAATTCGAGATTAGTGTGTTCGAGTTTTCTGTGCTCGACTGTATATAGCCAAATTATTGAAAATTATGATTTCTACAACTTTCTGTTACTTTAGCTATCAGTGCAGGGAGCAAATGTTTTATGATTGCCTTTATATAAGTGATTTCATAGTCTGTCAGTTACTGCAAGACAGCTAATATTCCTCATTTATAATTGATCATTTTTATACCCTTTTTATTTTTATATCTATTTGACGTAACTCTCAAAACTGTCTCAGACCACCCCAAAAACTAAATTCATAATTTAACCAAAACTAGCAGGTGATTTCCTCTAACTGGATTTGAAATTTTATATTTCATTACATATTTACTATTATTCTTTTCAGATGGGTCATAGGCCTGGTGAGGGTCTTGGCAAATCTGGTCAGGGTATCACAACACCAGTGGAGGCGGTGCTGCGGAAAGGCAGGGCGGCAGTTGGTGCTTATGGTACTGAAAGGTCAGAGAGATCATTGAAAGACTTCCCAGTGAAAGATGAAGAAGAGGAGGAAGAGAAAGAATTTCAGAAGCAACTTTCTCAGTGGAAAAAGCAGCCAGTGGAAGTATGGCACTGTTCTTATATTGGTCACTAGAATTATTCACGATATTCTGCAGGTTCCTCTGTGTTTTTGACATGCATTAATTTGAGATAGTTTTTAATTTTTCACAGATGTGCTTCATTTAGTGAGAATGCTTACTAAATGATATGTGATTTCAAAAGGATTTGCTTTGTTCTGTTAGCAATAGCATCAGCACATGTACTTTGACTAGGATCTGTTTTAAAGTTGGAGAACTGCAGGTGTCAGATATCCAGCATAATGACTGCTTGAAGAGAACTTCTATTATAGTTTTGTCATTTAGGTAAAAGATAGAATTCATGTCTGTTTGCCCCCAGTATATTTACATGCTATAAGATGTTAAGCAATTCATTTATGATAATACACTTTATATATTCATTAATCCTTTTTCTTGCTCAGTATTCAATTTTACTGTGTTGTTGCAAATTTCAGGCTAAGAAACAGAAACCTAAGTATGTGTACAAGACAGCCCAGGAGGTGTTGGACACTGGTGGGAAACGGCGGAAACCTATTGTGGGATCAGGGCCAAAGGTGAAGGTCATAGACATGACAGGAAGGGAGCAGCGGGTACTCTCAGGTAATTACTTTTTTAGGTATTCATTTCGTCAAGACTTTCCCATCAGTGTAAGTCCAATATGTACGGCTGTCATTATCAACAACTTTTCTCCTTAATCATGACACAGGAAGCCAGATTGGACAAGAGTATAATTACAGTTTCAGAGGTGTTTTTCTTTGGGCACTTGTGTCTTATTTAATGTTTCTTGCACACTCTCATAAAAGTATTTGAAGCAGTCCTGCCAACTTCCTAAATTCATCACAAAACTGAATTTTTAAATGCATCACAAAACTGAATTTTTAAATGCATTTCTGACACCCTGATCTTGCTCATTGAAGCCCGACTTTGCTTCAACATATGCATATTTTTCTATCAGTGATTTTTTTTCATTTTCTTTATTGCGAAAACAATTCATGATGCATGAATGAAAGATGGCCTACTTGCCTCATTTTTATTTTGGTGGTACTAGTGTGACTTCCATTGAATGGAAAAATTATGTCTGTGACAAGTTTTTTGACTGGATAGGGGCTCACATTATCAGTCAGTTTCTCTGATGTTTACTTTCAGCTCTCTTGATATATCAGGGTTTCAGTTATCAGTCATGATTTTCATCCTCAGATCCTGTTTTTCTTTTTGTCGCATTCAGATTTTTATTTTGTATGGTTAGCAGGTCAGTTTGATGATGTAATATTTTTGACATGGAGACAATGAGAACACCTCCTTGATGTTATAGATTAGTGCGTATGATATTTGAAGGAACTCTGGTGTAAAGCTGCAAGTTAATCTTAATCGTCCAACAAAGGCAGTCCCCTAGTAAGAAAATATGCATTATGTTTGCAGTCTGTTTAAATTCAGTGTACTTTAGCAAACTTATTGCTTTGCTTTTTTCAGGTAGTGGCAAATCTCCCCCATAAATAAATCATGATATTCTTTGGATTGTAAATTTCATCCTTGTTCCATGATAAGATAAAAGATTTTTAAACAGGTTCAAAAGATTTAGTGATTAAAAAGAAGCCCAGACTGAACATGTTCATGACAGAAACATTCACACAGTTTGCTAGCTCTGTTTTATTGTCTATAGATTGTATACTCCTCAAAGAATACCCGAGTGTTAACCCGAGATTTTCTTATCCCCTTATTCCAGGTTACCATGCAATAGGCAAGAGCCATGACAAGCCAGATGAGGCGGAGGAGCTGGTGAGCCAGGAGCCAGTCAAAGAGAGAGCATTCGGCATGCCGGAACTGATGCACAACCTCAACCTGTTGGTGGAAATGGCAGAGGATGACATTATCCACAATGACCGCAAGCTCCGCCATGATCGGGATCGCATTGTAAATTTGGAATATGAAAAAGAACGACTAGGAACGGTTGTCACACAAGAAGAAAAACAGCTTGAGCGGCTTCAGACAGTCATGGATCTGGTTATAAGGTATGTTTAAATGAATGGGCAGCAAGGCTATTTCAAGGAAGGAAGGTGGAGAAAGGCTGAAGGTCTGTATCTTGAACAACCAGACAATAGCTTACATTAGAGTACAGTCAGCTGCAGAATTTCGTAAGTTGAATTTTAGGAGAATGTCTTGGAAATTGAAGTTAGTGTGATAAAGACCATGGCTCCACTTAATCGCAGCTTTTTTTCTGCCATGATAAAAAATCTTGCATTTCATGGAATAAGTGGAATTAGATAACATCTTACTGACAATGCCACAACAAGATCAGTAATATCATCAATATTGTCTCGTTTGGATTTATGTAACTCTCTCCTGGCTGGTGTCTCAGAGGATAAACTAAATAGATTACAGAGAGTCCAAAATAGTGCAGCCCATTTGTACTTTAAGAAGCGTAAGCGAGAGCCCAGTGAGCCTCTCTTAAAATTACTTTACTGGTTACCAGTCAGAGCCAGAATTGAGTATAAGATTGCCATTTTCTGTTATAAGACCATAAATGGTAGTTTGCCTGCATACATATCGGACCTGGTAGCTGAGCACAAGCCCACTAGATCATTATGATCTGAAAATGCTTATTTTCTCCATGTACCAAAGGCAAACATGAAAAAATTTGGAGAAAGAGCTTTTACGTCCTCAGGACCATTTGTTTGGAATAAACTGCCTAAAACTATTCGTAAGGAAAATAGTCTAAATTACTTTTAAGAAACTTCTCAAAACACATTTGTTCAAACAATATCTTGATTGACCATGAGAGTCTGCAAAGCCAGATCATTTTTTTTTTTTTTTTTAACATTTATATTGCAGTACATGTGTACAGAATGTAGTATCCTTGGGTGTGTGAACTGAATTGTATATATTCTCTGTGTAAAGCGCTCAGAGCCTGTATGTACAGGGACGAGTGCTATATAAATGCTATGTAATTATTATTATTATTATTATTATTATGGTTCAGTCACTGTGATGACACCTTCAAGTTGCCAAACTTGGGACAGTGTTGTAGTCTGAGAATGTTTGATCACCGAAGCCAGTTTCATTGGCCACCTCACAGTAGCCCGGTAGAAAATAAAGAGTAAGATGGCGCAGTTGTGACCATCCGTTTATCCATATGACATGTTCTTTGATCAGCTGAATGGAGATGGAGGTGGAGGTGAAGAGAAGGGGCTGGATAGTGATGTTGACCAGGAACTGAAGGATGTGGGCTTGGAGTCCATGAAGTTCTACTGTAATGTCATTGCTGCTCACAATGAAGTGGTACTCACTCAAGCTGTGTGCTGATTTGATAATTTCTGCAGATGTTTGGGGAAACTCAGTGGTCATTTTAAGAATTATAAGATAAAGTATATTTCAGAGGAGCAAAGGACAAACTTCCATATCACAGAGTCCAACCCAGATCTCATGCACTTTAATAGTCAATTGATTACTGGGATTATTTATGAAGTAATTGGGAACATGCCATTTATACTTATGAATATTTTGTGTCATGGCCCTTTGTTCACTTGATGGAATCAGGATCACTGTACTCTTGACAGCTTCATGTATGTTGTGTTCCCCAATGTATAATCCAGCAATGAGTTTCTCTACTAATTGTCTCAGTTACTGTCCGATTGTAGACTCTGTCTGAGTTTCCTGCAAATTTGCAGCCTCTATCCTCACCATACGTATTCCTACTTCAAAGATTTGTTTTCAGGAGGGATATTCAGTTCTGTTCTTCTCTTCTTCCTCCGTCAGATTCTTTGCAAGTTCCTTCTTTCACCATCTTTAGCATGTCTTCTTTGTTGTATTTGATGGCTGCAGTCAGCTGAGTATTCTCACTTAATTTGTCTGTTTTGTTTCAGTTGTGAGACGAGACTGAAGCCGGACAATCCAAATCCACTGACCCTTGATGCGTGTGCTGAGATATTCCGCATGCTTCAGCAGGACTACTATGAGGAGTATAAAATCTATGACCTGCCGTCCCTTGCAATTGCTCTGGTCTTTCCATTGGTGAGTTGATTCTTACAGATGTTCATACACTTTCAAGAAAGACCATTAGCAGTAGTCTGTGATAAAGAAGATCCAAGGTGAACTGTAGTGCTCTACCTCATGGAAGCTTATTGGAAATGTTAAAACTATTAGTTTTTTCAGTAAGGGGTAATGTTTAATAAGAATTAATTATCAACTTTAGGCTTTTGCAAGGACTTTGAAACAACCTGTGTTAAGGTTTTATTTATGAAAACATAAAAATAAAAGGTTTCAAGAGCAGTAATTTGTTCGAGGAGAGCAAAATTCTGTATCGGCTTCAAAGTCAATTTCTTCAGTTTCATTACCCCAAGTCTTATTGCAGAGTTGTTTTTTTATGTTGTAGTTGTTTTTAGGATCAAGTTTTTTTCAACTATTTTCAACATTAAATGTTCTTTTCACAGATGAAAACATTTTTCACTGGCTGGCTGCCGCTACGAGATCCCAAGTTTGGTCTTCACACTGTCCTGGAGTGGCAGCTGCTGCTGGGAGCCGATGAGAGCGCAATGATGTCACAAAGTCACGGTCAGGATCACAGCAGTATGGACGTCTACCAAAGATTGATCTGGGATATTTGGCTGCCACCTGTCAGAGCAACTATACTGTCAGTTGAGATTTTCACAGCTTGAGGGCAGAATTTGGGGGTTGTAGTTATTGTAAATACTAATTTATGAGTGTTACAGAGATTTTTCAGGAATTGCTAGATTTTAGGAAGTGCTATATATATAACCTTAAGAGCTAAATTTTATTTTCTATCACACATTTATCATCAGAGTTACTGAAAAGATTTATGCTTAAATCAGCATATTAATTTGGTGTCATCAGTGCTGATTTTGTGCATTTGAGGAGTATTTCACTGTTGCTGTGTCAGCTCAGTCTTTCATTATTTATTATCATGTTTTTGAAAGCAGACATATCGTCACTGTTCCCTAATATTGTCGTAAATGCAAATCTACCAAAAATCAGTTACGACAGTGTTAGGAGACGGTGACGATATATTACCAGCCAGAACTAATACAATCATGAACTCTTAAATGACTGTTAGGGCTTAATGACATGTTTTATTTCCGGCTGGTGAAATGAAAACTTGCAAAATGTAGGAGTAGGAGCCATTGAGATTTTTTCCTTTTTTAAGATTTTTCAGTGCTACTGATGGGTATGTCGAGTTTTACCCAGGTTGTATGAGTTCCTAAGTAATGCAAACTTTGGAGTGCAGGAAAGAAGGGCGCCGACAGGCATTCAATTAAGGCGGAATATTTTGAAATTTAAAGGGCGGATCATGTGGTGTTGAGAAAACAGTGGGAATGCCGTCATTGAACTATGAGATCAAATGTTTTTATTCTGTTCTTTGCAGCAAATGGAGTGTGAGGAACACCGATTCCATGACTACATTGTTGGATACATGGAAACCTGCCTTGCCACCATGGGTGTTGGAGAATATACTAGACCAGCTTGTGTTGCCACGGTTACTGCAGGAGGTGGAGAATTGGAATCCGCTCACAGACACCACACCCATCCACTGTTGGCTTCACCCCTGGCTGCCTCTTATGGGTAATGTTTTCATGTTTTGTTATGAGCTGTAATGGCAACATAATAGTGATGCTAATCATGGTAAAGTAACAGAAAATTTGAAAACACTACTTCAACCTGATAGACTATTAATGGAAAATTTATAGAACAGATAAAAATATTAAATTACAGTTCCAGATGTGGTAGAAACCCTCTTCAAGAGAAATTATACAATTAAATGAATACTGAATAAACGCAACCACATAAAGGGCAGGTAATAAATTTAATAAAGAACCAGCATGAACTAAATATCAATGGCAGGTTAAGGGATGCCGTTCATTATCATGTTGGTGATAGTTATTCAATTTTGTTTATGGAAATTAATGATATACTTACCATATTCTCTCAAATTGATGCACATGGCATGTGATCTACAGTGGGGATCTGAGACACTTAGAAGAAATTTCAGTACACTTTCAACAAAAAGGAAAAGTTTAAAAGTTTGAGGAAAAGCAGGGACTTTTTTTCGTCAGATGTTGAAGTGGTCACATGGGTAGCATGATGCTAGCATGAGAACCTAATTCCGTGTTGTTAAGATGTGCTTTGTTATCCTGTGAAGTTTCAAGTCATTGGGGAAGGAGGTGGGGGGAAAGAAGATGGCAGTTTATTAGAGAGGATGTGACAGTTAGATGGAAAAAGGCAAATAACATGTTTAAAGTCATGTAAGTTTTTCATCTTCTTTTAATTCTCCATTAAAAATTAACATCTATCTATGATCATTGGTGGTGTGATATGTTTACATTAGTAATGGTAATAGATGTCTATGCCAACAAGTCAACAAATTTTGTTAAAGATCTGGAGATAATTAAACATTGCTTCAATTGCTTTGCATGGGCTGGTCCCATGCTCCGGCTTGCTGGAAGATTCTTTGAATGCAGTGAAATACAATTTTAAACATACTGAAGCCATGATTGCAAGTTTTATGACCTGTAAAAAGTGAAATCCTCCATACACAATGACCATCACCTGTACTATGAGTGTGGCAGTATGGTACAAGGATGGCAGAAAGCTGTAAATTTGGAAAAACTTAAATCTCAAAACAATGGTGCATTTTGATATATGAGCGAATGAAAAGAATGAAAAATCAACTTTCATGTTGAATGAAATTTTGCTGTCAGCTATTACAATCCGTGACTGTGATAACAAACATTTCTGGCTTGAATTTACATGTTAATTTTATTGTCTAGGTGACAAGCTGGAACCATTATATGCTCCAATCCGACACAAGATTGCCAACGCTCTAACCAACTGGCATCCTTCAGATGCCTCAGCCAAGATCATCCTGGAGCCATGGCATGGAGTGTTCCGTCCAGGTCATATGAGTGCGTTCTTGGTCAAGAATATCCTACCCAAGCTTGAACTGGAGATACAGGGCATGACAATCAACCCACACCAACAATTTCTAGGTGAGTACAAAAAAACAGGATTGCTGCAGGTCTGGAAAAGTGCCAATAGCAATTTCATGTTTTGAAATTAGATGAAATCAGCAAAAATTACAAGCTGTTATGGAAAGTTATAAAACTTTATAAATTTGAATCAGCAACTCAAAGTGTAATATGAAACTGTTGACCTGAGTGAACACTGACTGAACGTCCAGTTAAGTTCATTAAGCTGAAGATTGTCATGTTTGTTGTACTTTAGAATCATGGAATAATCATAATGCTCATGAAAAGGCACACAAACAATTGTTTAATCTTTTGTGGCATCTCTCATCTGATGATTCATGGGTCAGAATGTTTGATGACATTAAACTAAATTGAAGTAGACAAGTTCAGGAANGATACAGGGCATGACCATCAACCCACACCAACAATTTCTAGGTGAGTACAAAAAAACAGGATTGCTACAGGTCTGGAAAAGTGCCAATAGCAATTTCATGTTTTGAAATTAGATGAAATCAGCAAAAAATTACAAGCTGTTATGGAAAGTTATAAAACTTTATAAATTTGAATCAGCAACTCAAAGTGTAATATGAAACTGTTGACCTGAGTGAACACTATTGAACATCCAGTAGCTGAAGATTGTCATGTTGTACTTTAGAATCATGGAATAATGCTAGTGGAAAGGCATAAAACAACTTTTTAATCTTTTGTGGCATCTCTCATCTGATAATTCATGGGTCAGATTGTTTGATGACAATAAACTAAATTGAAGTAGACCAGCTCAGGAAGCCATTTATAACTGGAATTGATTTTTTGTTTGTTTTTATTTAAAATGTTTGTATTAGAAGTAATAGGGAAATGCATGGAAAAGAATGAGGAGAGATGAAGTTTACTGGCTATGATTTCTCACTCAGTGACTATCTATATTTGATAAAGTAATTAGTAGCACAACTTTGTGCTGTTTATGACACTTCTGTCCCTCATCTACACTTTTCCATTTTTTTGTTCTTTCATTCTGTCTCTTTCTTTCTCTTCATCACTTTCTCCCTCTTATCACTCTTTCTCTCTTTATCCATTTGTCGGTTGCTCTCTTTCACTCTCTCTCTCTCTCTCTGTCTGTCTCTCTCTCTCTCTCTCTCTCTCTCTCTCTCTCTCTCTCTCTCTCTCACTCTCAAGCTCATCTGTTCCTTTCCTTACCAGGTATCACTTCTAGACCACTATAGAAAGGGATTTCATCTGCAAACTTAGCAAGAAACTGTGGATTTGAAAGAATCAGCATCTTGTTGTGCACCCCAGTAAATCTGCAACCTTTATTCATCAAAATTTGTTTAATGATGAATATAGAGGGCATTTTGTGGCTAATTTAGTCTATTTTCAAGTATCACTGTATTATGAGAAACTACATTATGTGAATAAAGAATCGTAATAATAAAATCATACTTTTGACATCTTACAGTCTAGCAAACAGTGAAACACGTCACTTTTTCATTCAATTCAAAATTGTGAAAATGATTCCCCATATTGTGAATATGATTGCCCCTAATTCAACAGTATGTTAAATCAGTGGTGTTCAACTCTTTTTCACCTGCAGACCCGTGGCGCTGGGTAATGTCATGGAAGGATATGATGCCCATCCAACCAATGGTGAACATGCTAGAGAAGGCATTCTTCCCTAAGTGGCACCAGGTCCTGATTGCCTGGCTGTCTAACATGCCCAACTACCAGGACATCACCAAGTGGTATCTGGGATGGAAGGCACAGTTTCCAGAAAACCTGCTGGGTCATCCTGCCATTAAAGGTACATTTATGACATTTATGACTTTGAATCATTTTTGATAGAGAAGAACATGCAGGGAAGGCAAAAAGGCAAAAGATTTTACAGTACTGAAAATCAGTTGGATAAGGACAAGCATTTTAGTAAATGAGCGAGTAGAAAGAATTAGAGAACAACTTCCTTTTTTGAACAAAGACCTATACAGTATTATCATGGGCTCTGAACATTTGGACATGCCTGATTACATTAAGCATCAATGATTATTGGAGTAAGTCTGAGCTAACAAATAATTTCACAAATTCCTGAAATTTGAAAATATTTTCTAACAATTTTCTTTGTCCTTTAATTAAACTGTGTCTGTTATAATTTTAGAAAACAATTATTATTTTTTTTTATATCCTCTAGATCAGTTCAACAAGGCCTTGGAGACGATGAACAGAGCAGTGTCTGGTACGTTTGTACCAGGTATCAAAGAGAACATCGCTTACTTCACTCATGCAGAGAGGAGGATCATGGATTCAAAGGCACCGCCACCACCCCAACCCGCAGAGACAGAGGTCAGTAACACATAGATTGTTCACAGCAAAATATGAACTGGTGACAGATAGCTGGTCTTTGATTTATTTGAGTAGAACAGTGTTTATGTTGATGAGTGGGAGGGAGATGGGTTATAATCTGGGAGGGAGAAGGGTTATAATCTGGGAGGGAGATGGATTATAATCTGGGAGGGAGATGGGTTATAATCTGGGAGGGAGATGGGTTATAATCTGGGAGGGAGATGGATTATAATCTGGGAGGGAGATGGTTATAATCTAGGAGGGAGATGGTTATAATCTGGGAGGGAGATGGGTAATAATCTGGGAGGGAGATGGTTATAATCTGGGAGGGAGATGGTTATAATCTTGGAGGGAGATAATTATAATCTGCAAGCCAGTTGGCTCTCTAAGTTTTCATTTTTTGCCAGTTTTCATCCATGTGTAGCTGATATTCATCCATCTTTTCATCCAATTTCCTCTTGGCGACATTTCTGAAGGACTATGTGCTAAGGATACTTAAATTTTAGAAGACTTTTGAAGTATTTATTCCTATTAAATATGTGATACTAGGTGTTACGGAAAGAAAGGCAGTGTTCTGTAAACTGGCAACAGATGAGACAGTCTATCACTTGACTGTAGAAGAGCTTGAAAGAGCAAAAGAAGGCAGACGCTTCTAATGGAGTTATACTTGCTTGAATCAGTGGCATATCAGTTTCAGTTTCAGTTTAGTTTATTATAGGCACTAGGCCAAAAGCATTCAATTTACATAGTTCATTACACAATTATGAGACATCAGGCATGCATCTCATTCATGTCCTCCAGCTTCTTCCTTCAGCATCCTTCACGCACCCCCATTCATCTACTCTCTCTCTTTCGCTCTGCTCTGCCTAGCTCTTCTCATTCTCTCTCCCTCTTTCCCGCTCACATACTTTCACCCTCCCCCACAGATCCTAACCTTCACGTTTTGAACACAACTCACAGTTGGTCTTTTCTTCTTCTCTCCACAGCCCACTGCAGTGGCTCGTGGGACTGGCTCTGTGCCCTCAAGCTTCAAAGAACTGGTGGAAAGAAAGGTAAGTTGGTTTCATACATTTGTTGTGTACAGTACAGTAGAACCTCAGGATCTTGAAGTCCACACGACCAGTTTGATATTGGAGTTTATGAGGTATTTTGGGTTGTGAGGTAAATTTGATAAAAATACTACAGTGGAACCTGGATATCAAGTACTTGTTATTTATGTGTATACCTTGTCATTAATTATGAATTTCACTTGCACAGATTCATTATTATTCTGTAGTTCATTATTCAGCGGACCTCAGTATTATATATACCTCAATAATAACAATACTTTAGCCACGCACCAGGGCATACTTTATATTGGGGTTTTACTGTGTAGACTTTGGAACCAAAGCTTTGCAACAAGATAGTGAGTGAGGAACACTAGACTGCGAGATGAACTTTTTTCTTGTTTATTGGCAGTCAAGGTCAGATGAGACCAGTAGACAAACACTTAATGCCATTTTGGATTCTTAAGTTGTAAGAAGTTTGAATAGTGCCAGCTCATAAGGTAGAAAATTTATTCCAGAAAGACAGAAACTTTACCATCATAGTTTAAGAAGAATATTCATGGAGCAGAGGTGGCATTTAATAAGAACATTGAAATCCATGAAAGTATTTAGCCTCTGGATCATGGCAGAGAAACACTGACTTGGTATACATAAGATTTTTATATTACCATTACCAGCATCAAATCTGTAAGTTGATAATGAATACTCCCTTAATGTGATGTTGTGTAAACCAAGCTTCATTGTTAGCAAGGTTTTATGTGCTTAACAATTATCATCTTTTATCTTTGCTGCAGGCAGCAGAAGATGACTTGTTATACCTGCCAATACCAGGCAAGACTCAGGAAGGCAAGCAAGTGTACAGATTTGGAAAGGCCTTCATTTACTACGACCACAATGTGGTGTTCATGCAGGACCCTGGTGGCCGGTGGCTGCCCACATCTCTCAACACACTGGCAGAGGCTGCAAAATTATAGCTCCAGCTGTACTGATATGCGAGCTTGAATGAATTAACGTTCCCACCATGTTTTGTTGATATTTTATTTAAGAGTTTCCACAACTTTCTTCACTTTTTTATGAAAACTGAAATGGCAGTGCATTACAAAAATGTATTCAGAAGACAAATTACGGCCCACATTTCTGACCTCTCTGACCCCTTAACTCAAGATAAACCAAGACATAAAATCTTTGTTATGACCTCGAAAACAAAAAAAGGCCATAATATTAGTTTAGATCAACACATGTTACTGTTTGAAATTATTTCTTATCATGTCTGCTGTCTAAAATATGATATGATTTGATAATTCAATTTTCTTTTCTTTGATCATTTCGTAGTGTAGTATTTTCCGACCAAATGGTATGTTTTAAGAAATTCACTTGTTTCTCAAGACTTGTTTTCATCATTTCTGAGTTTCATTTTGTTGCAAGTTGTTTTCTGTCTGTCATGGTATCAGTGAAGATTAGATGATGTGATTTAAAACATTATTAGAAAATGTTCCTATGTCTTTTTAATATGCATTTTTGAGATGATGGGTCACTGAGGATTCCTCGAAAATTACAGAATATTGAAAGACGTTTATTCATGTGTCTGTAGGTTTTTGGCACCTATTAGGACGGCAAATCACTCATTGTGTACAACCCAATTAATCCGCTGGTATATAAAATTCCCCTTTTATGGGGGCCCTGCAAGCCAGTGTCAGGGTGTAGAAATATGTAAAATGACCTGTGATCTATATAAAGCATCAAATTTTAAAGTTTCAGGTCCAGTTTGAGTCTTTTGGATAAAAAAATAAAGTGTGTAGGCTTGTGTATTAGCATGTGGTCAAAACCAGTCGAATGAAAAAATTCGGGACCAAATCTGATTTGTATTGAAAGATTTGTGAAAAATCCCCCTTTTTCTTCCCCTTAAAAGATTGGGCAAAAGAACTCCTTTAACCTCCATGTGAGAAATTCCCTAAGATCACAGTGGTATTTGTAGAATGGCACAAAATGTTAATAGGGCCAAAAGAAGAAAAAAATAATAGGTTCCAAAGGGTCACAGGTCATTTTACATATTTCTACACCCTTGACACTGGCTGGCAGGGTCCCAGAAAAGGGGGATTTTATATAATAGTGGATTAATTGGGTTGTGCAAAATAAGTGATGTGCCCCTCTGATAGGTGCCTAGCATCTTGAAAATATTTTTGAGTTTTTTGTCAGCATGCATAATTGAGAATGCTAGAAGTTTGGGAGTAGTAGTTGTATGAGGCATGATTGAGGTGCAAGAAAGTTGTGGTTTATGAAGCCTGAGAGAGCAGTGAAAATAACAAATGTGTACAATGTTGTATTCTTTTTTGTAATTAAAAATGGATGTTGAAACTTTTAGTTTTCTGTTGAGTTGGATTGTATTGAAGAACCCTTTTTAGTGTTGAAGTGACCCCACAAGTTATCATTAGGTTTTGTAAACTCATCTGACTGCTATAATGAAATGATTAAGAGTATTAAAACTAGTTAATTACATTTTGTTTGATAACACAAGAATTAGTTTCAGTCTGCAACTTCAAAAACAGTCATACTTGAAATAATTTTTTTTTTTTGCCCAGTCTTGGTATACTGTCCTTATTGTATATGAAAAACTACTCCTGAGAATCTTAGAACTCTTACCAGTTTGCTTGAGTTCTGAATGCATGCAAAGTATCTTAAAGCATTTTGGTATTCAAATTCTGTTCATTGAGTATACAGTACTAACATGCTGGATTGACCCAGATTAAGTAGAGATAATGGCCACAAAGTAATCCTTCCTCTGCTTCCTGCAAGTTCAAATAGTGTCCATGTATTTAAAGCCCTCTTGAAAAGGTGATAGCGCTGCAAAATATGAAAACAAACAAGAAGCCTCATGATCACTTATTTCCAGCAACCTCATTGCAAAGTTCCAGCTCTGACCTCTATACGTGGCCTCCATATTAAACTGACCTCAGTCTCTAATATTCATGCTGGTCCTGCTGAATAATAAATAATGAGGTTCTATCATATAATATCCCTATGTTAGCAGCACAACGCAGATGCACAGGTATGTTTTAAATAGTGCAGATGCTTTTCACGCCACAGACATTTTAAGCCTGAAAAGACCAGTTGCCTTAAGACAGTTGGTTGCTTAATGCTGGTTGATTATTGGGATTAGCAAACAATTCCCTCTTATTTTGAAACTACTATCTTTTCCCAAGTCTTGGGCTTTCATAGGGCATGTTAAAAAGAGTTCCATATCCTCAGACTAAGAGGAAAACCTGCAAGTGACCACAAAATCCTGAAATAATGCTGATGAGGTTTTAAGGTGAATCAAATACAGCTGTATTATAGAGTGTTTTAGAAAACAGCTGATGTTTTGATGTTTTTTGTTTTTGTTAATTGAACATCTATAACCCTAAACACTGGTTTATTGTTCATATCCCCTCCGTACTGAACATGCTGTGCTGTTCACTGTTGAGAGTTCTGGAGCGTCAGGAATGGAATCAGGCCATGAACAAAAATACCTGAAAATATCTCCGAGTTCTTGAATACAGAGGTTTCAAATACATTCATTGTTCCTCATGACACATCAAACAATTAAAATGTACCATTATTATTTTCCTACCAATATTGCATTTACCAAAGATACAGGCCCACTCTTTGCCTTGTCATCAAAATGTTTCCCCCATTTCCTGTTACAAGTGTGAAAAATCTGACTTTTCAGTGCATAATGGCGAGATACAGGGTTAAAGAAACCTCTAGTTAACTCACTGGAGACTAACGACGTGTATACACGTCGTCCGCCATTATTCGCTTGGTGACTGACGACGTGTATACACGTCCTACAGAATTAATTACCTGTAAGCAAATCCAGTCCTTGTGTTTGCTCGTAAATATTGTACAACTGTTCTGTGAGTATGTTTACACAATTTTCTTGCGTATTTCGTCACTTCCCGTTAGGAGAACGCGAAGCATTTTTCGAAATTCAAACCGATCGTTTTATCCCAAAATGTCTCGACGGCAGCTCAGATCAGCAAGAGAAGTGGTAGAAGAGTTCATGGCAGATGGCTCTGACATTGAGTCTACCGACTCAGAACTTGAGGATTTGAATAATCATGATGAGGACAGTGATTCTGAACTTTCCTTTGTACCCTTACGACCTGCAGTAAGGCAAAACTAGCGAGGTGGTCCATCTACATCTGCATTTTATATAGGTCACAAAATTAATTTTCCAGAAAAAACTACTGTATGCATCAAAAATCTGATTTCATATTTTCTTAGAACTCATGTTTATCTTATTATGTGCAAAAAATCATATAAAAGTATCAACTTTTACACATGCAGTGATGTTTTGAAAACAGCCCAAAATCCTCAGTCCCAGTGGGGTGGCAGCCATTTTGTAGATCAGTCCCCACAGTACTGACTGCCAGAAATAAGTCAGTCTCCAGTGAGTTAAACCGCAGCTGGTTCCGTTCCATGTATGCAGTGACACTGATTCACACAAGGAAGAAAACAAATGGGAACTTCAGTGCAGGTGGTGTCATTTTTAAACATAAAGATTTTGTGAGAAGAAGAAAAAATCAACACAAACAGGTTTACTCCTCTTTCATGGTGTTTTTAATTTGGGTTGAGATAAGGTGAATCTTGCACATCCTAACAGCATCCGCTCTCATTCTCAAGACTTCACTCACTCACATAACACACAAGTAAGGGAAACAACTGGCAGAATAACGGTCATCAGTATGAAAATGCTACAAATTATGGAAATTTCTGTTTGTTTCTTCACACTCTGTACAGGTTTGACTGAAATCAGTTTGCTACAAACTATGAACCTGATGTTCTCTGCAAGTCTTCAAGTTGCACTCAAAGGGCTGCTATCAAGACACAACTTGATACAGCTGCACTAGTTCATCAACTCAACACACAAAACTTTTATATAATCACCATACATGGATTAGCTGATTTTCAGTCATTTGATAAAGAATGTCTGCTCTGCAAGTGTAGGCATCCGACATGATCATCATGTGTTTATGACTAAAATTTAAGAGAGGGCAAAACTGTTAGAAGCACTCCACACCAACAATTCATACGCAAGACCCAGATTTTACAGAACTAGGGTAACTACTGGGCTCAGTTAAGTTTTACCTCATTAAAAAAACTACTGGCTCATTCCAGAGCATTCATACTGCCCTGAAAAAACTGCTGCCATTAATTCCACAGGCTGTCATTTCCATGCTGCAATACTCAAAGGCAAAGGTTTCGCCTTACATAACTGGCAGTCCATTTTGCTATATATCACACATGGCATCCTCTTCTATAGAGGAATGCTGTTTTCAAGTATCAAAGACATGTTCATCAATTGGTTTCCTCAGCAAACATTACCTGCTAAAGTACTGGAAAATCAGTTTTATTTAATAGCCAAAGTTTCAGTTCAACATACAACTGATAAGGCAAAACTTGACAAAAATGTCTTTGGACATCTCGCGGGCCTCATCATATAATTTATACGTGATGATAACCTAACACTATTCAAACACACCAAATACAGTTAACGTAGATTTCCTTTCAGGGGGTCTCTTAGTCTCAGCCTGATGCACTGAAAATGGAACAGGGTGAAAAATGTACACTGAGGGTCATAAAAAAAAAAAATTCACACTTGTTGTAAATCTGTGAAAACCCCCTTTCCAAACAAAGCACAAAATTCCATACAAAATCGCATAAATTGAATAAATTATGAAAAGGTGACCTCTGCTGGCCAGACAATACACATATAAGAAAACGACTTGAGTCAACTAAATCATATGTGGGATGGTGGGGTGGGGGGATGAGTGTACTGTAGTTCTCAGACATTTATAAGAGTGCACAACACCCTAGAAATAAAATTTACAATCAATCATTAAGATTTCCTTTCATGCATAAATCATGTTTCCTTCACTTGAAAGATTTAGTTTTTGTATTCATCAGTTTACTAGGACAGTTCATATAAGTACATCAATGAGAATGCAGTTACACCTTATAGTGTGCAGGGAATTATGGGCAAATGAATATACTGGAACCTCAAACAGCAAAACCAAGGCTTAGTGCAATCCCATCCTTAGCATGTGCCCATTTAAAAACTTCTGCTCACTCCTTCTCTTAGACAGAGCATGCTGGGTAATCAATCATAACAAAACATCCTCAAGTGCTTGAGTACTATGACATTCTCACTGGGTTTACTAACCAACAGATTTCATACAAATACTTCTCCTGTTGCACATACATTAATATGGATGGGGAACATGTTGTATAAACACGTTTAAGATGGCCTAGAGATAGCTTACTGAATTTCACACTTTATTATCTTCAATAATTCAAATCTTAAGAAATTGAAATTTGGCACTCATTAGCAAATGGACATTGTCAGCTAACACTGCAAATTTCATATTTCAATGTTTTATGGTAATGTCACAGCTGAAAAATACAAAATACAAATGTAACAGCATGCCCTATGAGTCTTAACACACCAGCGTGTCATTGTTTGACACATCTTTTAAATTTGCTACACATACAGATTATACCTGTTTGTTAATGTGCTTAAAATTTTATTTCAGAAAATAAAAACTCTGAAATTTATTGAAATGTGAATTCAGTAAACTTTTTCTTTGGCCATCTGGTCTATCCATTTTGCAGCCCTGTTCTTATGCACAGAATAAATGATGATTATAACCAACAAATATCAGTTTATGGCACTGATACAAGTTGATCTAAGACGGTTACTGAGAATGCACATACCAATCTCACCATACACAGATAATGCAGCAAAGAAGTAAATGGACACAGATACAAACTGGAAACCTTGAAGAAATAAAAACAGGCAACTGAATAATACCATCTATACATAGTTATATTATACTACACAAAAAAAAAAAGGCTTAAAAAAAAAAGGCTAAAAAAAAAAAAATTCTACTAAATGAACACTTAAAAAAAAAAAAGTTGAAGAAACTCATACGTACAGTAAAAGTAACTTTGAAATATTGGAAAGAAAATGCAGATAGCAAGGATTCATAAAGATCTACAATAAATAAGATGATGAGTGTTTTTGTTATTGGCAGATATTGAACATGATATAAACACGCTGGCCTCTTTCACCAGTATCTACTGTATATCATAGCATCTAGTTCTGCTTTGCAATCAAATTCACTACCTGTGCAACTCACATCACAAAACTCATTCATTCTTGTGTCACAGCTTGACTAAATGCAATTAATACAATATTATTCTCATCCTATAGATCATTTGTAAGTAAAACAAGATTAAAATGGCCCTGCTAGTTATATAAAGAAAATCTGCAGTCTTAATTTGAAAGACTTGTTTACCATTGGGATAGCTGGGTCCAGGTGCAGTCAGTACAAACTTGTTATCGCCTATTCTATGGAGACCTGGAGGCTGGTGCCACCATCATGGTAAAGGACAATATTTTGCCCTCAGCAAGACAATACAATGGAACTCTGATAACATTTATCAACCTCCAAATGTAAGTGTGGTAGTTTCCTCACTAAGATCCTGCTGTTGAACATCCTGGTTTGGATAAGGTCTCACTCTATGTGTGAAACTGAATGCTTTTCTTCTCCAAAATAATCCTATTAATATCCCAGCTACTACTAGGTTTTCCACTTGACATCTCATTTCACTAGCGGCTGGCAATTTTTTCTTCCTTTCTTTCTCACCAAATTGCTGATTTCCCCTGCCAGAATATGGCTCAAAGTGATTATCCTTTTAGATCAAGAATACGTGAATATGCCATAGTCTAACAGGAATAGGCGCCAAGTCACTGGCACCAAAAATACATGACACTTCCCACAGGCGGCAGGCTCCGTGATCAATGATGGCATATTATATGTATATAATTTCATTATCCATCTCCCCTCTCTTTCCATCAGCTAAAATCCCACTTTTCTAATCTCTTCAGCGCCACCATATCAGTGAGAAAACAGAGCATGTACAACCCAATATCCACTGACTGGAAGAAAACATATCATGTGACAATGGCTTCAACAGAACACGTCCAATCAGTTGCATTTACCAGCTGGTCTGTCAACAGAGGATTTATTATAATATCTTATTGTTGAATGGATAACAACTTCATGCTGGCTACATAATATTTCAGTTTGTACAAACTCACAGTCAACAGACTTGGAAGTTCCAAACATTTCTGCTGCTTACAAGGATTTAGGCATACAACTGAACAGCATTGTATCTACTAGCTGTCATTTAGTACATGATTAACAATATGGGACAAAACACAGTGATAAATTACATATGACAATTCTCTCACATACAAGTACATCCATAAGCATATTTATTTTTTATAGCAGTGAAATCTACATACACAAGACACAAGCAGCACATCCATCCATTTTGGCATTCACATCAAGCAATTGCTACTGACAATGTCACCACATTATTTGATCTGAACATTCTATATCACACCTGTAACCTGGAGCAAAACCACAACCTGCCACAGAAATGTACATATACTCAGGCAATTTCAGTCTCCTCCTCCCACAAGCACATGTTATTCATTACTACCTCCAAGTATGATAAATCTCTTTCACAAATGGGTAAAGGAGCGTCTTACTCAACTCTCATCTAAACCCAATCCAGCTATAGATTCCTCCACTATGACCCCTGTGTGAAGCATATTCTTTTTGACAGCTCCCCTCGAAATAATCTAAACCAGAGGTTTCCCCACCCACACCAGACTTCAGAAATACTCTGTGCTTGGATCCCCAACAACTGGAAAGATCCTGTACATGCTATGCCATGGCAGACCACTGCAAGGTCAAGCCCAGATGACCACTGGATCAGGAAAGTAATGTAAGGGTAAAAGCATTTAATTTTTGCCCCACAAGTTTTAAATACCTATGTCTTAAGTTTTACCATTTTTTTTTTCAGACTATAAATTTCCACTTGAAGACATGACAGATGTCTTAATTAGTGTGCTGAACGGAACAAATCTTGTCTGGCTACTCACAATCTCTTCATCACCTATGTGATAGTCATAATTCATACCTGGGCTGAGAGTAAATTAACCTCAGGTGTTATTTCTGGAATAACACAAGTAGTCCATATTTTTACTGACATCTTTAACAAACATTAGGCTGTTCTTTAGAAGACAGATGTCTATCATCTGGGCTATTAAGTTTGTTCTTGAAAGTAAAAGTGTCTTAATTTTTCTCTAAACCAAAAACAAATTAGACTGTGACCAGAAACAAATTAGACTCACCATGATAATAACATGGCAGCAATTCATATACCAGGGATGGAATTGGGCCGTGAATAAAAAACCTGAACATTTGTGTGACTTCCCAGATGAAGCAGGTTTTTTTAAAAGAAAACATAGACAGTAACAGTTATTGAAAAAAAAAACACAGAAATCAACTTTGAACACAAACCAGTTCCACCTCTCATCAGCCTGCTGAGCACATTCCATAATAGAAAAACTCGATGGCCTATGACAAAAGCATGTGATTCAGATTAAAGGTATGTGGGTTTCAATGCACACTTTAAGGGCACTGTTAAAAATGAGGATTTCTGACAGGAAAGAAAAAATGTCTGCAAACTTCTTCAATTTACAACTGGAATCACTTGGACAGGTCTGGAGCATACCTGATCAAAGAACTGGCACTGAAATAGACATGCCAGCAAGCAAATGAAAGTTCAGCGCTGCCAGACTGCATGCTATTTTACGGCTTTCACTGTGCAAATAAACTTGTTAATGATCAAAATATCCACCACTGATCATGTGTGCCCAAGAGTCCCAAACAGCATTCTCACGTAGTGACATCATAAAATCACCATTAAAATTAGCATTAAATCATTTATTTGTGATTTGAAGATGAAAATTTACAGCAATACTTGTAATTTCATTTAGAAGATTTCAAATCATGCTTGCCTTTCATGTCAGTCAACACTGATTCGATGAATAATGCAAGCAGCAACTCGGAGCATAAAGTAGATACACTTCTTTTACAATGACTTCCCCCATTCACAACACAACACTCAATTAGACTGAAACAACACTAGAGTATCACAAGACCCCAAGTGGTAGTAAAAACTCGCTGGGTATTTGACCTTGTCTTTTTGAGAACCTTTCACATCATTTGTTCTCCCTAGCCCCACCAGTGTGCACATATTAAGGCCAGACAACAAAAGGGGACAGGAACAAAACCCTAGCCGCAGCATCCTGTTTTCGGCTGTGGTTGTTCTGTTGAGTCGTCTACCACTAACACCTGGCTCTTCCTGGTGCTCCCTGGTTTCCCTCGCCCAAGTGTTCCTTCAGACTTTTCTATCATGTCTGGAACAAATAAAATTCACCATATCACTAATGGGTGCATGTTATCACCATTCTAGCAAATGCAAAAAGTTCCCTAACTTGTCTGCAAATATTACTCCAGGCACCAAATATTATAAGACTTTGTGTAAGACTGTGACATAAGAGTGTAGAGTACCACAGACATATTACTTTACTTGAGCAAAAAACTTAGCTTTTTACTTAATTCACTAGACAGTTCTTTTACACTCTCAATTTGGCAAGAGCATCCTTTTAAAAATCTGGACTGGAACACACTATCGTGAACTGTTGATAACAGGGGTGCCACTCCCTTTTCATAAAATTCTCTGAAACTTTTGCAGCTTCACAGGAAATCATGTGGACTTAGCGCTTCTTAAACACGAAAGAAATAAAGCTATCTCTTTCAAATATGAAGACGCATAAATTTACTAAATAATTACATAATTATACAGTAGAGAAATTGAAAGCAGGCTTGTCAACCCTTAATTACCATGGATCAGACAGCAGATAAGGCTGTTTGAATAAAACTCATCACTCAGTTTGATTCTCCTGATTAGTCATTCAAACAAAAAAACATGTTCTTCGTTAATGCCAGAATTTTTTTGTAAACACAAAGGTTAGGACAGGTTGCTTCAAAATCTTGTTTCTCAAAGAGCTTGGGTTGTGATTTGATAAGAGAAAGTTTCATTCGGAAAGTCCCTACAATGGAAACTGCATAAACCGAGATGCTTGGGAAATGGTGATGGCCTTGGTTTAAGCGTGTTCGGTTTAAGTAAGGGGAGGCCACTGGGTAACATGGAATGCCGTATTTCTTGGCAATTTCTTTGNTTTCAATACCTTTTCTCTCTAAAAATTATCTATGGTGCCCACCGAGTGAATTTCGCGAAGAAAGAGCATCATTCTGTTATCGTGCGCGTATGTAATATGACGCAATAAGGAGAGCTAGAGTTACCGGGTTTGGCCCTTAAGTCCAGAATTATTCCCCTTCCCCGATCAGCAGAAGCCCGCGGCAAAAACGCTGACGTCACTTACGTTCCAGCATCTGCAGACACCTCTACCTGACAATGTATTATTCAGCTTTTAATTAAGGTTCTGGTATTCCAAATTCAAATGTAAAGTTTGATAGAGTAAGCCAGAAAAAGTATTCTGCATTTTTATTGCCTCAGCATGATTTTGTTTGGCATATCTACTGTTCACAGAGGAATTAAAACATTCATACCAACATGCTATCACCCGTCCGCACAGCACTGGCTAGACAGCTGGGCCATGTGGCAAGAACGTATTTGACGTAAGCTTATGGCCGCCACGCGCGCAGTGGTTGTAACAATTCGGACTTTGGATAATGTAATCCTATGGGTTGTCTGGGGCCAGCAGAGGCGTCATATCATTATGACAGACACTTGAAGGACTGTTTTATTGGAATAATAGGGTACCGTATGATTTAATATGGTCTGTAGGACGGTCCAGTCTTCCTTTAAGCGTGTTCGGTTTAAGTAAGGGGAGGCCACTGGGTAACATGGAATGCCGTATTTCTTGGCAATTTCTTTGTTAGTCCCAGTCTTGCTCATGGTGTCAACCTCATGGAATATCTTGAGCTTAGTCTCGAGCGTAAGGATGGTATGTTTCCTCTTCAGTGGATTTGGTTTCGCAGAGGCCATGATTAGAAATAAAGGCGAATGAATGAAATCAACAGCTCTGATCAGTGCAATGCCTAAGAGTGGAGTGTGTGTGTGTGTGTATGTAACAAGCTGACATGCGCCTATTGTCTCACTGATGGCATAAACAGTATTACAGNCAGCTTTTAATTAAGGTTCTGGTATTCCAAATTCAAATGTAAAGTTGATAGAGTAAGCCAGAAAAAGTATTCTGCATTTTTATTGCCTCAGCATGATTTTGTTTGGCATATCTACTGTTCACAGAGGAATTAAAACATTTATACCAACATGCTATCACCCGTCCGCACAGCACTGGCTAGACAGCTGGGCCATGTGGCAAGAACGTATTTGACGTAAGCTTATGGCCGCCACACGCGCAGTGGTTGTAACAATTCGGACTGTGGATAATGTAATCCTATGGGTTGTCTGGGGCCAGCAGAGGCGTCATATCATTATGACAGACACTTGAAAGACTGTTTTATTGGAATAATAGGGTACCGTATGATTTAATATGGTCTGTAGGACGGTCCAGTCTTCCTTTAAGCGTGTTCGGTTTAAGTAAGGGGAGGCCACTGGGTAACATGGAATGCCGTATTTCTTGGCAATTTCTTTGTTAGTCCCAGTCTTGCTCATGGTGTCAACCTCATGGAATATCTTGAGCTTAGTCTCGAGCATAAGGATGGTATGTTTCCTCTTCAGTGGATTTGGTTTCGCAGAGGCCATGATTAGAAATAAAGGCGAATGAATGAAATCAACAGCTCTGATCAGTGCAATGCCTAAGAGTGGAGTGTGTGTGTGTGTGTGTGTGTGTATGTAACAAGCTGACATGCGCCTATTGTCTCACTGATGGCATAAACAGTATTCCTGGTACTAGTCTATGCCCGACAGGCATGCTATAAGCGTACACTACACCGCACGGCCTCTCATTTCTCCCAATACTACCTCGCACCCATCACCCACTCATCATCACCCTTCCTCGGCACAATGCAGAGAGCGCTGTTTTCTCAGTCCAGCTTTGAGCATCATGCGGGAATAACTGAGGAAAATGTGTACAGTAAATAGGAGCAATTTGAACTTTTTTATCACCGCTGAGCGGTGAAATGACCTCGGTTTATGAGAATCGGCCCATTGCGAACTCCATTTATCAGTTCAAAATTAATGTAGATAAAGAGGAAAAAACCCCTCACTTCACAGTTACCTCGGTTTACATGAAATTCGTTTTAAAGACCTCGGTTTATGTAGTCTCCACTGTATTTGGATGGCCATAATAGATTTTGCTGCTTGGATCTCGTTTTCAATCATAATTCAGACTCTCTCTGAAAATCAACGTAGATCTAGTCTAGACTACATGTTCTAAGAAGTTTACCAGCCTAACCCACACATCCCTGGAGGAAGTCGAGCAAGAGCGACGGGCGATTAGCCAATCCTAATCCCAGTGCCGCCAAAAGCAAAGCCTAGAAGGCAATTTCCACAGAAGAAAGCGTGCACTGGGAAGCATAACACCAAATTTGTGTGGTGTCCGTTCTCCAAATGAGTTTTCAAAACCAAAATAACCGCCTCCACGACAGTTCGTATTTGCGGAACACATTAACTTCTAATCTGTCTAACCATGCGTCGACCGTACTGAAACGCCTATGTCTATTGTGAAGGCTGATCTAACTGTACGGCGGCCGTACTGAAACTTCTGATAAAATTTTGGATCTCGGGAATCTCCTTTTTCCGAGTGTCATCACGGGTTCTCGGACGGACCTCGGATGGCATTCTCGGATCCATCAATATTCTCGGATTTCCGAGAATTCTCAGAAGAGTGCCATCCCTGTGATAATCTTGAAAACACCATCCAAACATGTTCAGCATATAATACAGAATGATTAAAATCCCTAATGTCTGGACTGTGAAGCACTCAGAACGATGTTTTTGTCATATGTCAAATATAAGATACCCAAAAGCAAAATAAATCAGACAATCAATTCAATGTTTAAAATGGTTTGTTTAGCTAATTTTGCCAAAGTCAACCTCAGTGCTAATATTTCTGTCATGGAAAACACTACAGTTGGGCTAGAAAGAGGTAACATATCTCTTTTTCATGAGCATGAAGTCCCAATTTCTGTCTTAGAAACATGATTCTGTTTGCAGATAATTCAATTCTGACCTCTTTTTCCGCTAATGTGAAACATCAAATAATCATATACAGTCGAGCACGGAAAACTCGAATTTCTCCGGGATCGAAAAAAGTGTTCGAGATTTCCGTAATTCGAGATTCCCGTTAAGGCAATATTTTCACAATTACCATGGACTAGAGAGACTGGTAAGGGGAGATAACCACACGACACTATTCTGCTGTGATCTTAACATAATTAGAATTACCTCCCTTCCCCGTTTCCGACGTTTCACATTAAATTATGACAAACAAACTGAAATTAATTAACAGAAGACGAACAATCACCTAATTTCGTTAGAGTAAATCGAACTTCGGTGCATAAGTGTAATCCTGATGTGTTGGACGTTATTCGAGGAAAAGAAAGAAATTAGGAGCGGCACTATTGCCAATCTGCTATTACCTATCGCCCCGCCACGTCACTCTGTGCGCATCGCGTCATGTTCGACGCAATTTATCGCAGCGTGTGTTGACCTAGTCCACCACCCGCCAGGTCGCTCTGCATGCTCAATCACTACACCACCCCCCTCCCGCTGATTCAAAAGAGCCACACAAAGCATTGTCTTGATCCCTTGCCCATTACCACAGCACTCCCGCACACATTTCCCTTATCACCAACACTGGGACGAGCAACGCCAGACAAAGAAAGGCTTTATCGGTCATTTCGCCGCTTTGAGATCGGGTAGATGATGATGAAATCGTTCGAGAAATGCGTGTTGAGAGTTCGAGAAAATCGTGTTAATAATACAAAGAAAATAGAGGCGTTTATAAGGGGCCGATAACAGCGTTCGACATTTCCGTGAATTCGAGATTAGTGTGTTCGAGTTTTCTGTGCTCGACTGTAACTTAATCTATTCATAATTAAGCATCCTTCCATTTACATGAATGTTAGCTGTACTCCATGTATTAGCTCAATTTCTTGTGAAAGAAGGAACAAATCTCATGGAGACATCACAACCTGAGGAATAATAGCTTCCCATCTACAAACATAGCAGCGGTCTGCTTTCTAAAGACATTTCAACCACGAACTAATAAACATCTATCATACTAAAAGAGTTCTAAACAATGCTAAAAGCCAAAAATGACCCATTTCATCACTTACTTTTGCTCAAATCTAAAAACAATTCCTCAATACCACGGCCCATTTTTGCAGATGTATGATAATGCTTGGCCCCCACTGAAGCTGCATATCTGAAAAATGAATGGATTTTTATTTATGATGCATTATTCCATTCTATTCATGTTTGTAACTAGAGTGACAAGCTGTGAGGTGAGCAAACAGATACACTAAACAAGGGACTGAAAGTTAGAAAAGACTATTACAGACACTGGGAAATGTGAAGCAAGTACAGAGCATGATTACGCTACTGAAAATAGACCTAATGTCAACTAAGGTCCATCCCTAAAAATGATTATGACTAGTGCTTAAGGATGCTTGATTTGAGAAATGGTCCAGTCAAGTGGGGACATTAATACATCAATATTTGTGAATGTAAGGTGCTGTCACAGATAAACAAAGTGATGGAAAATATGAGTGAGTGTCAGTAACAGTATGATGGCTTAGACAGCAAATGAAACTTTTAAGGCCAAAGTTCAGTACTGGCTAACAGCAGGTCTATCTTCACTTCATATCCTCAAGTTGCTTTCTAATGATTGGTAGTATGTCTCATCCCCCCTTCTCCCAGCTCTACCCCTCCATACACACCTATTAAAAGGAAAAAAAAACAACTGACAACACCACCAACAAAACAAATAATCAATTCAGTGAACCAATCAATGAATCAGTCAACAACCTGCAGTGATTTGAAGGAAAGAAATTGGCCACTTAATGCATGTTATTGTTACTTCCTTGTCCCACACAAGCACTAAGATGAAAAAAAAAAAGGCAAAATCCCAACAAAAGAGTGAAAGTTGTTTTCCCCATTTTGCAGCTCTTAGACTTAAGAGACTTTCATTTTTAATCTACCTAACATAAGCTATTCCTGAGTGCAGCATCCAATCCCAAATTCTTCTTACTCAGACACCATGACAGTCATAATCTAATTAAACTTCCTGAAGTAAAAGAAATTTCTAAATTCTGAACTCTTTAGCTTACATCCTGAATCCACTCTGCTACTTACTCTTCTGCTTCTTGAACTGTCACATGTCGACTTTTCTCCAAATCTGTTTTGTTGCCAGCTATACACAAACATACATCTTGTCCTAGCATTCTCCTAAGCTCTTTCACCCAGTTCTTCACCTAGTCAAGGGAAAGAATGATAGATTCAAACTAAAAATCTGTGCTTAATATGCCACTGTGTAATGGACTACAAATACAAAAATGCTGCAAGAACAACTGGCCCATGCAAAAGATTCTGAACATTTCTGATAATTTTTGAATATATAGCTATTTTGTTACATAATAGATCATGAGTAGTGTGGTTGGTAGGTCTGGCATTAGATTCCAGATGTAAAGGACAAGAGTCTGATTTCCTTTGTGGTCATGTTAGAAATGCCTTCGAAAAGTTTTTCATACACATTTTCCTCAGTTCACTCACTTGAATACAGCTACAGTTACATGCAATGAAAGATATTAACAGAGTACTACTCATCAGTGCCTGGAATTGGCAGAGGCACAGAGAGTTGAGAAAGTCCATAAGTAATCTGTCAAGATGGATAAATAATAATGTGAAGTTCCATGAGCAGGCAACTGCCTGAATTATGAGACATGTAAACCTCGTATAATGAAAAAAAAAATGTTAATATAGGTAAATGAAACTTGTACTCATAAACAACCCAAACTCTGTAACAATCTGTAATGAATGTGCTTCAAACTGTGCATTACAAAGTACATCATCACAGTTTTACATTCATGTAAGCAGCCTGAAATTCTGCCAAAGTATGAACATTTACATGCTTTCTATAGCAAGAGCACTCAATTTCAATAAGGAACACTTCAAGCTAAAGCACTGAACAAGGGACAATTCTAGTCAGAGTGCTGAACAAGAGACATTTCACTTTTCAGTACTAACCTTCTGAAAAGAATCTTCATCAGTGATATCATAGACTAATATAGCACCGTTACTATCTCTGTAGTAAATAGGACCCAGTGCATGGAACCTCTCCTGACCGGCTGTGTCCTGATGGGCGAAAAAAAAAAGGTCAGTAATGCATCCTTCATTCAAACTCAAACACCCAGAAACAATTAGGGATCATATCTGGGCTTCCTAAATGTACACCGTTCATATAACAGGATCTTCAGAGAAAAAAAGGCAAAATGATTTATGTACAAATCATAATGATATTTGATACCTGATACTGAAACTGCCTCGTTGCATTGAAGTGCATAAAAATTTCATAATTAACTGTGTTATTAAATACACCTGAACACGCTTATCATGAAACCCTCTATAATAAAGCCCAGAAAGAAACTAGCACTATGTATGAATTCCTAACACTTGCCGGCATACCAGTAACTGCATTTTATCAGTCCTATGGATATTGTGAAAACTAAACTATCATAATATGAAACAGTTAAGAACCACCAATGAATTCTGTAAAAATGAAAATGTGTTCAAGTATACTTCTGCTTCTTGTTAAGTGAAACAATACTGCCATCTCTTGTAGTTTTCAACATGCGCACAAGTAAAGATGCAAGCATCACTGAACACAACATTAAATCGAAGTTCTAATGTGATAAACATGGCCTACAGTAGTGCTGCCAGTTACTGCTAAATCTGTCATTTGCCATCACACACACCATTCCCATTCTCAAGTACACCAAAATGTTTCCTGCGAAATACTGTGTAAAATGGCTCCTTAACAATTCCATAATATTCTTACCCATATGGCGAGATTTACACGTTTCCCACCGATATTCAATTTCTTGTTCAAGAATGATGCCTGGAAAAGAAGAGATGGATAAAGCCTTACTAAATATATGTTGCTAAATACTATGTGGTGTCTGCCAGAGAATGATATACTGATAACACCATTTTTGATCATGAAATTTATTGGGACTGAAAGTCATGTACCACAGAATTCAGAAACTGCTGTAGCCTATACCACAATTTATGTGATAAAACAAGCAATGTTCTCTCCAGTTCATATGAGTGGGGAGAAACATTCCCACCCTGTCATTAATATGAATGGGAATTTGTATATTATATTTTTTGAAGGATTTTAGTTTCTCTCAAGTAATCGAAACTTTGGAGTGTTAGAAAGAAGGAATGATCAGCCTGCACAAAATGTATTTTTAGTGGGGGATTTTGAAATTTAAAGAGCAAATCATTTGGTCTGGAGAAGACACCAAACAAGATCAAATTTGATGTTTTTTATCCTGTAACTTTTATCAGAACATTGGATGACAAGTGTCAATTGATGTGTACATTAAGATATTTATAGAGAGTGACAGACACTAGACAGCCAATGAAATAGCAGCTCATTTGTTTTTATGTGTTCCGTTTTTTTCAAATATAATTTGTTTTATGTTGAAGACTAAGCAAGTTCAGCTCTAACGTGAAATCCTGTGAACATGTCATTTAACTGTCACTGGGGTCCTAAAAGAACAAGTAGATCTAGCAGATGAATACATTAAAACTTTACATTCAAATCTCTCATCTGTTCAATGTATAAACGGGAGGAATTCCATATGTGTGCCAGAAAGATTTCCTCATGCAACACACCGAACCAGCAACATACCCTAACTCTACTCTAACCCTAACCCTGACACTGGGTTAGGGTTATGGTTAGGGTTAGGGTATGTTGCTGGTTTGGTGTGTTGCATGAGGAAATCTTTCTGGTACACATATGGAATTCCTCCCGTATAAACTACTCATTACAATGTCATCTTAATCCTCATCTGGCTATCCTTAAGATATAACATCTTGCGTAACTTTTGGATGATGAACCCCCATGAGTTCATGACTAAACATTATAAAATTAGATAGCCAAGCACTGTTTTTGTTTGACAGTACAAGTACAATTTAACAAGCCAACTCTGTGTCCTAGTCTGAATGCAATAGAAATGGATCATTCTGTCATCTCACAGGTAAACTCAAACTATCAGAAGGCACACAAGTGTTTTTGTTCACCATACTGTCTACACTTTCTCAGTTTCTGATTCTCAGATTGAGGCAGAAATCTGGCATCTGGACCAGGACAGGACTTCATTCATCATCATGGCAATTACCTGCAATGTTGTTATGTGTTTGTCATTGAACTTGTTCTCCACATATCTCAACACCAAGGAAGTCTTGCCCACACATCCCTCTCCCAGTAAGACAACTTTGAAATTGAAGTTACGGCCCCCTCCTGCTGCTCCTCCTGCCGAGGCCATAGTCTAGTCTAGTTCACAAGTCAAGAACACGAGTCGGAACAACAAAACTTCAACTTTGATCACAAATCCGCTTTGCAATAACGTACTGCTTCCGTTGAGTCAGCTGTGTTACAGTCAACATTTAAAGATGTCCCATTATTATTTGAAAACCTCGCTAGAGCGTGTCATCAAATACGCAAATAGTGCCTTTGTTGTCATCAAGCGATGCCACTGTTACGGATAAAACACGAAAAATACTGGGATGGAGTCTACTTCCTCTTTAGATCACAATACGTCACAGATCACGAGTATGTCGCTTAACATCTAGAACATTAATAATATTTCTATTTTCTTACCTCAGCCGACTTAGAAATTCGCAAATCTATTTATTATGATCTAATCTATATTTAAACTCTTGATTTTTTTATTTTTGAACTATATTATGATGAGCTTGTATTATGACTTATTCTCGAAGGCGAAGTTGAAGGGAGTTGAGAAACCGGAAGCGGAACGTACTCGTAAAATTTCTAAACAAAACTTAGGCTGTAAGCCTACTCGCACACAGTGACGAGTGATACATGTGTCAAAATGGCATTTCAAAATCAGGTACGTAAGCATTTGCCTACATCTGTATAGCAAAGCGTGAATAGTGTAAACGTGTCTCGCATTTATTCTGTTCAGTGAAAGGGTTGGAAAGTCAGAAAAGTATTAGTACGAAAATAAGTGCATTACAAATTTAGAGACTTCAGTTCGGCTAAACACTGGATTGCGTGATGGTGAGTCATTTGATTTGTTCAGTTTATTGAAAATTGATTCTTTTTTGCTAAACAGTGGGATATCTTATTGTATGTGACAGATCATTATATTAATCATATCATTTGATTCTTGATTGTTCTGAACATTTGATATAGACTAGTCTAGAATAGTCTACTAGAGCCTACTAGTCTAGTCTAGATTACTACGTAGAAATACGGCCAGCTAGTCTAAGTCTAGACCTAGACTAGTCTAGGGCTACGCTAGGCGGTAAGCAAGCTGTACTTGATTCCAGGCTCAATGGTGAATTCACACTAGTTAAGTGCGGTATCATTTCCAGGTCAGATGAGTTAGGGAAGACTTCCCTCCTTGTCATTTTAAATTGGATGGGGTGAGGTGTGTGTTTTTAAAGAGATTTTTAGGTTTTTCTCAACTAATCACTGTAATTGTAATGTCTGTGTTATCTATGTGTGGGTGTGTATGTGTTTGTGTGTGTGTGTGGTTGTGATTGTATGTCTAATTATGTTGTTTTTTTTTAATGAATGTTATTCCCTGTTTCAGGATTAAAAGAGTTTATCTTATCTTGTCTTATCTTATTGTAAACTTTGAAGTGCAAGGAGTTAGAGTGGGAGATTGGGGAACATTCAGTGTATTTTTACTTTTAGGTAGGATTTTGAAATTTAAGGAGTAAATCGTGTAATCGGTAGGTCTGGAGAAAACACCGTGAGTGTAATAATAGTTGAAATACCATTCTAGAAGAGTCAAGACATTATTTGTTGACCATTATCATAAGAAGATCTAGAAACGTAGATAAGATCAGTCTGTACTTTGTATACCAATCATTTCAATTTGTTTTCACATGGATGATATTGATTACAGTAGGAAGTCCAGTTTTAAAAATATGGACTTACATCCGTAATTAATACCATCCGAATTCAGTGTTACAAAACGTAGGACCCAACTAGCCTCAGGATGCCCACAACAGTTATACATACATCCAATTGATTTATAAGAATTTTTTTCACAGCAAGGTCAGTGTGGAGACAAATGACCATGAAAATTGCTGTTTTGACCTTATTGATATGAAACAAGTATTAACATGTTGTGTGCTCCAGTATGCATGAGACAACTGCACCTACATTTCATTGAGAGAGGATTTTGTGATTTTGTATTGTTATTTTTCCATATGAAATCCACATGCAAAGGCATCTGAAGCCTCTCTTCAGAATTGTACTTACTCTTTCAAAGCTGGAATACACACATTTTCACTTTTGATACACCTCCATGGCGTGAGTTATATATGTTTTGCTTGTTGGCAACAGAATCTTGTAGGCTTACTGGTTAGCCATGCTGGACTAACCATGTTTAAATTAGCATCTTCAAAGAGACTGAGGGGATGGATAAAAACATACCTTTTTTAAAAAATAATATGAATTAGCATGTACATGTTAGCAAAAAATAATTACCATTACCATTACCAGTACTAGCAATAAAGTGAAGAAAAGTCAGGACCAAAGTATAATTAATGTCCAAGTGTACGCACAAAGCATGCCCATTTTATGTGTGCTCCAATCTATCATGATATCACATTTCTGAGTTATATCCAAGTCCTATCACTTAGATTCTGTTTTTTTGTTCAGGCAATGGATCAAGTGCTTTGTTCATAGTCTTGTAAACGTGTAAAAGATAAATATTCACAAATCCTTCAGTTTGAGAATGAAAATTAAACTGCTGTTGCTGTTATTATTATTATGCAGGTGATGTTTGCCAAAGACAGTGTGTACATCCACATTAATGTACAGGACAACAAAGACAAAGATGCACACATTGCTGGCAGAGTTTTTCTTTTACATAAGGTAATTATCACTGGCTTTTTATTCTTAAGATTTGTGCTCAGGGATAGTTCATATCCCAAGAAACTTGTGCCCTCGATTCTTATAAATATATGGCAGAATGCCAAAATTTTCAGAAAACTAAGGAGAAACTTAAATCCGTAAAAATAGCACATTTTGATCAAAGGGAAATAGAGAGACTGATAGTGATAGTTAAATAACTTCACTCTAAATTATACTCTAAAATATTTGTTGTCTGATGTGTGGTGGGTTCTAACTTCTTCTGAAGTATCATTTCCATCTTATATAGATATGGTCACATTAGGGCAAAAATGCTCACTAACTGTTTATACTGTACTGACAACCATCCGTTTGATAAATCAAAACATTATCTATCCCTTTACTTTATGCTGTTGACTGAGGGATAACTCAGTCATCTGGTGATGAAAATAAAAGTTCAGAGAGTTAACTGAGAGAAATGCCCACGACCTAGTTTGTGTCATTCTTAAGTGCTTACATCTTCAGCATTTTGGAGCTATGCTCTGGCCCTTCTTAATATCCGTACAAATAAAAAGAAAAGATCATTTTTGCAACCATATTGATTGTAACCATTTATCTTGCATTTGCAACACCGTTACCACACGTTTTCGTGCAATCATATTTGGGTTTATGGCAAGACTAATTATATTCAGTCATTGGTGTTGCCAACCTGACATGAGAATGTCATTTGACAGAGCTTTTCATCGACATATAAGAAATCTGGCATGTAAATGAAAATGAAAAAAAACACCCGTTATTAAAGTGCATGCTGCTCATTATCATCTCTTGCATTTGACAAACAGTGCAGACCACAGAAATCTTCCATCTTCTTTTGTGAAGACATTTTACCTTGATTGGGCTGAAAATGATCAGCTTTGACTCTTAATTTTGTTCACAGCCTGAAGGAAACTTTATTGAATGGAAAGCTGAGGAGTTCCTTTCAGACAGTCAAAATGAAGAGTGGGATGTGATTGGCTCTAATGTGGGTTACAGGGGTGAACGAGAGGCTGATGCAGGTAAATACTGTGACTCAACTTTGTCAGGATTCCTTTTTGAGAGCATTTCAGTTCCTGACCTTACTATCCTATGAAGAAAGGCTTCCTTCTTTCTAGTATGATACCAATCAAATGTGTAGGTGATAAGCAATTATGCTTGATTTTTATTTCTTTTTGGAAACAACCATCAAATTTAGGTCTTGTTTAGTCAATTTTGAAATCAGGAAAAATGTTTTTGTTATCATCATATTTGATGGTGGTATTTCATTTACCTTTTTGTCTCATGCTCTTTCACATAATTTCAGTCTTTGCATTCAGTCAAGCAAAGTGGGAAAATTTTTGACAAAAGCACAGTAGTGAGTGAGTTTCTGCACTGGAGTTAATTCAGAATGTTTCAAAAGGATTTTGAATTCATCACTGTTCTTCTAAAAATACATCAGTGAGTTATTTTTTTTTATTCACGTTAGACGATCTTTTTATGGATACAGAAAGCTGATCTTGAATATATTGCTGTGTTTATTACCATGGCTTTTCCTGTTTCAGTGTCAATGAATGCCAAAATGGATGCAAGGAGGAAATACAACATCAGCTTCGACATCCTAGATCTGAAGAGTTTCAAGCGCAGTGCTCCCAACCATGGCTGGGCTTACGTCATATTTATTCTGAAGGACGGCACCACATTCCCGGCCCTGCACTTCCACAATGGTGGCAGCAAGGCCTTGCTCAAAGAACTGGAGAACTTCATACACATACGCAGGTTCAGTGCTCATCTAGAGTCAAATAATGATTTTGTTCAGTAATGTTACTCTTCAGAGAAATTTCTGAAATCAGAACATGTTGGTGTCTTTCAGAGATTGTTGTGTTCTGATTTCAGTCTAAGGAACATGTTGTATAGAAAATCAGAATCTAAAAGGGTGTTTGTTTTATTTTTTTATGTCTTTTGTATTCATTTGATTTGGGCTTTCTGTGTTATGGAAACAATAAATAAATAGATTATGCACATAAACTGAACACAGTTACTGGTAAAGAAATAGTTTTGTTGTGCAGATAGCTGCCAGTAGTGACAGTTTTAGAGTAGACTACACAAAACTGCAGAAAATTCAGAGAATTTCTTGAAAAGTGAATGACATCCCAAGTCATTGCACCAAGACACAGAACCTAACTACATAGGTCCATATGAGATTTTTATTACTTTATTGTGTCATTTTTCACCTATGGTAATAGTAGTCTGTGTGGTGAGACACTATCACTTTCTACTCTGTGATCATTTGTAGAGTGTTGTTTTTTATGGTGTGGTCTCAGATAACTGCAGCATGGAGTTTGGTGGAAGGTAGATTAGTGGAGCAAGAAGGATGTTTTGCTAACAGAGGCGTTTGTGGAAAAGAGAGGGTGTGCAATGAAAACTTGTCAATGCATCAGAATGTTTGGTTGTAAGAATAAAAACCATGTTAAGAATGTTGTATGTTTACTTGGGAATTCCCATCTTCACAGGGAGGCCACAGTAAGGCTATTGAATAAACATGGCATGTTTTGAATGGAGAGAGGGTATGTGACTCTGGATGTATTTGTATATCAGATCAGCGTTTGTTTGCTAAAGTCTCATCTACGGAAAAATATGATTTGCTTCGATGTTTTCCCCAGATCACCCAATGACCCTCGTTTGTTCATAGTGAATGATCACGACCCAGAGATGCTGTCCAAGTCATTTAATGAACTACATCTCTTCTCAGACTCCTCTCCAGCTTATGTGCAGGTTAGTGATAATATCACCTTTAGAGTTTCTTGGCCATTTGATTGAGATGGAGAGAGGATTTTTTAAGGGCGATTGAAGACATAACCCTTCTAACTCTGACCACTTGAGTTTCCTGTCACTGTAGCCCTCCTGGGCTCCTGATGGACTTGTTGCTGTTTGAGAGATGGTGCCCAGTACCAGTGATCTAGCACAGTGGAATTAGTGATTGTAAAGTTTACCTGTGTGGGGCATCAGTTTTTCATTACTGACAGAGCAAGTTCACCACCTGTTCTGTTCTGACTGCCCAAGCCCTACACACCTTTTTACCAACCTCAGTTTGTTTTGACTCTTATCACTATTATTGCAGACCTTAGGTGTATAACTGGGATATTTGCAAAAGTGAGAGATCTGTTTGCTAAGTACTTAGCATGTCAAGAAATTGCTTGAGTCAGAACCTTACATTGAATGCACTTATGCACAAATAGGATCAAATGGTTTTGTGCACACTGATCATTTTCAAATGAGATCTATCTCTGATACTGATTAAGTCTTGATTGCTGTCATTTCTAAGAACATGCACACACAAGCTATCATGAGCCATCAGAGACATACTGACAGGAGTCGATAATTAACTTAATCAAAATACTCAATTATGTGCATGGATGTTTTGTTTGAGAAGAAGATGTAAACTTTCATGTCTTTGGACTGATGAGATTTAGTTCTTATTGGGTTTAGAGTGTCAGACCTGCCAGCCATCGTGAATGTTTTGGGATTTTCTCAAATTGGTGCATCAGGTAGGAAAAATGAAAGGAGGAAATTAATTGGATGCGTCTGGCCATAGGTTCAACATGTGGAGATCATATAGGCATTCAACAGAATTTATTCTAATTAATCATATTAAGTTGGTGCATGTTCTTATTTTTTATAATTTCTCTGTTTCTATATGGATGTGATGAACTATTTGGGTAGAGTATCTCAAATTAGGATAGTGCAAACATTGGTTGATAGGTCTGGACTGTATTTGTTCCTCCACTGCACCCTTTGATTTAGCACTTGGTATACCACAGCCTTGTCAAATTAATCACTCCTTAGTCCCAAGTCCCCTCTTATGATGAATATTCATGGTGTAGCTCAGTTGGACTTTTGCAAAACTGGTATGCCATACTGTGACAATGGGACACAAATTGTTAAAGATGTTTAGAATGTGAATTCATGATTACATGTTTCGCTGTGGAATGTTGTCCAAACAAATTCACAGGAATCTTCCATCTAGTGCTTGATTCAAGGTTCAGGGCAGAGATAAGCTTTGGAGTGAAAAACACACTTGGGAGAGTTTTTTAGACATTATTATTATCTAGGAAGTCTTTCTTGTATGCTCTCTATTTTCTAACTCTGCTTCTAGCCCTAATCTAGGCACTAGATGATAGAGTCTCAATATATTCCTGTTGTTCATGAGTCCTTCATATATCCAATCCTTGTGGCATATTGAACAGACTGATATCTTGTTGTAGAGAACATCACAGTGTAGAGGAAAAGGGAGACCCTAGCTAAAGATTAAGTACATGAACTACCTTTATGTTCAATGCTTGCATGTTTCACTGCCTTGCATCTTGCACCCTTCACTGCATTACAGCTTCTTTGCATAAGAGAGGAAGAGAGTGGATACCATTCCTATTGTCCTCTTTAGGCTTTCTGTACCAAGAAAAAAAATTGTTTTAGTTTAGTTAAGAGAAACACCATTTTGGGCAAGTTTTCCAGGTCAGCTATACAACTCTGTTATACGATCTTCTGTGTCCAGTTTGCTCAAGCTGGTGGTCCTAGAAACTGGAAGTAGTTGTGGGTTGTCCCCAGCCTGTCATCAGCCTCACATTTATTTCATTAGTTTGAGTTTGAGCCATGATATATGAGCATAAAATTCATTGAATCTGATTTGCTTTTTTGTTGCCAGTAAATTATACTATATGAACTTTTTATCTGTGCAGAAGTTCAAACTATGGCTTACAGAAAAATTGATTCATTTTATTTGGCACAGTGTATTGGATGTTTATAATACAGTACTTACATGTGTATTCAAGGCTTGAAATAATGTTGAGAGTAAGCTGAGCTTGTTTTCTCAGTGATCAATTTTATAATGGAAGTGTCTAGTGAGAACATCCTCCTTGTTGATGTCAGTAATCTGTAGATACTGTATGCTGACAGC
The DNA here is from genome assembly GCA_033807755.1 of Ellobium chinense. NCBI lineage: Eukaryota > Metazoa > Mollusca > Gastropoda > Ellobiida > Ellobiidae > Ellobium > Ellobium chinense. The sequence goes on from JAWQUT010000479.1 coordinate 183,401, forward strand.
TTACACCCATTTAACCATGTAATATTCCCAGACGTTGTGGCTCATCTTTTTGGCTCAGAATGGATTTACATGCATAATGTACATGCTTGAACTCGTCCTTTCTACTGATACAAAGCATATACAAAATCCGTGTTTGAATAGGATGGAGAAAACTAACTCATCTAGGTCATTCAGGTAGATAAGAAGAGTGGATTGTAATGTACTAGGAGAAACTGGCAATACAATTTTTTTCTTTTGTATTTGTAAATGCCTTTATAATGTTTAGGATGTTTAAATATTGCTTTTTGTTGACAATACAAATGAGAGCATGACTGTGGATGCTGGAGAAGTTTTGGTTTCTAACTGCTGGGTTGTGCTAGTGAGAAGGATACCATGTTTGAAACCATGTTTATATTATTTGAGCTCCTCTTATGTTATATGGCTCAGTGGATTTAGCTCAACTCATTCCATGCCAGTATGTTTTCCACGTTTTTGCCAGGCCACTATTTTCTAAAAGTACTATTTCTTACTATAAAGAAAAATCGCGTCCAACAACTCAAAACTAACGCCGATTTAATGAGCGGGAGTTTAGGAAGAGTTGTCGTTACTTATGAGTACTAAAAAGTTTCAAACCAGACTTGTAGTAGTGAAACAAAAGAAGACTTTGATATCGACGATACATCGTCGATTGGTGCAGCCACGGCAACGTATATCGACGATATTGGCATGGAATGAGTTAAAACTAGTAGTAGCGCTAGCTGACCACACGCTATGCAGCTCACTGACTGTGTGACCTAGTTTTACTAATGTAATAGGCAATTGGCGCATATTGCCTGGCCATCAGCTGACCGATGTAAACAACGCCTTTGTACTAGACTGGCATGCAAAAATCCATGTTTTCGTTCAAAAAAACAGCTGCATATCTATTGAAAGCTTTATATTTTATTGAATAGGAAATTGGACAAGACATATGGGAGGGTATTTTTTGTTATTATATGCACTTGTTTTTTTGTGTTAGCAAATGCTTAAATGCATAATTGCAATCCCAGTAGATTGAAGCACACACACACACACACACACACACAATAAGTTGATGTTATCTAGAACAGTCCTCGTGGAGGAGGGTTGGGGGAGGAGAGGCAACTTTAGCCACGTGCAGATAAATACTCAGCTGTCACACTAATCTTTCATTTCGACTTTGGTTATGGGGAGTGGCATAGGAGAAGACAGGAGGGAGTTGTGTGTAGTACTGTGTAAGCCATCTTTTTGGACTGTGTGATGAACTGTGAAGTGTAAACAGAGGTTATAACGCTCCTTATCATAGGCTGGCACAAAAATGGCCAGTTTCTAAACCCATCATTGGTCACCCTTTGTTTCACATGTAATAATTGTAACACCTTAGTTCCAGTCAGGGGAAACAATCTCACAGCACAGCAAAGGAACGTAATGCACTAGTGTAACAGTCAAGACAGGGCTTCCATACACATTTCATTTTCATTATTCGTAAATAGTGTTCCAGTCATCCTAGTTAAGAATTTCTTTTCGTGAAAAACTGTCAATCCTTTGAGTATCCTTTTGATTTTTTTTCTATGTGAATGAATGTGATATTTACATCGGAGCATCTCATTGGTTTGATAAGGGTGTTAGTTTTTCCACCAGCAGGGTGAGAAGTGTTATGACATGTTGCCGTGATACACGGCTGCATAAATACATTTGCCACAGGTAGAGGTTGGTTGAGCGATGCGTATATATACTGCTGCACTCAACGGTAGTGAATGCACAGCAGGATTTGTATTATCACCACATCACGAGGGTTAAGAGGAAAAAAATAGACATTTTATTTGGGTTTTCAAATAGCTTTGTTTGTGTGTGCATGGGCTCGATTATGCCACATGAAACCGAATGCAATAGAAACATATCGTTTGATGCAAGTTTTTTATATACGGATGGACCTTGATAATATCAAGATTTCTTACATAGGGCCAGGGTTGATACATATTTCAGCTACACAACATGCAAGATTTATTTGTGTATGTTGAACAGTAAAATCTTGCTCCATCTCGAGGCATCTCTAAAAATCAGTGTTTGCAGCTCCGCCACTTGTGACTGATACGTCTCAATGTTGGAAGTTTCACTGGACATGGTTCCATCCAGCAGCATTCTTTTGATGGTTAGGTTATCTGTAGATAAATGGAGAACATCTGTAGATGAATGGAGAACATCTGTAGATAAATAGAGAATATCATAGATAAATGAAAAATATCTGTAGATTAATGAAGAATCATATTCATGTTTTCCTGGAGTCATTTAAAGATGTTGAATCATGAAATATAACAATGAAGAGAATAGAGTTTATAATGTGTAGAGTCGAAGGAGTGTGACATGATTAAGGATTTGTACTTTTTTCATTCTCAGAACTTCATCAATGAACCTAAAAGAGGCGTACATAAGGCAAGAAAATGTTCATGTTTGTGACTTTTGAGTGTTTCACAGCTGTTCCTTCTTTCCATTATATTACTGAGTTCACCTGAATATTGTTCATATCACATTCAGTTCAGGTGAAATGCTGCAGCTAACTTCGGTTTCATTCAGACTCCAGCACCATTTCATTTTTGACAGCACATAAGACTTTAATGTAGTGGATAATAAAATTTAAAGTTCACTTTCAGGTAAAAATATGTAAAGGATTTGTCAAAACCAGGTTTCATGAAAAATAATGATTGTTGATTTTACTTGCTTCACATGTTTGAAGGTAACTGGCCATCATGGAGGCTGGCAAGAACACACACACAAAAAAAATATGTTAAATACTTATTTCCTGTGCTATCATCACCCAGATAGTTGTGTCCATATACCTACCTCTGTTGACATTTCCCAGGTCCTTATGAGGTAATTGTTGTAACTGGTTGGTGGATGATTAGCAACTTGATCGTTTACTAGAGAAAAGTTTATGGGTCCTTATGTAGCAAAGAGAAAAATTCCACATTTAGAAGTAAATGAGTCAAGGGAAATAACTGACTCCTGTTTGAGGATATCATGATGATAAAGTGTTAGTGTCCACTTCTCGTGTGGTTTGTTCATTCTTTGGTAGAAAGCTGATTTCTTGTAATTACCAAGACGATAATCAGGACCCAAGACAGATTTTACTGAACAGTGAGATGTCTTACTCTGACAATTGCAGAACTGAATCTCAGGAAAATTTTGCTTCTGAAGCCTATGAAAAATTCATAATCAGTGTCTTGTCTTCACATTTTATTGTAATATACCCGTGAGGAGGCCGTGTGAAATATTGCAAAAGGGTAAAAACATCAAACCACAAAAGCCAAGAGATAAGATATAGTGGTTCAAAGCCTTTACATATCCAGTTGCAGTTAAGTTTCTTTCACTTCTTTCACCTTACATTTACCTTTCTACTACTTTCCTTTTGCAGTTGTAGTTGCAAGTGTGGGAGGAAGTGGGGAAGATATTGTGGTAACTGGAATAAGGTTGGAGATGAAATCGCTGCCCTCAATTAATACTGTTTTAAATCCAAAAATGACTTTAAGGACTTACAGGCAGCGAAATATTAGTGTGGTTTAGTCACTTTCCTTTGTTGCAGTTTAATACCTTATCACAATAAGTTTATATTTGAAAGCAAATCTATGGCATGGTGGTGAATATTGACCTCACCTTACATAAAATTGCTGCAGCTGCTTTTAACACACACTTCTAGCAACAACTGGAGTTTGCAAAGCCTGTCAAATATTTCCTTATCCTCATTATCCCTGTCACATCTTGACTAGAAAAGTTGAAATATTTGCTTGATCTGAAAATTCTAGAATGAATGAATTTTTTTTGTGTAATAAATCAGAAACCAAGGCATCGCTGGTGTATGAGATGGCTGTGTTTTCAAATATGTTATCTCCAAGAGTTTTTTTGCTTTTCAGAAAATATGAACTTCAAAAATATGATACAATCAGCAAAATGTATGATTATCATTAGAGTTTCTTTAAATTTTCTGTTTGACTTTGATCATTTTACCTGAATGTTGTTGACAGTTGTTTGTTGTTTTTTTTCTGTCTGTAGATGTATATTATCTATTAGCTGTACTTTGAATGTGCTGAAGACAAACTTACTTTTCATGTTTCATGTAAGATGACCAGTAGATTGACAGTTAGTTTGTTGAATGATGAAGTGTTCTGTGTTATACTAGTCTTTTTGATCTTCCTCTTTGAACTTTGACTACCAGAGAAAGATGGACCAGTCTTGTCTGTAATGAATTGCCCCTACAAGGCACTCTGTAAAGGTTCCCAGTGAGATGTCACATTATACAAATTGTGTGTGAGATTGAGGAAAGAGGGAGACATTAGTTCCTCCCAGTGTACACTTGGTATAATTCTGGCATCCTCCAAAGGTATACTTGTATTAGTGTGAGGGAAAGGTTTAGGGAAGAGTGAGAATCCTTGGGACAGCCCTGAGACAGTATCTAGGGATTTCCTCTCTTCCCCTTCTTTGATCCTAACCCTAACTCTGTTTTTAATCTTATTACAAACTTACCTTGAGAAAGTTTCAGGATTATACCAGATGGACAGAGCATTTGTAAACTTGGGTAGCAGGCATAGCTTCAGCACATTTACTCTCTCTCTCTCTCTCTCTCTCTCTCTCTCTCTCTCTCTCTCTCTCTCTCTCTCTCTCTCTCTCTCTCTCTCTCTCTCTCTCTCTCTCTCTCTCTGTTGTATGGGTGCATCCCTTAGTGCATATATTAGTTCTTGAGAATGAATGGTCAAAGGTTGTGACGCTTGCTGCTCTGAAAATCAGTTCATGAAACTTGCATTAAGTAGATGGGATAATGAAGATCCAGGCCCGGGCCAGCCTTACTTGGTTTGGTTTGCTTGTTCTCATAAAATGACAGGCATGTCTATAGAATGCAAAGTAGTTGCTGGTTGAGCCTGCGTTTGATGATATTTCTTGATTTTTCTGTAGCCTGTCTTAGTCCTCAGTTTCTTTCTTCCTAATATGTGGCTTTTACTCTCTATGATTGTAATGGTGCCAGTGTTCATAAAATTTTTGATGATCCTGAGATCTCTGAAGTGTCTTAGATCAGTTTGTGATCATCGTTACAATATTTTGAGAAGTTGTTACCATGAGAATTGGCACCATTCTTTGATAATCCTGTAGATTCTTTAACTTACTTGCTTTATAGTGTATTAGCTGTACTTACCGCGTTGTACTAATAATGGGTTGTGTTGGTATTTAAATGTTGACCACTGTGCTATGGTAATGGCTTGTCACATAATTTTCATGGCAAGAAGCAGGAAAATGAAGAGTTTGTGAAGCTGAAAACTAGAAATAGATGCCATATTATCTCTGATTGGCGCCATCAGTGCGGGACAAGTGGAGAGGTGTGACAATGTCTCAGTGCAAACTGAGCGACTGGAAGGATTGGAGATTTTGAGGAAAGCAGCAGCTGGCTTGATAACTCTGTTGAAATTGTTACAGGATTAGCATTTTGCGGACATGAAAGCTTTTAGTATCACTGGCTTAAATGTGTTATTATCATGTGCTTCATTATCTTGTGAAATGTCAAAAGACTGGGGAGTTTGGGAGGAGGCGACGTTTATTAGAGGGAATACAGATCAGTTTCTTTCAATGTATGTCTTGTCTCAAGCCTGCCATGACTGAGTAATTCAGTTTTTGCATGTGCCTGTTTTCAGCCGTTACGTTGCACAGTGGCAGCTTGCTATGGTGTGTATAATGCAGCATTTCACTTTCTGAACAAGAGCAATGGAAGTGTTGAGACAAACATCATTATCTTACTCATTAACCCAGCTACTGTCTGTCAGTATCGCTGAAAGTCACCTAGTTCTGTTGTTCAAACATTTTAATGTTATGGTATTCTTATTTTTCTTTGACACAGAAATTCATCCGAGACCCATACACCACAACCATGGGAGGATTCTCCAGAGTGACTAACTTCCTGCGGGACGTGCTGATGACCCCTGATAACAACATGGTGAGGCCACAGGTGGAGATGGCGGAGCTGCTGCAGGATGACATACCAGGCATGGAGATCTCACAGATGGATGATACCGGCTTTGAGGTAGTCACAAAGGTGTGTGGCTTTTGGTGTTTCTTTCTTTGCTTAAATAGACAGTTTTGCATACATAAAGTACTTAGTCTCGAAAAATCTGCAAATCTGTGAAGTGCAGGGAGGACTTGCAAGTATATCAAATCCTTAGTCAAGATATAGTGGAAATTTTAATCTTGTTGCAGCTTGAATATGAGGCACATATTTATTTGTTCAATTATTCTAGAAGTATTGTGCCCACACTTGTCGAAACAGTCTCCTTAACATATGTTTCCTGAATGAGGGTATGCTAAGCAACCTTTACAGAAAGGCAGTGCGGATAGTATCACATTAGGGCAGTGCGGATGGTATCACATTATTGCAGTGCGGATGGTATCACATTATTGCAGTGCGGATGGTATCACATTAGGGCAGTGCGGATGGTATCACATTAGGGCAGTGCAGATGGTATCACATTAGGGCAGTGCGGATGGTATCACATTAGGGCAGTGCGGATAGTATCACATTGAGGCAGTGTGGATAGTATCACATTAAGGGGACGTGTGGCAGAACTAGGTGATTTTCATTAATAAAGGGAACTTTGTCATTTTGGGGTGAAAAATGGGTCACGTAGGGCCAGGAAGGAAGATAAACTGGGGTTTTTCGCAATTTCCTCCCTCCATTGCTATGGAAACGCCAGTTGTTTGGCCGCCATATTGGAAGATATGGATGACTTTTGCATAACTTTGAACCCTTCGATCTGGAGAACAATACATGGTAGGATGCTGGTTTTTTTTCCCATTTGAAAGATCACTTTATTTAAAATAGAATGTCACAGGCTTTTTTTGATTTCTTGGATAGTTTTTTTTAAATAATTTTTTAAAACATGTCATAAAAAAATATTGAAATTTTTGAAAATTTTCAACTTTAAAAATTAAAAAAAACACCAAACACACAGGATATCAAAAAAAGCCCACGACATTCTCAAAACAGGGGCTTGGAGAGTTGTTATGCAAAATTTTATGTAAATTGGACCAGAAAAAGGTCAGATCGAAGGGATAGAGTGACGAAAACTGTGATTTTGAGATAATTGACGATAAAGATTACCCGATAGATGCATTTGATAAAGGGTAATCTTTTCCTTTTGCATCAAAATACACTTTTTGAGACAGGTATCATGAAAATAACTTCAGGATTTGATAAAGGACATGTTGATGTTTAAAAAACTGCCTCATGCTCATTTTACACAATTTTACCCAATTTTACCCCTACAGGGTGCCGCACTTGCCCTAAAGGCAGTGTGGATAGTCTCACATTATGGCAGTGTGGATAGTATCACATTAACTCTTTATGACCGTAAGGATTTTTCAGTTTGACCGCAGGCATTCACAGAGGAGCTATACTTTACGGAAGGGTGGGGTAGAAAAATGGTCATATCTCCCTTATCACAAGAGCTACAATAAAGTTTTTGGTATGTGTGTGTTCAGAAATGAATGGTGCATCTACTTATGTGATTGGGGTGTTATTATTTTAGAATAGTGAAGTAAAATAAAGCCCACAAATACAGTTCAAAAACGAAAACAAGAAAATTCTACACAACACTTCATACACTCACCGGGCCAAAGCGGGTCACAATTGGGAGATATATCCATAGTCAAAGAAGAAAAGTTGTCTCTATGTAATCCATGAACAGGTTTATTTACAGTAGGGGGTCATCCAAGTCACAATATATGGTGAAATGCGGCATAATCCATGGCACATCAGAACAGAAAAAAATCACAAAAACGCAAAAATAAATCACTGTACACATAATGCAAAATCCCAAGCATTTTACAACTGCCTGGTTGTGTGGTATGGATAAAAGCAGTTATTTGGGTGCAGGTGGGGAAGATCGCTGCAGCCTGTGCACACAAACGAGGTTCTTTGTCGTTTCTGAGGGGTACTACAGAAGACGCAGTTGCAGTCCTTTCCTGAATGCTGTATTAGGTGCATAGCTTTTTTGTTGTGCCTTTCAACCACCACTGGCTGAGCTGGGACAGCATTCTGATGCACTACAATGACCTCCTGAATTTGCTGGATGAGCATTTCCTTGAAGTCACGAAATCCCTTGCGGGGTTGATCAGAATGGGATAACGTGTAGAGGATGTGGGCATTGAAGTTACTGGGCTATTTCAATAACCCAAAAAAACACCTTCTTCCACCACTTTTTTGACCTCCGATTGAATGGTTCGTAGTAGCCAATATTCTGGTCGGCTTTATCACAGCCATTCATGGCTTGATTATAATCAATGACCATAGTTGGTTTATCACTGGGGTCTCCTCGTCGACCTTGAACTGCCGTCATCTCTGCCGTCGAGTTCGTTGATATCATGATGCACGGCTTCTTGGCCTTTTTGTCTCTCCAAGCTCCACATAGGATTTCATCCCCTTCACTCAGAAACCACTGGCATTCTCTATGATTCAGCTTGAGCTGCTTCAGTTCTTGAGGGAAGCCTTGTCGGTTGGGAAGAAGGGTTCCAGTGAAATATTTTTGCTCTGCCTGGAGATATTCAACAACTGCTCGGGATGTATAATACCGGTCGGCGAAGATGGTGTGGCCTTTACCGGTATTGGTGAGCAATGTTTGGAACACTCTAACAGCTTGAAGGCCATCTGGGTCCGATTCAGGGATGTAGGAGGTTTCTTTCCCATAATATAACAAAAGGTTATGCACGTATCCCGTCACACTGTCGCAGAGGCCGAAACATTTTATATGATACTTGTGCGGCTTGGCTTGGTTATATTGCTTGTTTGCAAATCTCCCCTTGAAACCTATAATCATTTCATCAATGCTTAGGTTCTCAAAAGGATAAAAAGCATCTTGAAATTTTGTGATCATGGTGTTCATGAACGGTTCGATCTTCTCCTTTCCCTGAGCACCGGCCTCTCCTGCGTGTAACATTGTGTGATACAGTGCGAGGAACCGATCACGACTTGGAAATATTTGGTAAAACCAGAGGGTGTACCACTGTGCTGGCGTCTTTCTAAAATAATCTCGTATCCGTGGTCTCTTGTCCATACCCACAACAATCATGACCACAAGGAATCTAAGAAATTCCTCTCGGTCTACAGGGGTCCAGTTCACATACACAGAACAGCGACGGGGAGGATTGTTCATCTGGCCTTTCAGCGCAGCATAGTCATTGATGGACTGGATGAGACTGTCTATAATTTCATTGTCTAAAAGTTCTTGTAGACAGGTGAAAGCTGGCGATGTGTTCGTAAGATCTGCTCTTACACCAGGTGTGTGAAGAGGAGCGAAACGGAAGTTGTTTGAGGTTTTGTGTGCATTGTTGACTGGGATCTGTCGCCAAGCCCTTGCAGTTTGTAACTGTTGTTGGGGTGCATCACCAGTGGGATCGGGATCTCGGTCAATAGGCCTTTTAGTAGCTTTCCCCTTCCCTTTCCCTTTAGCAGTGGAGAACTTAGGGTTTTTGCACTGAGAGGGGCCTGCAGCAGTTGAAGGGGGGAGTAGAGGCCTCTGATCATCGTCAGAATCGTCAGAACTTGATCTTTCATCAACACCATACAAACTACTATTATCACTGTCCATGGCTTCAGAATCAGAATTATCCAATGCTTGGGAAAATAAATTCATTGCCTGCTGAGCAGTAAGACGACGAGGCCTACTCCCACTACCACTACCAGACGCCATGGTTGCTAACAAACCAAACGGGAATCAGCTGATTGGGTAAACAAAAGTGACAGCTCGACTGAAATCAACTTCACGCTTTCAAAGTGACGCTAAACCGGCTCAACCCGGATGTTTTTGATCCAATAATACCTATTTGCGACATTTATTGCCGAAAATACTACCAGAGTTGCAAAATATTGCTATGTCGCAAAGAAAAACAAAGGCTATATAGCGAGCCGTATGGCTCGGCGCGCCGGTCATTTCGAAAGGTAGTCGAGCTGACTGACTCGGCGCACCGGACACTAAGAGTTAAGGCAGTGTGGATAGTATCACATTAAGGCATGTGGATGGTATCACATTAAGGCAGTGTGGATGGTATCACATTAAGGCAGTGTGGATGGTATCACATTAAGGCAGTGTGGATGGTATCACATTAAGGCAGTGTGGATGGTATCACATTAAGGCAGTGTGGATGGTATCACATTAAGGCAGTGTGGATGGTATCACATTAAGGCAGTGTGGATGGTATCACATTAAGGCAGTGTGGATGGTATCACATTAAGGCAGTGTGGATGGTATCACATTAAGGCAGTGTGGATGGTATCACATTAAGGCAGTGTGGATGGTATCACATTAAGGCAGTGTGGATGGTATCACATTAAGGCAGTGTGGATGGTATCACATTAAGGCAGTGTGGATGGTATCACATTAAGGCAGTGTGGATGGTATCACATTAAGGCAGTGTGGATGGTATCACATTAAGGCAGTGTGGATGGTATCACATTAAGGCAGTGTGGATGGTATCACATTAAGGCAGTGTGGATGGTATCACATTAAGGCAGTGTGGATGGTATCACATTAAGGCAGTGTGGATGGTATCACATTAAGGCAGTGTGGATGGTATCACATTAAGGCGGTGTGGATGGTATCACATTAAGGCGGTGTGGATGGTATCACATTAAGGCGGTGTGGATGGTCTCACATTAAGGCGGTGTGGATGGTCTCACATTAAGGTGGTGTGGATGGTCTCACATTAAGGCGGTGTGGATAGTCTCACATTAAGGCAGTGTGGATGGTATCACATTAAGGCAGTGTGGATGGTCTCACATTAAGGCAGTGTGGATGGTATCACATTAAGGCAGTGTGGATAGTATCACATTAAGGCAGTGTGGATAGTATCACATTAAGGCAGTGTATATTTGTGAAGAGCAAACTTATCATTCAGTTATTTGTGTACTTTTAAGTGATAGTAAACTAAAACTAATAGATCCACATTATGTAAACTAATAGACAGAACAGCTAATGAATGCACGTGCACACAAAATACATGATGTGAAGTATTCATAACCAAACCTGTTTGTTACAAGACAATTTAATGTACATTTGACCTGATCATTTTTTAGAGTCTTTTAGCCTATTTTTCTGTTGCTTCTGGTCTGAATGTTTTGATTGTAAGAAAAATAATGTACAGGAGTTCTCATTTAACCCAGTGCATATTTAACATTAAAATAAATAGGATGTATCATTTTAGTGATGGAAGTCAGGGACTAAGCCTCGATGTTTGGAAATCAACTTGTGAGTCATCCTCAAAAGGATTTTCAGATAGAAGAATTTATCATTCTCTCTATATATATATCCATCATCCCTTCATAAGTCTTGGCAAGAGGAAAACAAGATTGGTCTTTTCTGACAGTAAAGAAAAGGTTTATGTTGAGAAACAGATTATATTCTTGTAAAGACTTTGATTCGTGGTGTGATATAAAGATGGACGTGTTGATCTTTACCAACTTTGGAGCCAGAAGAGATGTAATTGAAAATTGTAATGTTCTTCACTGTAAATCATATAGCAGGTAGACTAGATGGTATACTGTGTTTCTGTGATTTTGGACTGTAAAGTTCTTTGTTTGATTTTCAGACCAAACTGCCCCCACAGCCCACAGTGAAAAGGTCAGATCCTCTCAGTGAGCTGCAGTGGAAATCTTACTTTGATGTAGAAGGCAGAATCACTCAGGTGGACGAAGTCAAAGACATTATTTTCAGAGGGGTATGTATTGAATTCCAACATTCAAAACCTAGAAGTACAAGGTCATGTTACATTTCAGAATGAGGGGAAATTAGGGATTATAATTAGGCCTGTCTTGTTTGACAGTTGGGGTCATATTCTATAAATTAAGTTAAATGCCAAGTTTGGTATTATTTTCTTCAGAATTTTTAGCAGCTTCTGATGACGGTAGTGGAATTCATAGATGAACAAAAAATTGTTAGGTCATAACAAGTTTATAAGCAGTTGCTTTCTCAGGTTGATAGTAATAAGATTACATATGAGTCTATTTTTCTCCTGATTTCAGTCTTGTGGAATATGAAGTTAAACATTAGCACAGACAGTTTGCTATAGACAGTTATCATTTTAGAAAACACCGTAATTGGCAAGATATTTCTCTGATTAACACATTACAAAAAGACAGTAGTGCTGGGAAAGTATGAGAGGAATAGCCTATCTATCCCAATGATAATAAGAATTCTGGTGATTTAGTGTATGAAACAGACTCAATAGAGACTGAAGCCTACAGTCCTTGAGATTTTTTCTGTCATTTGTTCAGACCTAAAACTCTATACAGCACAGCTGCAGAGTCAGATTGTATAGGGAGTGAGAGAGGGACAGAAACTGGGAAATGAAGAGGTTCTGTGAACATGTTATTACTGACTGAATTACATGGCTTTGCACAAACTGTCCGTATGATGTGCTTAACATATTAATAAATACATATGAACATATAATGGTGTCTGTGCTGCAGCATTAAATGTAATGTAGAAAGGCAAACACGAGTCTACCATGACCACATGTATGAACTGATAGACCTGAGAGTCTCAGATTTGAGGGCAAAAGTTGTGAGGTGTTATAGACGTGTGATGTCTCAGAAACCTACCCAGATTTGTGGATAATAATATAGTTGTAGTATTATATTGTTTAACTTGTACTTTCCATTTTCCTTTTACAACTAGCTGTGCCTTTTATTTCAGGGAGTGGAACAAGCTCTCCGAAATGAAGTGTGGAAATTTCTGCTGGGTTTCTATGACTGGGATTCTACTGGCAAACAAAGAACAGATCAGAGGAAGAGAAAAGTGTATGTCTCAGTCACCTCTGATGAAGCTGTTTTCTAATGTCAGTTACCTCTAAGTCTTGAGCCAGAAGTTGAAATACTAAGTTGGAGATTTTTTTTTTTTTAAATATCAAAGCTTGTGGTATATTATGTTACTATTGCCAGTTGCTTTCTTAAAGCTGTGGGTCATGTATTAGTATACCTAGTTGAAATATCACAGTGCTGCTGCTAATGTGAAATGTAAAATGATGCTTTGAAAGGAATTAGAATATAGAAATTTGCATTTAGTTCTGTATGGGAGAGGAAAATTATGAAAGTGAGTGTTAGACCTGAAATTTAGTCTGCAGTTTAGGTCCCAGTCCATTGAATCAAAGATCAAAGACTAGTTGATGTTTCTTGAAATGATCATTACTTTTTTTTTTCTTCACATTTAAAGGGACGACTACTTTAGAATGAAGCTGCAATGGAAGACAATATCTACTGAACAAGAGAAGAGATTTTCACCCCTGAAGGAAAGGAGGGCATTAATAGGTAGACTTTGTGACATGTCTTCAAGGAGTGTTTCATGTGTGTCTTGTATGACATGTCTTCAAGGAGTGTTTCATGTGTGTCTTGTCTGACATCTCTTCAAGGAGTGTTTCATGTGTGTCTTGTATGAGATTGTCACACTGACTGTCTTGTGCAAAGTCCTGAGACATGATCAGTTTTCATCTTTATATTTTGTGTGTCTTTGAGACCATTGTGACTACTTTGAAGATGTTTCCATATTCAGTATACTTTTATCAAGAACTCTCATGCTAAACTGGTTTGTTTGGTGATGCGAATGTCACAGGATGTCCTCACAGCTTGTGATAGCCAGGCTTGACACCTCCCCCACATACCCTGTTGATGCCTTGGTCCCTCACTGTTGATGGGTCCTGTTGATTCTTGCCATATGTCTGTAGCTAGTCAAAATGATGTATATTGCACATGTACCAGTTGTTGTCTGGGCTTAGCCTTAATAAATTTGTTGAACTTGTTGTCAAAGTTGCTTTATGGCTATATCTAGTAAGTGATATGACATGAAAGCTGAATGTGTGTACAATCATTAGATGAACGTTTTTGACCTCTCATTTTTCTGGCCTGAGGTGTAAATGTTTGAGGTGACAGGGAGTCATTCCATGCAGCGGAAAAAAACTGTGAGAAAATTGTGTTTAAAGAACAATTTTATTATTTAATTCATCTAATATGCCTCATAAAAACTCAGGATTTTTTTTTTTTCGCATAAAAGTAATTAAATTTCTGCAACACACAAAACTTGGATATTGGGTGACCCTATTTACCTTTAAAGCCGTATATCTGTTCTTAGGTTTACTGACAGAACCCTCATTTTGACTTGCTACAAGACACATAACAACTTTTTTTTGTTGTACCATAAATAGGTTGCATGACCCCATTTATCATCAAAGAGAGTATTGGCCCATGGAGAGCTAGTGTGACTCTCCTTAAATAAAATGAGCACTTGATATTGCTTGTACCAGCTCTATGCTTTTCAGTGACAAACTTCAAACCTCACCATGTTTTGGTCTGGAGAAGTGGTCTTAAATTTAGTCAGTTTTTTTATTGGCGTTCTCTCATCACAAACACATCCCTCAGGAAGATAAAAATAATAGTTGACATCAGCACTGTTCAGTGATTGTAATCTGTTTCCATGTGTGTCTGGATCAGGCAAGTAAAGAAAAAGTTTCCATGTTTTCTACCCACAGATAAAGATGTAATGAGGACTGACAGAACACACAAGTTTTTCTGCGGAGACAAGAATCCAAACTTGCAAGTGCTGTATGATATTCTCATGACCTATGGTTTCTACAACTTTGATTTAGGTAGGTGTTGACAGGATAAATCTCAGGGTATCACTATTTACTTTATGACCTAAGGATTCCAACTTCATTTTGTCATTTTTTAAAGTGGTAGCGTTGGAAGCATGTGGATTGAATTAGACAATCTGTTGAATGCATATTTAACACAGAATTGCCTTAGCTAGATTTGTATGTTTGTAACTTGTAGTGTAATTGAGTAATAAAATATTTGGAAGTCCATAAAGTGTTTTGAAAAACCATCTGGGAATGTCAGTTTCTTGACCAGTCAGTTGTGGAAATTGTTACCAGAACTTGGCCAGTCATCATCTCTGGAGGGCGGCTGATGGACATACAGTTCTATCTTCTGTTCACTGCAGTCATTTATCTTCATAGTTCTATCTTCTGTTCACTGCAGTCATTTATATTCATAGTTCTATCTTCTGTTCACTGCAGTCATTTATCGTCATAGTTCTATCTTCTGTTCACTGCAGTCATTTATCTTCATAGTTCTATCTTCTGTTCACTGCCGTCATTTATCTTCATAGTTCTATCTTCTGTTCAGTGCAGTCATTTATCTTCATAGTTCTATCTTCTGTTCAGTGGAGTCATTTATCTTCATAGTTCTATCTTCTGTTAACTGCAGTCATTTATCTTCATAGTTTTATCTTCTGTTCACTGCAGTCATTTATCTTCATAGTTCTATCTTCTGTTCACTGCAGTCATTTATCTTCATAGTTCTATCTTCTGTTCCCTGCAGTCATTCATCTTCATAATTCTATCTTCTGTTCAGTGGAGTCATTTATCTTCATAGTTCTATCTTCTGTTCACTGCAGTCATTTTTCTTCATAGTTCTATCTTCTGTTCATTGCAGTCATTTATCTTCATAGTTCTATCTTCTGTTCAGTGGAGTCATTTATCTTCATAGTTCTATCTTTTGTTCACTGCAGTCATATATCTTCATAGTTCTATCTTCTGTTCACTGGAGCCATTTATCTTCATAGTTCTATCTTCTGTTCACAGCAGTCATTTATCTTCATAGTTCTATCTTTTGTTCAGTGGAGTCATTTACCTTCACTCCTCCCAGGCACAAAATGTTATCATGCTGATATGCATTCTTTTCCTCTATGTCTCCAGGTTATGTTCAGGGAATGAGTGACATCCTGTCTCCTATCCTGGTAGTGATGGAGAATGAGGTCGAGGCTTTCTGGTGTTTTGCTGGTGCCATGGAGAGAGTGGTAAGTTAAAAATTTGGAGTGGTTTTGGAGGCGAAATACTTTTATTTAATTCTGTGTATAATTTTTATGAACATATCCAATCATTGACTGTAGCTGTCTGCACTTGGCATTGTACTCTGACTGACCATGTTTAACCCTGTTACTTTCGCCCATCATTTAAAACTGCATGAAACTGACGTAATCTTGAAATAACTGGAAACAATGAATAAGTATGTTTTTCTCTGATTAAAAGTGCTGCAGATTCTAAGCATTCCAGGAATATATACAGGTAATTTGATGGGACTGGCATATACGGTTTTCCAAAGGAGATTTTTCTTGTGTAAATGAATGCAAAATTTCAGATTAGGTGTGATCAGTTTGTTTCCAATTGATCATTCTTACAGAATCTTCCAGTCATGAATCTGTAATTATTTCATAACCAAGAAGACTGTAGATATCATTGTCAGTTTTGTGCAGTTAAAAATAAAATGTTTGCCATCTTAAATGTTTGGGCCACATGATTGTAGTGAATGACTGAAATTTAGGGGGAAAAAAGTAGTAGTTTTTCTGTAAGTTCACGCAAACATCTTTCATAAATATATAGTTTGTATTGTCTTTGAGTTTAAATAACTAAAATAAATTACTGAAATGAATACAGTGTTTTCTGCTATTATCTTATTGGTACTGTGGTTATTTACCATGGAAAGTGTTACGCTCAATGATGCCACGTGTTCTTATCTCCAGTGCCACAACTTTGAGATGGATCAGAATGGGATGAAGGTCCAGCTCTCACAGATCCACAAACTCATGCAAGTCTACGACCCTGAGCTCTGTGCATATTTAGGTCAGTGACTTGCGGGGATCAGGGACTCATCCATTGTAGAGTGTACTGCGTTACTGTGATAGAGTATACTGCGTTACTGTGATAGAGTATAATGCATTACTGTGATAGAGTATAATGCATTACTGTGATGTTTATTGCTGTTCTGATTCAGTACAGTTTGCATACAAAAGTGAAGCACAGTGTGGAGTTTTTTTTATTGTTTTTTTCCATTGTTGTTGGTGGTGATCTTATGAGAGCAATCTCAAATACAGTGGTTATTTCACAAGTAGATTTCGTGCACATATCTAAGACACATTAATACATGGATATATACAGAGGCATTTTAATTTTCTCAGTCTCATTCTCATTTCAGAGACAGCCTTTCCCTTAATTCCTTTATTAACTTATTCTTGACACAAAAATATTGAATGCCCCTCTGTACATATATACAGCTGTCTAGTGTGAGCTCTCAGGTAGTTGGAGAGGGATGGGGGTGCAATTTTGAGGTGTGGCAGTTTTCAGATTCTCAACATGGATCAGATATATTTTTTGGTTTTATATATGTAACGTGATGTTGCTTGGGATCCAGTCACTTGCACTAATGGAAGAGGTTCATGAGCATACTAAGAAAGTAAATCAGGTGGCCAAAGTAAACGGTTTACGTAGTTCAAAGTCCAATAATTTTGAGAGTTAAAAAGAGACTGGAATGAAATGTTAAGCATATTAACAGATGGATGAGATATGATTCGTAGTTGTTGCAATTTTCATAGATCCAGATGCTATATTTTTGTACTGGCAAACAAAAACTTTAAAAAACTCATGTCTGAATATGCCAATCCTCAGCCAGTGTGTACCAGGCATACTATATTTAGACATTGTTTAATACTTCAGTTGTACTATATCCATATAATCTAGATGATTTGAAATTTGCAGCATTAACAGGCAGTATCTTGTTAATAGTATATGGCAGATTTCAGCTGCATAAAAACTGAGTTATTGAAAGCTTTAAACTTTGATATGAGATCAACTTCTCCCCCTCCCCCCCTCCCCCCTTTTTGCTATAAATGAAGATGCCTAGTGTATGAAAGTACTGTGTGCTGTGTGCATGTGTTATTATTAAGCAGTGTCTATGAATATTAAGAGTAGGTTTGATAAAGTTGTTGTATTCTGTGACCCACAGAGAGTCATGACTCTGGCAACTTCTACTTCTGTTTCCGATGGATTTTGATCATGTTCAAGAGAGAGTTTCACTTCCATGAAATCCAGAGGCTGTGGGAGGTGAGTCAGCACAGTTTGTTTGTTGTTATCATAAGTTTAACATTTATTTTCTTGTCTAATCTCTGACTAGTTCAGCACTCTGCAAATGCTTTTTTTTTTTATTTTGTGGGCTGCAGGGAATAAAATAGGTCGTAGAAGAAGAGATCAAATAGGTCACAGATTATTCCACAAGATCAAGATTTTAATTGCTTCAATTTTCTTTGTAGTTATGGCACACCATAATTATCAAGTCAAGTATCAGGTGGTTCATTTGTGAAGTAAACTCATGTTACTGTTATCAATGTCCACACTAAAGGCTGTAAAAGCTGGCAGAAAAGACCCAGTCAGTCTATCTGGGATAATGATCGCTGAATATCACAAGTCATGCCTGAAGATAGTCTCTAAGGTGGAATATTTACAGTGAAATTTCACTACATATATTAGCTGCAATTCTTTTGTGACATCTGCTCTGAATTGATATCTAATGATATTCAGTATATTTTACTTTTGTTTGAAGGTGATTTGGACAGATCGTCCGTGCAGCAACTTTCACCTCATCATCTCTTTGGCAATTTTGGACTCGGAGAAATCCACATTGATGGAAAATAAATTTGGCTTTACAGAGATTCTTAAGGTAAGCTGTAGGTTGTTGTCCGCGCCGTATATACAGGAGGGAAACTCAAACATCAAAGTGTTTTGTTTTATTATATTGAATGAAATAGACTGGTTAAAGACAAGGCTATCCAGTTATAACATTTGTAGTTGTAAACTTGATACTTTACTGACATAAAAAAATATATTAAGTTTGGCGTTCATCTTGAATTTTTTTGCCCTCTTGGGGCTGTTATTTTCATGCCCAACACACTGCTCTCAAAAGCTGTTGTATAAAGAATGTTTGCCCAAAATGTCATGTTTCTTTTCATTTTTTCTAACAGTTGCTCAAGCTATCGAGTCCACTTAATATAAAGTCCACACTATAAACAAAAGAGTGCTTAGTTGAAGGTGAAGGGGAACCATTTTGATGTGTCAGATAGATCTTAGTGAGAATCTTAATATCCACTGGGACTCTTAAGCATTTTAAAACTCAGTCAAGCGTCAGTGTTTTTTTAAACATTGGACTCGGTGATAACCAACTTGCATTCCTACTGGAATGTACTTGTGTATGGACATTCTTTCAGAGATGTTATTTCTAAATATGTTCCAAGTTAGCTGGAACTGGAACTCATTCATACGTGTGGCAGTCTCTCAGTGTAAGCAAAGTGAGTCTCTTATAACTTAGGACTCATCCCCTTTCACCAATTATTCCACCCATTCTTTCTTCATATCAAAAGTCAGTTCTTCTGTTGTGTAATTTCAAGAACTTTCTTACCTTATGAGGCCACAGTGTTTGTGCAGGATTTATTTCCTATTGACTAGAGCTGATGAAGGACTAACATCTGAAAATTCAGGTATTAAATTTAATATATTACAGTCAGCTTCACATAATTGCAACATCAGCTTGATCGCAACATTTTCTACACAACAGAGTGCTATATGTCTGGATAAAAGTGACAGCTTTTAATGGCCAATTTTTTATGCTCCTCAGGAGTTGCATTATGTGGTAATGACTATAAATTCTGATTTATCTATTTACTTCCTGGGCTTGATACAACATTTCTAAATGGCTAAAGTGACCATGCATATATGATAGTCTTCATCTCACACTTTCTGTCTGTGTGTACTTGCAGCATATCAATGACATCAGCTTGTCCATCCCACTGGAGGACACATTGCGCAAGGCTGAGGGCATTTTCCTACAGCTGAAGGAATACAAGAAGTTGCCCAAGGCAGTGAAGGAGATCCTGGGCTTGCTGCCTCTGCCCACCTCTCTGTCCATGGAGAATAGCATGTTCATGAGTTCCAGTTCCCACCAAGACATCAAGTCAGATTCCAACTCCAAACTGGACACACCACAGCTGATGGCTGGCGGCGGCAGCGGGAGTGGAGCTTCAGGGAGCAAGTCCAGTCAGTCTGTAAATAGCTCAAGTAGTTCCCGGTCAGTCAGCAAGAAAAGCGATAGCATAGATGAGGGTTCCAAGATCCTAACATAGTCTTTCACTACATGTTGTAATCTGTGTTGCTGGTCTGTGTGACAGTGTAATTTATAACAGAGAATTTGGGGAATATGGTAGTGCTGGCCAGACTGAAGCTTTAAGCCAGTCATCAATGGCAGGGAGAGATGTAGAGAAGATGACTGAGTAAAGATAACACAGTGCTGACTTGAATGATCAGTTCATGTACATTTGGACAGAAACTTGAACAGGCGTTAACTCTGTGATGCAGGTGTCCTGCACAGACCAAACTGTTGACACTGTGTGAGTTGAGCATTGAGAAAGAGATGAGAAAAGGTCATTGGAATGTCTTTGAGTGGATAAATGGTGCAGCAGTAGAGGAAAAGGTAGCGATGCTCGGCCTCAGGTGAAATAGATATATGTAGTTAAATGTTCTGAGAATTGTGTAAGCATTGGCCAAATTTTTATGGATGGATGAGTGTGATATTAGAGTGCATAATCTCTGTAGAATGTTTCAGGAGGAACCGTTTGGTTCTGTCTGTTGCACCAAATGAATTTTATGTGATTTAATCAATCAAATACTGCAAGTTGTTGTTGTATTTGCTTCATGATGATATGTGTATGGTAATGTTTGTATCCTTATTAAGATGTTTTGTTGTTCACTTTCACAATGTTGTTACTTCACACCATACAAATGAATCCCAGTGTTCCAGTGACTGGCAAATACTAGACCAGTGTAGAAAGCATTGTTGTTGTTGTTTACTTCATAACTTCTCTTGCTCTTTAACATCATAAAGTAAATATTTCCTCATTATTTTTCCCCTCTTAGCTGTGCAATATTTCAAGGTGATGGTTAACATTGAACATTTGTTTTTTTTCTATTTCCTTAAACTTAAAAGTTTGAATTAGGGGAATGTTTTTATTTTTATCATAATACATTCTTTTTTTTCTTTTGTTCAATATTTTCATTTTGTCATAATCTACATGGGGTGTCCTTTTTTGGAAGAATACTGCATTAAGTGTGTGATTTTGTTTATGAGCTAAGGAAAAGTTTTAAAGAAAACCAGACAGGATCACAAGCACCCGTAACTGTAAGTGACAGGATGAGTGACAAGCACTTGGCACTTGCACACACATCATGTCCAGAAATATAAATTTGCTCAAAATGAAATCAGTGCACCTCATTGCCACGCTGCAATAATCCTCTCCATGTTGCAAAAAAAAAAAAAAAAAGGTCTTTGAATTGGTAATTTGCTGTGGTGGTTTTCAAAGTTTATAAGATATCGAGGCCATCAGTGTATTTGTTCTGGTTTTCTTGTGATGAATGTAGTATGTGAAGATGTTAGGTTAGCTCAGCTTTGACAAAAGTAGAGAAAGAAATGGGATGGTTTTATTGTTCTGAAAGTTTTTCAGTGAGCAAAATATTTGGCTGTTATGGTGAAAAGATGTAGTCTACATGTAGTTGGTAGTCATGTTCTGTTTGCGCTTGTTTCCAAGACGTAGCTTTAATATGGAAAAAAATTCCGTTGTGTTTATATTTTTACGCCAGATGCAAACTGGCATTTTAGTCATAGAAGTGTGAACTTTCAAAATGGCTCAGTTGAAGAAGTTACTATTGTTGAAAATGTGTTGCATCACGACAGATTTCTTAAGTGTACTTGGTTGTATACATTAAAAATTAACATTTATTGTGATCTATTTCTGTGGAAATTGAGACTAATGGAAATTGAGGAGACTTGATGAAGTGATGACATGAATACCATGAAGTAATATGTGTGTGTGTGTGGGTGTGGGTGGGTGGGGATAAAGTTATTGCTGGAGTAGATCTGTGTGAGTGAGAAAGTCAACAGACAGGGGAGAGAATCAGTTAATGTTGAAGACTGACAGGACAAGCAGTGATGTTGTTCTCATCTGTACATGCTCATAAGAGTCATCTTACTGAAGCCAGTGCTTTCTCATTTGCAAGTCATAACTTTATTGATTATAAATCTGATTTGAATGTAATATTTAAATAGTTGTGGTAGTTGGTGATCATTAAAAATATTATGTCATGTCATGTCATGTCATGTGTATTCCATATAAAATGGTCAAGGCATTATGTGGAAGAAGGAGAGGGATTACATAGATGTGTCAATTCTTCATCTGCCACAGTTTCTTTTTTCCTTTTCTTCAGTTGCCATCTTGAGAGCTGTGAGCAATTCCAATATTGCAGATGCCTGGTGATCAGTCACTGACTAATATTAAGTTGTATTTGCTTATCACATTTTGTCTGTATAGTACCAAAAAAAAAAACTCTACATCCACATTCTGAGACAGTTATATGAGGAATATCAGTATGTTGATATGTAATACTGGCACTGATCAGCAATGTGTGGACAAAAAGGACAATCAATTGTCAATTCTGGGTGGTGACATTTGGATGAAGTTGTATGTTAGTGCAAACTCATGTGCAAGTTCACTGTGCAAAGAGATTTTGATGGGTAAGAGTATTTTCCTTGATCATATTTGGGCAAGTTTCATTTAGTGACAGATTAGACAGGAAGTAGCTGCATGCATCTTTATGTTTTTTGTTTTTTGTGTCTTACACTTTTACACATTTTAATCTTAGCCAAATTAGATCTGAGCCAGACAAATGGAAAAATCTAAGTGAAATAGTCAGTTGTAGTAACGGTCCCTCAAGTAATAATTTATTCCCTGCTCTACCAGTGTCTCTACATTGCTCTCTGCAATTCTTACTCAGTCCACATGCTTCTGAAATTTAATTTCCCTCATGCTCTCATTCCTGTTGTCAACTTGTTGGAGGCCTAAAGAGGAATTCAACACCAGCCTGAGGGACATAGGTCTACTGATTGTTATGTAGATCAAAGGTCAAGCAGAGGGAATAGCTGACTTCTGAGTGGCTTGTATTGTTTTATTCGATGAAATCTGTAATAAAAAAAAAGCAGGATCGACATTTCATTTACTTATTCATTAAACTACTCATGGTGGTTTAGTTTGAGCAGGTGTTATAATAAATTATGTTGCAGACATAGTTTTGCAAAGAAAGGATAGTCTATGTCTATGTGTATTGTACAAATGGCAAAAGATGGAACTTGTGAAGTTAATAGGTTAGTATATTTATGCCATGTGAGCTTCCCAGCTCATCACAACATGCTGTGCTCTTTCAGAAATTATTTTGGGTTGTGACAGAGATTCCAGCTTTGATTCAAAGCCTTTTCATCATGTTTTGTTCTTTATATTGTTTGTCAGTAGCAGTGTATGAATGTGTTGTATTGTTTGTCAGTAGCAGTGTATGAATGTGTTACAGAGTTGAGGATATTTCTGGTGTTAAGTGCACAAGGCTTCAGACACTGTTTGAAACTCACTACAGTGAAACTCGGATATAACGAGGTTGTCGGGACCGACCGTCGGTGCTCGTTATTGTTGGCAATTGTTACGTAGCCTAAACGCTGAAAGTTTTATTGCGGACGAAAGGGTTGTGAGGGCTTAATGGCAGTTCGGTTACCTCGTTAGGGCCGCGTTTAGCGGATTTTGTGCTCGTTATATGAAAGGCAAGTTTACTATTACAAAGAAGGAAAAAAAAACGGGGATTTTCATTTTGCTCGGTACATCCGAGAACTCGTTATATCCGTGCTCGTTATATTCGAGTTTCACTGTACTTTTTCTAAGAACATAGGGTCTGTGTACTATTGATGTCTAAATGTCAACTCCATCTGACATAGTAATGGCTTTGGTTTCTGTTGTGATATTTTTTTGCCTTACGCTGAGTATTTGTAGAGGTTTTAATGATGACATTTTCAGAGTCAGACAGGTGAAATGTGTGGACAAAGCATGAAAGTTGATCAGTGTGTGTTAGAAGGAGCAGATGGCGGTTTAGACCACCACTGGTTCTTCAGAGTAGGCAGATAAAAAACATCTGCTCCAAGCAGCATTTGTGTCTCTGCAGCTTAGAATAAGTCTCGTCTTGTAAAAAAAAATTCACTCTCATGTCAAACTTAGATTTTCTCACATCTGTCTGATCTGATCTGATCTTTCAACTTCCACAAAAGTATCTTGACTGATTTCTAAATAACTTAGAGAAATTATTCCTGTTGTCAAGTTCTATAGCTGTGAGTATGAAGTGAACTAGACTAACTTCCCATTCAACCAATGGAATTGCCATGGCTGAATGGTGGATTGTACACAGTACAGTATGTACCACTGACAGTAGTGTGAGAGAGACAAAGTATAACACACTTTTACCTATCACAGCACACCACTGCACTGATGAGCAACATAGATTCAAAAAAGTTGCCTGTCCATGCAAATGGATGAGATGAAAAGCTGTTTGTGGATTGAATCAAATATGTGAACAATTTGTCTCAAGCAAACTAGTTTGCCCATGGACATCTAGACTGACAGGTATGTCGTTTTGCTGATTTCAGAATTTTTTGCTACTGGTGAAAAATGTGTTTAGAGTGAACAGGTCAGGAAACTTCACATTATAGCATGACACAGCTGGGTTTCTTTCATCATGTCAAAATACTCTGTCCTATTTGTTTTGACCAGACATGCTCTGTGGTTCACCTCACCATGCTATTTCTTCTTGATCAAATTGAGGAGTTGTGCATGACTCTTGGGACTGTATAAAGTATTTCTTTTTGCTTCATATCTTCTTATCTTCTTGCTACAATAGTGTAAGTGATGTAGGTGTCATTAGTTCCACACTGAAACGTGATCATCATTTGCCTTGTTTCTCTCTTATGCCAAAGTTTGTGATGTACATGCTGCTACTGTCATTCCATTGTCTCTCCTCCATCTTCATGTTGGATCATATTATTGTATCCTGCTGTGCAGGTCTCTTCCAGATGCTTAAATATTTCATAACAAAATTAATGCGTAGTGAGTCATCATTTTGGTGCAGTAACCCTGGCCTGGCAGTATTTTCAAAATTCACCTTTTGGCATGATTCGTATGTGATTTTTATTTAAATGTATGTACACTGAATTTAAATCTGAAGTACATCAGCTGTATTGCTTTGTGGCTGAACAAACTCTGAGGAGATTGGTACATATATATGTGGCCATGCATTGAGGAAGGAATCATTTTTATGTGGTTTCCTACACAATTAGAAAATGTGTAGATACAGGGTTACTGCATCAATATCTTTCTGGTTTTTATGTTTTTGTTGAGTGTGAGCTTATGTCTTATGCTTTTGTTGTTTTTCATCTTTAAATTCTTCATATGATTGAGTTTGAAAGTGGGCATCACTTGTCCACAGTGTATGGTTGCTAACTGTAAAGATATCAAGGCACACTAAGAAAACAGTCTATATGGTGTTGATATATTGGATCATATTCCACAGATTAGGTCATATGCACTAGTAATACGAGGCTTGTCCGGTAATTACCCGGGTTTTCCCGATATCTAGAAAACTAATCAATGTATTTAAAATCGGAAAAGTGCATTTGCTTTTTGCACTAATGCACTTACTGAATGCAAATTTTCAAGTGCCTCGGTGAACGGATGCAGTATTTATGGCCATGCAAAGATGGCGACCCCTTTACAGAATTGGTCAAAGTTTGAAGTGAGAGCTGTGATTCGATTTTTACATGCAAAGGGTATAAAAATTTGTGAAATTCACAGAGAAATTTCCACTGTCTATGGAGAACAAGCCATCAGCAAGACCCAGGTGGGTGAATGGTGCAAGTCCTTTAGGGAGGGACGAACAAGCANAAGATGGTTACACAGTGTTGAGGTTAAATAATGAAGGAAATATGAATGATGGTTGCTGAAACCCAGTGTTTGCGACATATGAAAACAAATATACAGATGGTTGCCAAGCCTGGTTTGACTTTACTTCTGTATGACCTAAATGTGGAATATGACCTTTTACATCAGCACGGATTCAGACTCGTCTATCATCATTCTTTGTAAGCTGGCAGAGTTAAGTTGATGAGTCAGAGTGGTGCCATTCCCCATTCCCATCTCATATTTGATAATAACCTAATGCCAGTTACATATAGTGTAGGATCTCATAGCTTCCTCTCTCTCATGTATTTGTAAACACTCAGGTACATGTCTTGACCCTTCCAGGCATTCACTGTTAGTCACCTTTGGAGACAGCATGGGGCAACAAGTTACCCACACCCTCTGTTTTGCTGTATAAAATATGGTGCATAACATTAATGTACTAAGGAATGCCTTCATACACATGAAAAGTATGGGTCTTTTTCTTACCCATGAAGGCAATGAAGGCCTGGCTTCACAAGCTCCACAGACAGAGTAGGTAACTAAGATATTCACAAATGCCTCAAATAGTACTTAAAAAGTACTGCTTATTTGTTTGTGTGTTTGCTCATATGCAACAAAACTGTTGGTATCAGCTGTTACTAAGAAGAAACTTAGAGAATAAAATAACGGATCAGAGCTCTGGAGTTGAACAAAAATTCATACAAGTTCCCAGGACTGCCTGGAAGGGTTAATGAACTGACCTTGAGTCGCCATGACTTTGAGTGTCCGCAGTCTGATTGTACACTCTGTCTGACTAGATTCTATGTCTGACTTTAAACTCTATGTCTGATTAGACTCTATGTCTGACTTTAAACTCTTGACTAGACTCTAAATCTGTTTCACTTTGCCTGGACCCAGAGATTAGTAGTAGTAATAGTACCCTCTTTGCTAGGTGATATTTTTTGAAGCGCTGATGTCATCAACTTTTTATGGAGATTCATAATTATGATTTAGGGTTTTACAGCCTGTCAGCACAATTATGGCTACATTTTGCCCCTGTGCATAGCAATAGTTGATGTCATAGAATAAGACATAGGACCCATCAGATATAACAGGTAAATGTTACATCTGGGTCATTCATATTATCCAAAGCTGTTCAGGATGAACGTGTAGTTCATACATAGACGGGGGATTAACACATTACACATATTAGTTGAAAGTTAGGGTTGCCAGGTGAAAGCATTTAACGATTAGTAGCATAGTTTTGAAGAAAGTCTCGATTTCCATGGTATAACGTGATCTTTCAGGTCAGTGAAATGCCAAATTTATTTACGAAGTTCCGGCCATGTCGAGGACTTCTGAGTAACTGCTGTGCTGAGTATGTGAGCTGGTGTTTCCCGAATTCTTAATTGTCTTTCTTGACCTCATTTTTACAGACGCACCGGATGTTTTATTTATGGGAGCGTTTGAATTTGTTTTTCCGCTTTTATTTTTGGTGTGCCTGTGTGTTGTTTTTTTTTTGTTTGTTTTTTTCCATGCTGCTTTCTTGTCTGATATTACAGTTATTTCTCACTTTTCTGTGTGTGTATATTGTCATCTTTATCAATGTTTACAGATTTTTGATTGTGTTTTTATGCAATATATCGCTAGATCATCATGAATATTATTATTAAATCATGTTGAATGAAGAATTAATAAAGTATTACATAATATCATGAATTCATTTTATCGGAGTGGCTTTTGTATTTTTTAATACAGTTTTTTTTTATTTCCCACTCTTCTTCTTCTGTATCTTCTCTTCTGTTCCTCTTATCGTTTACAGTGTACTTCCCTCTCTCTTTCTCTCTGTCTCTTTCCTGGTTTCCAGTGACATGTTAACCAATCTTGTGACCAGCACGGACGGACAGTCCCACCTGTTGTAATGAAGATTGTCACTCATACGGTTCATGCTGTAGCCGACAAACTTGAACTTGAATAGGAAGTTGTCTTTCTTCACAGGACACAGCAATGAACTTGTTCAATTTCGTAGGCAGTAGATCTAGGGTTAGAGTTAGGGACAGGGTTAAGGAAGAAACAACAAACTGGCCAGTTTTAGACGGTATCATTGTTTAGCAACTCTCTGTTGTGTGTCCTTTCTCTTTTTCTAATACTGTCCTTAACCCTGAAACAAGCTGGAGGTGGGACCGTTCTATACTGTAATCAGCTGTGCGCGGTGCCAGTGTTATGCAGCCAAATTTTGTTTAGATTTAGGTATACATGATCTGGGCAGTCCCAGGAGAGTACCGTCCAAGCAATCTGTAAGTTTAGAATTCTTTCGCCTTTTTGTACAGCGATCGCATAATAATATTTTATAGTGCTGTGATCTGCACAAGAATTGATGACGTCTTCTGCAGCCCGCTCTTGCCAATTAGCTTAAAATGGCAGGAAGTGGAAGAGGTCATCGCCTGCTACCTACTCAAGCACTTCATACTGGCTGGAGTTTATAGACATCATTGTTCACATGCCGGCCCTTATAGTAATATAAGTCACAGTCTCCGAATTTCCGCACTGTAGTCCATTCCAGCAGTGATAAAAGCCACCAAAGACTACCAGGAACATGTACCATTTGAAAATATGTCATTGGCATAAATGAGCGCCATAGGAACATGGCTTTTCTGGCGAGAAAAGAAGTGTGAATGATAGAGCGATAGATCCTCATGGTTGGATTCTTTACCGACCACGGGGAAGGGTACTGTCAACACATCCAGCAAGATCGTGGACACATTTTATGGCATGGAATTTAAAGCTTGAGTTTCTGATATGAATTTGATCACTCAGCAAGTTTATCCTGTGTCATTTTTGAGTTGGTAACGACTGTGGTCAGTTCAATGAATTATGCACTAGGTGGCATAACCTTATAAACTTATCATGTGTGATACTCAGTCAAGTCACGCCCACGAATCTGCAAGTGGAGACTGTCTAAATGTCCACAAATAACTTCAATTCAAACTGACCCTACCGGCCTGATCACCACCTCTTTTGACCTTGAACCATGACCTCGAAGGTGCCAGCTATCGGTATTGACCTAGGGACCACCTACTCTGTGGTGGGAGTGTTCCAAAATGACAGAGTGGAGATTATCGCCAATGACCAGGGCAACCGAACCACGCCCAGCTACGTGGCCTTCACCGACACAGAGCGGCTGGTGGGTGACCCTGCCAAAAGCCAGGTGGCCATGAATCCAGCCAACACTATCTATGACGCCAAGAGATTGATAGGCAGGAAGTTCGCTGACCATACGGTGCAGACGGACATGAAAAACTGGCCATTCAAGGTTGTCAATAAAGACGGTAGGCCCGAATATGGTGACTCTGCCATGAACAGTTTACTTGTTAATATATTACGTGTTGCTCATTGCAATAATAACAATGAGATTTCTAGGTCTCATTTCCAGGTAAATGCCGGTAACCGAACTTGCTATTATTGTTATTATTACCGCAGCAGGCCAAGTCATTCTTTACGCTCTTAACTCCTTGGAGAACATAATAATATGTTGTTGGTTCTTCCAAATTAAAGGCGCTGAGCACTAGAGAACAATGATAGCTAGCACGCTGCCTGTAGGCAGGTAATCACTCAACAGAAGGCGGTGTGCATGGAGAAAAATTTAAACGAAATACTCGTCTGAGGGAGTGAACTCACTAGAACTCATTGCCGGACAATACGAAGATCTTGACGTAGGCAGAGTTTCCTCCCACTGAATGTGACAATAAATTAATGCCTAATCCTAAGTCAGTGAGTTCAACATCATAAACAACATAACAAAACTACAGCTGGCACCAACTTAAAGCGGTTTGATCCTGAATCGGCTGTACTATTCAGTCACGCGATTCCAGACATCTCTCTCTGTCTCTCTCTCTCTGTCTCTCTGTCTGTCTGTCTGTCTGTCTGTCTGTCTGTCTCTCTCTCTCTCTCTCTCTCTCTCTCTCTCTCTCTCTCTCTCTCTCATTTTTTCCATATATTTGTTGCTATTATCATCTTCTTTCTTTGCTCTGCTTCTATTTGAGATTTCTTCGTCTTTCTTTCATTCTTTCCCCTCCTAATTTCTCTCTTGCTCCTCCATTTCTTCTTCGTATCCGTTTCTTTCTCCTTCTCTCACGATCTCCTGTGCATAAGCACCAAGGGCCAAGTGAATGCCTTGCAATACAAATGGGCAGCTTCAGCTCTTTCGGCACATAAATTCAGATAGATGAAATTCCATTCAACTCAGACTCAATCATGAGCCAGAGCTGGTCCGAGGATAACTCCATTAGGCTTCGTTCCACAATGCAATATTTTAGCACTAAATCTGTTGTTGGGCTCCTTTTTCCTAACAGTATATATTATGTCTGCATTTTCCCTCGACCTTTCAGGAAAGCCAATGGTCCAAGTGGAATACAAACACGAAGTGAAAACATTCACCCCCGAAGAGATCAGTTCCATGGTGCTGGACAAGATGAAGGAAACAGCTGAAGCCTTCCTGGGTAGCAGAGTCCGGGATGCAGGTGAGCTGGGCCAGGTCTTGAGTGTATTTAATATTACAGAACCGTCAGTTTATCCTTAACAAAACCCGCAGCCCCATAGTTGTTGTTGTTGTTGTTGTTTTGGTTTGGGGGGGNGGGAATGCTCTGATTTTCCTATTTTTGTTTTTGAGAGGAGAGGTGTAAAGGGGAGGAGAGGGGAAGGGAGGCTCTAGCTAACTCGTCACCTTTTCGAAGCAACTAGCCAGGACAAACAATCGGGTAACTGCAATGGCCTCAGAGCCAGGCTCGAAAGAGTGAATGAGTGAATGTTTACAGTTATTCATAAACAAGTGTTATGATTGGAAAACAAAGCTGCTAAATAATGTTTCAAAAATGGGTGGCGTAGGGTGGAATTTTTGCTGTTTGTTTTAGCTTTTCCGGAAAGGTAAATTCATTGCTCTAAAATTAACGTAGTGAGTGAGTAATTTTGAACTTGTAAGGTGACTGGTGGCGAGGAAATTGTTGCTTTGGTCTGAATACAGTGATATGATCTTTTCTAATGCGGTGGGACACTGATCACAAATCCACTCTTCGGACCAAGCTTTATGAGGCGAGAATAGTGTGAGTGCCTTCTATAAAATACTTGAGACTTTTAGATGGGAGTACGTCAGACCCAGTTAGAAGGGCTCCACTGTTTTCGCTTTATTTATTGACCAACTAGACTATCTCAGTTTCTAAGAGACTATTTTTATTGTAGTTTGGGAGGGGAACAGCCAACTGACGTGGCATAGTTGGCTTCAGTGCGCTAAATCTCTGCATGTGGCTATAAATTACCTTTTCCTTCTTGATGACATTCCGCTATCTTCACTCTCCAGTGATCACAGTCCCCGCCTATTTCAACGACTCCCAGCGTCAAGCCACCAAAGACGCGGGCTCCATTGCTGGTCTGAACGTCATTAGAATTATCAACGAACCCACAGCAGCGGCGCTGGCATACGGCCTGGACAAAAATCTCACGGGAGAGAAGAATGTGCTCATCTTCGACCTCGGGGGCGGGACCTTCGACGTCAGCGTATTGAGCATTGACCAGGGGTCATTGTTCGAGGTCAAGGCCACAGCTGGAGACACTCACCTAGGTGGCGAGGACTTTGATAGTAAGATGGTAGAGTATTTCGTGCGGGAGTTTGCCAGGAAGAACAACAAGAATTTGGCTACCAATGCCCGGGCTCTGAGGCGACTGAGAACTTCATGTGAACGTGCCAAACGAACTCTGTCCACAAGTACCGAGGCAAGCATTGAGATCGACTCTTTGCTCGACGGTATTGACTTATACTCTAAAATCTCTCGGGCCAGATTTGAAGAATTGTGTGGCGACCTCTTCCGTTCAACACTGAAACCGATCGAATCAGCTCTCAAAGATGCCAAGCTGGACAAGAGCAAAATGGACGAGGTGGTGTTAGTCGGAGGCTCCACGAGGATACCAAAAATCCAGAATCTTCTTCAAGATTTTTTCAACGGGAAGGAACTGAATAAATCCATCAATCCTGATGAAGCAGTGGCCTATGGTGCTGCTGTCCAGGCCGCCGTGTTGTCCGGGGATACCAGCCGTGTTATCAAGGTGCAAATATAATCATTAGGCAGGCAGTTCCAGCTCTGCTAAATTCTGAGAAGCCCCGACTTTTACAGCAACCATTTTCGGTTTATATTTATAGAATAAATTAATCCCTGTTACCAACGATCTAAATTAATTACTACAGAGTCAAAGCTTTTCATAAAATAGTAAAACTGAGGTGGCATTATTCTGATTACATCCGCGTTCATATTATATTACCTTCAGCCTACACTCATCCTTCGATAGAACGTCGCATGTTTGGAATTACCTTATTGTCAACGAACTGTAGGTATCACACGTAAAATATCTTTTGGTTTTTGTCTGTACATTCCGTACAGCAAACTTATAACAACAAGACCACAATGCAGACCAAGTATTTTAGAGAACGCAGCATTCAGACACTTGATTGAGCACTGTATATAATTTGAGAACAAATTGTACATATTTTTATAGTAAAAGATCTCTCGTGCCTCTTTCGAAGAGAGGAGTCAGTCCACAGAGCAGTATGTAACATTATTTTTTTACACTTAGGAATGACATGCTGTAATCCTTCCAGTTTTTGGTCTGATCAAATCTTCTTTGATGTTGTCAGGACGTGCTTCTGGTGGATGTAGCTCCACTCTCCTTAGGAATCGAGACAGCTGGAGGCGTGATGACTTGTCTAATCAAGAGATCCACAACCATCCCCGCAAAAATTTCAAACACTTTCTCTACTTATTCTGACAACCAGCCAGGAGTCACTATACAGGTCAGTTTACTCTCACACACATCGACCAGGATGAGCAGTAACAACAGTGTCACATTCAGGACAGCTAGGTTAGGTTTAAGAGCTCAGCTGTGGATCTGTGTTAAATCTAAGACAAACACCTGGGCCGGGCCTTCAGTCCTTGGAAGAACGAAGTCTGTGTGTAACCGGGTGGCAAGGCATAATTAGAATTGTCATTCTTTATTATTTTAGGGGGAGAAATGTGAGCCCAGTCTGATAATTTTTCAGATGTTACATATTATTTTTAGGGAAGTGTGTCACCAGGGATTTTACCAAATTACTGTGAGGGATCAATTTTGAGAAGAAAAAGAAGAAAAAACCTAACGTTAGAAAATGTCATGCCCCTGCCGGGAATCGAACCAGGGTCTCTCAGCTTGCAAGTCTGAACCACTACACTACAGAGACGCTAACTTTACAGCAATTTAATTCTTCAATACCTACTGCCCTGAATATTGTTTCCTAACCTCCACGTGCGAGCCTAGTGTTCACCTGTGACCCTAACACACTTCCCGACTGCTCACATATGCAGAACTTTCCCATGGTCACGTAAAGAGGGAAATACATTATCATACCTATTGCATTTTTTGTATCATCTGTGTCAAATTTAAAGATGTTTGCAGCAGAGTTGCACACAGAGGCAAGTTCTTTGCAAACTGATTTTAAAAAATGTTTACACGTTTGCCTCGAATATATCTTGATGTGCAACCCTGACGCAGGTCTCTTTGGATTTAACATGGGAGTTTCAACGCCAAAGTGCAAGACAGTGTGTGTGTGTGTTATGATCTTGTATTATCCTAATCACGTAAACAAATCAGTTCACAACCGGAAGTGCAGCTAACCATCATTATAAATACAGGACGTGAAGTCAGTATCCTTGCACTGTCGACACGAATGTGCGGGTTTTATTTTTTTCAAGGAGGAGATTTGGGTTGGCAGTAGAAAAGGTGTCTTCACCTGAAATGGAAGAAAGGAGAAAACAAAAGCTATGGGGATGGACGAACGGATGGACAGTGGGGGTAGCGAGGAGGAGATTGACTGACTGATCTTCACTTGCAGGTGTTTGAAGGAGAGAGAGCTATGACCAGAGATAACAACCTGTTAGGAAAGTTTGAGCTGACCGGCATCCCACTGGCCCCGCGAGGAGTGCCCCAGATTGACGTGACCTTTGACATCGACGCTAACGGCATTCTCAGTGTCAGTGCTCAGGACAAGGCTTCCGGCAAGTCTAACTCAATCGTCATCGAGAATGATAAAGGTGAGTCTGGATGTTTCTGTTCTTGTATCTGTGTGGATCTACAAGTTGATGAAAAGTAACTAGAGACGCCAGTAGTACATGAAATAACAGCGGGCTCTAGTGGTGGTGACAGTATGATGGTAATCCTTTTGCATCCAGAATTATTCCCTTTCCCCGAACAGCAGAGATCTGTGGCAAAAACGATGACGGAGCTACAGACACCTCTATCTGACAATGTATTATTTAGCTTTTATTTAAGGTTCTGGTCATCCATATTCAAACGTAAAGTTTGAT
Organism: Ellobium chinense; assembly: GCA_033807755.1. Lineage (NCBI taxonomy): Eukaryota > Metazoa > Mollusca > Gastropoda > Ellobiida > Ellobiidae > Ellobium > Ellobium chinense. The sequence continues at coordinate 217,479 of JAWQUT010000479.1, forward strand.
AGTGTAAGCCAGATAAAGTATTCTGCATTTTTATTGCCTCAGCATGATTTTGTTCGACATATCTACTGGTCACAGAGGAATTCAAACATTCATACCAACAAGCTATCACTCGTCCGCACAGCACTGGCTAGACAACCTGGCCATGTGACTAGAACGTATATTTTTACGTAAGCTTAATATGGCCACCAAGCGCGCAGTGGGTGTAACAATTCGGACTTTGGATAATGCAACCCTCTGGGTTGTCTGGGGCCAACAGAGACGTGATATCATTATGACAGACAGTTGAAAGACTGTTTTATTGGAATAACAGGGTACCGTATGATTTAATATGGTCTGTAGGACGATGCAGTCTTCCTTTAGCGTACACAAATCTTAGCTCCACCTGTTGTTTCTGGTCCTTTCCCTCCGGTCAAGGTCGTCTGAGCAAAGCAGAAATCGAAAGGATGGTGGCAGACGCGGAGAAATTCCGCGCGGAGGATGAGAAACAGCGAGATCGCGTGTCCACCAAGAACCAGTTGGAAAATTACATTTTCAGTGTCAAACACGCGCTGGAGTCGTCTGGAGACAAGGTCCCGGCAGACCTCAGAGACAAGGTCATGAGAGCGACAGAGGAGGTCAGTGGAACATTGTTCATGTCAAGACCACACTCACATCTTATGTCTTAATGGTTTTATTGGTTTAATGTGTGTGTGTGTGTGTGTGTGTGTATATATGTGTGTGTGTGTGTGTGTGTGTGTGTGTGTGCGCGCGCGCACATGTATTGTATAGAGCAAGTGTGGTGGAATGTTAATGGTGTTGAAACCAATATCTAGAGGTCAGCGGTTCGAGTTATGGCGATAATTATGTTGTGCATGCCGTAAGAAAACAATTGATTGACATGTGCCGCAGTCTGAGCCAATTGTAGAATGATTACCTGGGGGCTACAGGCAGTCAGCAATGTAATTATGTCAGAATACCAGTGATCGGTGCCTGTAATGACAGCGGGCAGTGTATGCTCCCCAGGGAGATGGGACAGTACTTGAGTTATCTGACCTACGGAGTAATTGAAGTTGTTTGAGGTGACAACAACTGGATACGAGACTTTTAAAACTTTTTATTATGATTATTTCTGCCGACGAATCCTTAAGGTTGTTTATATAGGAAATCTCACCACATAACTTTCACCGTCTCCGTGCTCTTTTGAAATTATCACGTCCACTACCTTGAACATCAGTTTGTCCAATGATCTTCCCTGTTCAGTATTCTAAGGAGCTTCCATGTCCAGTGATCTCCCCTGTCCAATGATCTATTCTCCTCCGTCCAATGATCTATTCTCCCTGTCCAGTGATCTATTCTTCAGTGATCTATTCTCCCCTGTCCAATGATCTATTCTCCCCTGTCCAATGATCTATTCTCCCCCGTCCAATGATCTATTCTCCCCTTTCCAATGATCTATTCTCCCCTGTCCGATGATCTATTCTCCCCCGTCCAATGATCTATTCTCCCCTGTCCAATGATCAATTCTCCCCTGTCCAATGATCCCCTCAGGCATTAGGCTGGCTGGAGAGGAACTCCCAGGCTAGCAAGGAGGAGCTGGACGCAAAATACCGAGAGCTACAATCCATCTGTCAGAAAGCCATGACCTGCATTCACGGAAGCTGTAGCAGTTCTCGTTGAGCGAACAAGTCACTGTCTGGTCATAGGAATCTGACAAGGCGTCGAATGTCAAGAAAAGTCAGGTTACGCTAATAGCTTTGATTTACAGAAAGTGTGTGTCAGGTTCTACAACGAAAAGGATGAAAAATTCATACAAAATGGAAGACTTGGAAGACATCAGATCATTTATTCGGGTTCCACAGCCTTATCATAATTTGCAAACCAGTTAGACTGTAGTGTGGGTCTATATCGTTACTGATATCTCTTGCTATAAATACACTATTTACAACCAGCCCATTGATGGTTTTCTCTCGATCAGTTGGACAATCCATTCACATTATATATTAGTTAAAGATCTCTTCTCTTCCTAGAAATATTAGACTACTGGAATGCCCCCTTTCCCTCCTCCGCCCTGTAAGAGCAGGTTTGGGCTTTATATGCACCCACACGGTAACTTGAACTAAGCCTGATCCCAACTGCCTGTCACAGGGATTGTTGGCTCGTAGTAAGATATTGCATACTTCACACTTCGTCACGTGCTTACTCTACGGGCATTATCATTGGCTGGTTCCGTCAGTACTTCGAGCTCTATCACTTGATTGGCTGGAGGTCGATTTTGCCTG